>JAVJIF010002829.1:0-291860 GCA_038442645.1 Agave tequilana
TTGTCAGGTTTCGGGTTCTGTAACTATCAGACCGAACCCATAAGGCTTTCCGGATATAGTTTTGAGGCCCAAATCCGAGAAATGTCTAAACAATTGGATCAGATCCTCATAGATATCTGGAACTATATACACATGATCTATGTAAACTATTTTTGTTGTGACACCAAAACTTCTCTATAAGAGATGCAGCTCTAGATCAAAAACTTGTAGACCAAAACTTGTAACGAAAATGGCATCGTATGAAAGCCACTAACCCAGATATATTGTTTTTTTTTCCTTCAGGATTTTGAGAAACATCAATGAACATTTAGTTCATCATACACAACAAATGTACAAGATTATTCTTCCTGAAACATAAGCGTAGCTTTCGAGTGTTCCCCATAAAACTACCAGATTAGTGCAGCAGAACTGATGCACAACATAAAGAATAGCTTGGAATACTCAAAGCAGCAGTTACCAAGTATGTACAGTCGACATTAGTACTGACCATTGTAATAATTGCATATCTGGTGCAGGAACCCAAAACTGACATGCTCGACCTCCACAATCAGTTCTTTACCATTCTGATGTAACAATAAGTCAGTTGATAATATGATAGCACCGTCAGCAGGTTTACTTGCACTCTTAAGCGCAAGCAGTGCAGCTCCATATGCAGCTTCTGTCTGCATAGCTTGATGAACCGGCAAACCAAGCACCCTTTTCTCGTATCTTTCTCCATGCAGGATTTTTTGCTCCTCCACCGGCGGTGAACACTTCTTCTACCTCAGTCGCTCCAAGTTCTTTAAGTAAACTATAGGCCTTGCCTGATGATTTCATCAAGAAGAGAGTGCGTAATTAATGTCATAAATTGGAGATCTATTTCAACTGTAAGCTTGTGGACGAGTTTAAATACCTCTATTCTGGCAATGGATTCTAGAATGCCATGCAAATATTCTACATCGCTTTCTGGGCGTGGATGTAACCTACAAAAGAAATGGCATAACTTGAACTCGTCACCGTTTAGGTTAGATAGAGAGATCGGACTTCTTTGGTGAACATCAGCCTCATTGTAACGCCCCGATCCTAAAGATACGGAGACGTTATGGCGACGCATATACGCGAGGAAAAATACCCATCGTATACGCGCTAAGCCTAAATTGTAACCTGAACAAGCTATAAATCGGAAGCATAATGATCAATGAACACTGCAATAATACATATAGTGACAATTCTAAGGATAGCAGATAAAAGATGGCAAGAACAGACAGCTGAAAGCAATAAAAGGAGAATCAGGAAATGACAGAATATAAGAGGTGAAATACCAGAAATATAAGAAAGAGCGTCCAGTCCTTCGCAAGACGAACAGTCTCGTCGAGCCCTGCACGTTAAAACAACCGTCCAATAGCTGGACGTGCAAATCCAGGGTCGTCAGAACACGACCTGGTGAGTGTGTGTGTAAAGGGCAAGAGCCCGTGCATAAAAACAAGGTGCATAAAGCAGTAACAAGAGTAACCGAAGATATAAGATATCAAATAACATGATAATATAAGCAACTGAAAAACAATGCAAGAAATAAGAGTACAGGTACAAAACAAGTAAAACAACTGTAAATAGAAAAGACTAAATAACAAGGTAAATAACTGAACAGTAATACATATGATACAACATGAATAAAGGTAGAAGACAACTGTCACAACAGTAAACAAGCAACTGATGTCAAAATAGGTATCTACCACATGTCACTAAACTGGTATCCAAGTCTGGTCATAAGTCTGGTCTTAGTTATAATCATGGGTCTATCATAGTATTATATAGATATACAATCCGGTAATTACAGTCAGTCACAAGGCATCAACAGTTTATTATTAATTATGTCACGAACACCAATTGTCACACGTAATAGACGCATCCCATACTACGCCTACCACACATGCCAATCGATGCCCTTAAGTTATTGAAACTGATCGGTTGGAGACATTGTCCATGTTTTAGGTGGGTCCCGTGCATACCCTGGACCACGGCCCAGACTCCTGGCGCTGAACCAGGACCTACCGCAAGGTAGTCAGGAACATGTAAACAGGAACAGGTACATGTGTAACATGTATAACAGGAACAGGACGGGGTGTCAGTCACCCCACGGGAACCCTGCAGTGGAAGCCTCTTTCGGCTGCGCAACCTAAATCCTAGGTCCACCCAAAATACGGACGCTGTCTCCTCCATCAATCTCCCCAATCCCAGTGTAAGTTGTTTGTTATCATGTTTTACTTTATCAAGATTATTTAGTATACATGTTACTTAAATCTCTGGGATGACTCAGTGGTGGTCACGGTAACAATATCAACATGTGAAAGTCAGGGTACCGGTATAACGGAAGTATAAAATATCCAGGAACAGGATACCGGTATAACAGGAATACATAACAAGTGAACATGCGGGTGTTGTTACCGTGTAATAATATTTTCCCAGTAATTAAGTAACATGAACAAGATAGTTATCAGGTAGATGTCATATAGTTAGTCAAGTTATCTAAGTGGTATCATGATATTTATTCTGAATCAGCAATGCAGTCTTTCAGGGTTTGTTGATTATGTATTTAATACGTGAATGTGAACATGAGCAATAATTGACATGCATGAACAGTAATTAAACATGAACACCGTTTAAACATAATAACGTAAAAGCACTCATATAAAATAATGCCAAAATACTCAATAAGAAAAAAAGGAACACTCACATAAAATAACGTGGTTTCGGACCGAATCGCCGTCTGGTCTTCACTACACGAACCGGTACTGCTCTACGGATCATCCCATGGATCGGTCTTCGAATCGCCTGTGTATCGAGTCCACAGCGAACATGAATCCGGATCGGGTCCGGGTTTGAATCTCAGGTGCGGCTCCGTAACACATGTACATGAAATATATGGAGAGAAAAGAACTCGCATATTAATGTAGTGACTTGCGGCGTGCTAACGGAGGCTCCGGCGAAGGCGACGGAGGCCGCGGAGGATATCGTTGGATAGAGCATCTTGCCATGAAGGGCGTGGGTGCGTTCGCGCTCACAGACGGTGATCCACGACGACCCACGGGGTGACGGAAAATGCTATCTACACAACTACACACATCATATATATATATATAATAACAAGTCATATGATTAAGGGAAATATTCATGCACAGTACACCGCAACTCACGCACACACTACACATTTGTAAATCTATGCATGTAAAACACTTGCATACTTATTATTTAAAACACAAACCCATTATATTACACTCCCTAACAAATATATCCTATTCATGCCAAAGTTTTAACAGAGAAGGAGAAGGAAAGAACTCATGCAGAGCGTCTATGGCTCGGGTCCGGCCACCGCGGAGCTCGCCAACGGTCGCGGCGGGTCTCGCGGACAACGTCGGAGACGAGGGGATTATTCCGGGTTGCCGTGGTGATGTAATATAAACTTGTTAAATTATGTGCAGTCAAAATGAATCCATCCATTTTCAAGTGGTGATGAGTTTTGAACTTTGCAAGGAACTTCATCTTACTTTTGAGGATGTCCTGATGACTGAGCTTGCTCTGATGATCTGCTGTTTATTTTATTATTATTATTTTATTATTATTATTATTATTATTATTATTATTATTTTTCTATACTTTTTAAAGGTCAAGCAATCACTTTTTCAGATTAAATCAAATCATAATTTGAAAAACTTATGAATCCTGTTTTTTAATCTTTCCACTATTTGGGTCTGTATTTGTCGTATAATTACTTGAGAATCTTATTACGCATTCTAGCAAACATACTTAATAATTATGACAAAACACATGTTTTCCTCTTATGGTTTCTCCCACAGTCTCGTATTTCTAGATGAATTAGTTTGCAGATGCATCAAATTGGTTGTTGATAAAGAATAAATTAACAATAATTACTAACAAATTAAGTCAGCTTAGTAATGCAATTTATGTAGCAGAACTGTGCATAATATATTTACATCTTGATGCTATGTCATCAAGCACACACACTTCTCAACTTATCCCCACAAACTGCAAAATTTTAAGTTCACTGTAATTTACTTCGTTAAATTTTCGTATCAGTTCATTTTATTTTATTTTGTTCATGATTTCCAGCTGACAGAAGGTTAGCCTAATTTCTGATCTTTAAGAAAGTTTTATTTTAAAACAAAATCATATCAATCTTTTCTCACAAATCCATTTACTTCAGATCTGAATCCACACAACACAACTAGCTCCAACCACTACACAGGCAATCACAGAGCAACAGAGAGAGAAATGCTCACACAAGCTTAATTCACACTCATGCACCATTATTATTAAAGGAGAGTCATGCATTATTATTAGTCTCATGCAACCTGAAAATATAAAGAGAGGAAATAAATGGGGCAAAGAGACTCACCAAGTTCTGAACAACAAGGCAGCAGCAAGAATGGGAGGCTTCGCGGGTGACGGACGGAGGACGTGGAGGATACCTGGGATGAGCTCGGGCTCCGGGGAAGGAGACACGGTGGCCCGGGGAGATGGAAGTGCTCCGGTGACGTCTGCGGCAGCAAGACGGAGCCCGCGGAGGCTCACGGAGAGGAGCTGATCTGGGTGGTGCGGCTTGATGGAGGGGGGTGTGTTACCGCGTGTCGCCGGAGAGAAGATGATGTGATGGTGGTAGCGGAGATCGCCGGGCTACTCACGGCAAGGGACGAGGGCACACGGAGGGCTGCAACGGTTGCTATCGTGGGCAGCCAAGTAGCATGATCGGCCACAAGAGGTGTTGGATGCGTGGCTTGGTGTGCGGGAATGCGTGTGCGCTGGAGGTGTGGTGCGCCAAAATCAAAGAGGGGGGGAGAGATTACATTGGCGGCTGCTGTTGTGGGATTGGGAAAAGTAGTATTAGTATTAGGTTACTGATTTAGATAGAAAATCATTTAGGGATTGGGATTAAGATAGGATTTAGATCAAGTAGTTAGGATCAGATTTGGGATATAGGGGGATTTAGTTAGGAGTTGGATTTGATTGGATTTGGGTTGTTAAGATTAGATATGGATAATGGGTTTCGGGTATGGGTATGCTTAATGGGTAATGACTCCGGTATAGGATTAGAAGTAGGGAACGATACAAGGAAAGAAAAGAAGGGAGAAGGAAATCTGCTCAGGAATAACACACCTGCAAAAATATAGATAGTAATAATACTGGCAACACTTAAACACCACATCAAATAAATAATTAATAATAATATAGATATTACTAACAACGAGTAATATTAAATCACATGATAAATAATTACATGTACACATTTAAAATACCAGTATATTTTATCCAAATACCATACTTTAAAATAGGGATATTACATTCTACCCACCTTAATAAAATTTCGTCCTCGAAATTCAAATAAGGTAGGGAATGGTAAAAGAATCAAAGATCAAGAGAGAACAAAACAATCTTTCACGTTGCCTCATTGGGACACCACGATTCCGCTGCGCGCTCTGATCTCTGCTACCAGCTTCAACATGGAGTGGACAATTCCCAAAGACAAGATCAGAAAAATAGAATAGATAAGGAGAATAGGAATCAAGATCACTCTGAAAGAATAGACGCAATCAGAGAGAGATTGGAAGATCAAAGGGATGGATTTTCAAAGGGAGGACAGTCAATTTCCAAATGGAGTCAATATCATCACGTGAATAGTATATGTATATTGCAGTGTCAACATAACTGTCTCAGGTTACAGGTAGGAACTAGGTTCTCTTTTATGTCGAACCTGGCTCTGATACCACTCTGTAACGCCCCGATCCTAAAGATACGGAGACGTTATGGCGACGCATATACGCGAGGAAAAATACCCCTCGTATACGCGCTAAGCCTAAATTGTAACCTGAACAAGCTATAAATCGGAAGCATAATGATCAATGAACACTGCAATAATACATATAGTGACAATTCTAAGGATAGCAGATAAAAGATGGCAAGAACATGGCAGCTGAAAGCAATAAAAGGAGAATCAGGAAATGACAGAATATAAAGAGGTGAAATACCAGAAATATAAGAAAGAGCGTCCAGTCCTTCGCAAGACGAACAGTCTCGTCGAGCCCTGCACGTTAAAAACAACCGTCCAATAGCTGGACGTGCAAATCCAGGGTCGTCAGAACACGACCTGGTGAGTGTGTGTGTAAAGGGCAAGAGCCCGTGCATAAAAACAAGGTGCATAAAGCAGTAACAAGAGTAACCGAAGATATAAGATAATCAAATAACATGATAATATAAGCAACTGAAAAACAATGCAAGAAATAAGAGTACAGGTACAAAACAAGTAAAACAACTGTAAATAGAAAAGACTAAATAACAAGGTAAATAACTGAACAGTAATACATATGATAACAACATGAATAAAGGTAGAAGACAACTGTCACAACAGTAAACAAGCAACTGATGTCAAAATAGGTATCTACCACATGTCACTAAACTGGTATCCAAGTCTGGTCATAAGTCTGGTCTTAGTTATAATCATGGGTCTATCATAGTATTATATAGATATACAATCCGGTAATTACAGTCAGTCACAAGGCATCAACAGTTTATTATTAATTATGTCAGCGAACACCAATTGTCACACGTAATAGACGCATCCCATACTACGCCTACCACACATGCCAATCGATGCCCTTAAGTTATTGAAACTGATCGGTTGGAGACATTGTCCATGTTTTAGGTGGGTCCCGTGCATACCCGGGACCACGGCCCAGACTCCTGGCGCTGAACCAGGACCTACCGCAAGGTAGTCAGGAACATGTAAACAGGAACAGGTACATGTGTAACATGTATAACAGGAACAGGACGGGGTGTCAGTCAAACCACGGGAACCCTGCAGTGGAACCCTCTTTCGGCTGCGCAACCTAAATCCTAGGTCCACCCAAAATACGGACGCTGTCTCCTCCATCAATCTCCCCAATCCCAGTGTAAGTTGTTTGTTATCATGTTTTACTTTATCAAGATTATTTAGTATACATGTTACTTAAATCTCTGGGATGACTCAGTGGTGGTCACGGTAACAATATCAACATGTGAAAGTCAGGGTACCGGTATAACGGAAGTATAAAATATCCAGGAACAGGATACCGGTATAACAGGAATACATAACAAGTGAACATGCGGGTGTTGTTACCGTGTAATAATATTTTCCCAGTAATTAAGTAACATGAACAAGATAGTTATCAGGTAGATGTCATATAGTTAGTCAAGTTATCTAAGTGGTATCATGATATTTATTCTGAATCAGCAATGCAGTCTTCAGGGTTTGTTGATTATGTATTTAATACGTGAATGTGAACATGAGCAATAATTGACATGCATGAACAGTAATTAAACATGAACACCGTTTAAAACATAATAACGTAAAAGCACTCATATAAAATAATGCCAAAATACTCAATAAGAAAACAAGGAACACTCACATAAAATAACGTGGTTTCGGAACCGAATCGCCGTCTGGTCTTCACTACACGAACCGGTACTGCTCTACGGATCATCCCATGGATCGGTCTTCGAATCGCCTGTGTATCGAGTCCACAGCGAACATGAATCCGGATCGGGTCCGGTTTGAATCTCAGGTGCGGCTCCGTACACATGTACATGAAATATATGGAGAGAGAAAAGAACTCGCATATTAATGTAGTGACTTGCGGCGTGCTAACGGAGGCTCCGGCGAAGGCGACGGAGGCCGCGGAGGATATCGTTGGATAGAGCATCTTGCCATGAAGGGCGTGGGTGCGTTCGCGCTCACAGACGGTGATCCACGACGACCCACGGGGTGACGGAAAATGCTATCTACACAACTACACACATCATATATATATATATATATAAACAAGTCATATGATTAAGGGAAATATTCATGCACAGTACACCGCAACTCACGCACACACTACACATTTGTAAATCTATGCATGTAAAACACTTGCATACTTATTATTTAAAACACAAACCCATTATATTACACTCCCTAACAAATATATCCTATTCATGCCAAGGTTTAACAGAGAAGGAGAAGGAAAGAACTCATGCAGAGCGTCTATGGCTCGGGTCCGGCCACCGCGGAGCTCGCCAACGGTCGCGGCGGGTCTCGCGGACAACGTCGGAGACGAGGGGGATTATTCCGGGTTGCCGGTGGTGATGTAATATAAACTTGTTAATTATGTGCAGTCAAAATGAATCCATCCATTTTCAAGTGGTGATGAGTTTTGAACTTTGCAAGGAACTTCATCTTACTTTTGAGGATGTCCTGATGACTGAGCTTGCTCTGATGATCTGCTGTTATTATTATTATTATTATTATTTTATTATTATTATTATTATTATTATTATTATATTATTATTTTTTTCTATACTTTTTAAAGGTCAAGCAATCACTTTTTCAGATTAAATCAAATCATAATTTGAAAAACTTATGAATCCTGTTTTTTAATCTTTCCACTATTTGGGTCTGTATTTGTCGTATAATTACTTGAGAATCTTATTACGCATTCTAGCAAACATACTTAATAATTATGACAAAACACATGTTTTCCCTCTTATGGTTTCTCCCACAGTCTCGTATTTCTAGATGAATTAGTTTGCAGATGCATCAAATTGGTTGTTGATAAAGAATAAATTAACAATAATTACTAACAAATTAAGTCAGCTTAGTAATGCAATTTATGTAGCAGAACTGTGCATAATATATTTACATCTTGATGCTATGTCATCAAGCACACACACTTCTCAACTTATCCCCACAAACTGCAAAATTTTAAGTTCACTGTAATTTACTTCGTTAAATTTCGTATCAGTTCATTTTATTTTATTTTTGTTCATGATTTCCAGCTGACAGAAGGTTAGCCTAATTTCTGATCTTTAAGAAAGTTTTATTTTAAAACAAAATCATATCAATCTTTTCTCACAAATCCATTTACTTCAGATCTGAATCCACACAACACAACTAGCTCCAACCACTACACAGGCAATCACAGAGCAACAGAGAGAGAAATGCTCACACAAGCTTAATTCACACTCATGCACCATTATTATTAAAGGGAGAGTCATGCATTATTATTAGAGTCTCATGCAACCTGAAAATATAAAGAGAGGAAATAAATGGGGCAAAGAGACTCACCAAGTTCTGAACAACAAGGCAGCAGCAAGAATGGGAGGCTTCGCGGGTGACGGACGGAGGACGTGGAGGATACCTGGGATGAGCTCGGGCTCCGGGAAGGAGACACGGTGGCCCGGGGGAGATGGAAGTGCTCCGGTGACGTCTGCGGCAGCAAGACGGAGCCCGCGGAGGCTCACGGAGAGGAGCTGATCTGGGGTGGTGCGGCTTGATGGAGGGGGTGTGTTACCGCGTGTCGCCGGAGAGAAGATGATGTGATGGTGGTAGCGGAGATCGCCGGGCTACTCACGGCAAGGGACGAGGGCACACGGAGGGCTGCAACGGTTGCTATCGTGGGCAGCCAAGTAGCATGATCGGCCACAAGAGGTGTTGGATGCGTGGCTTGGTGTGCGGGAATGCGTGTGCGCTGGAGGTGTGGTGCGCCAAAATCAAAGAGGGGGGGAGAGATTACATTGGCGGCTGCTGTTGTTGGGATTGGGAAAAGTAGTATTAGTATTAGGTTACTGATTTAGATAGAAAATCATTTAGGGATTGGGATTAAGATAGGATTTAGATCAAGTAGTTAGGATCAGATTTGGGATATAGGGGGATTTAGTTAGGAGTTGGATTTGATTGGATTTGGGTTGTTAAGATTAGATATGGATAATGGGTTTCGGGTATGGGTATGCTTAATGGGTAATGACTCCGGTATAGGATTAGAAGTAGGGAACGATACAAGGGAAAGAAAAGAAGGGAGAAGGAAATCTGCTCAGGAATAACACACCTGCAAAAATATAGATAGTAATAATACTGGCAACACTTAAACACCACATCAAATAAATAATTTAATAATATAGATATTACTAACAACGAGTAATATTAAATCACATGATAAATAATTACATGTACACATTTAAAATACCAGTATATTTTATCCAAATACCATACTTTAAAATAGGGATATTACACTCATTCTGAAATGTGGCTGCAACCTCATCAAATTAGTACTTTCTGTTTTCTAAACCAAGGCCAATATCACTCTTATAACCAGAAATGGTTCACAATGTCAGCGCACCTACTATTTTAGCTATTAAGAGTTATGCAGCATTCACGGCTACATCACTCTTATAGTCATATGTCACTATAAAGCGAATGCAAAATTGCTGCACAATGTAAACCAAACAAGATATTTGAAGCTAGTTTTCGACAAAATGCGTTGCATGCAACATTTTCTATATTTCCGTTCCAACAAACCAACAACCCTGTTATATTATTTGATAATATAATTAATTTCAATAAATTCAATAAATTTTCTTTGTTTATACATATACTTATTATTATATTTTATCACCAAGGATTTTATAGCATAGTGGTGAGACTTGAGAAGAGGATTGATATATCAGGAGTTTGAATCTTGGCATATTCAATTTTGAAAAGTTTGTTAATATATTACCGCTCGTGTAGTGAGTCACGGGGCGGCGCGGTGGGTGAGTCGGTGGGCCAATGGGCCATGTGGCCCCTTTTGATGGCAATTGGCGCTGAGCCTTTTAGCCCAACCCAGCCTCAAATATATTTTTTATATATATTCTAACTGTTGGATTAGTTAATTTTATTTGAAATAATATGACTGTTGGAACAATTATTATTTTGAAAGATAATAACTGTCAATAGTCATATTGAGAGGCAACTTTCCAAATCAAAACACACCTTCATTCGCTCTCTTCCTCTTTCTTTTTGGTACATAAAAAACAAGTAATTCTAGTAGATTCTGTGTGTGTGCAAAGCAGAGGATATTGAGTTGTATCCTGGAAGCAAATCGCACAATCGTTACTGCATTGGAGTGGGAGCGAATATTGCTTTAAAGACAGCGTCAAATGTGCATCAACCCATTAACTTGTTAATTTCTGTCATTGATTTCCTAATTTACTCCAACAATTTAAAGCAATATTCTAGGTACAATGGTAGAAACATCAACAATGAAGATGTCCAAAACAAACTCATCAAGTTCGACTGTTTCAACGAAAGCATTTCAAGTAGTGGAAGAAGGTCCTTGTCCTTCTGACAACTTTGTCTGAAGATGAGGACGATGCAACTGATGCTCAGAATGCAATGATAAAAAAGTGAGAACAAGATGATTAACTCTGCAAAGGCCACCTTCCGAATGCAATGACTGACAGTATGTTAGATGTGTACCAACAAATGGAGACGACTAAAGAATTATGGGACACACTTGAAGAAAAGTACAAGATAAAAGATTTTGGAGAAAGAAGCTTTCTGGTAAACAGGTACTTAGA
Organism: Agave tequilana; assembly: GCA_038442645.1. Classification (NCBI taxonomy): domain Eukaryota; kingdom Viridiplantae; phylum Streptophyta; class Magnoliopsida; order Asparagales; family Asparagaceae; genus Agave; species Agave tequilana. Next base: position 11,404 of record JAVJIF010002829.1, read on the forward strand.
TTTCAGGTTCTCTGATAGTAAGCCTATCCCTGCACAATTATCTTGCTCAAATTTGTCAACTTGGTATTACTTTGGATACATTTCATATTCATGCAATCATTCACAAATTACCTATCACATGAAAAGATTATAAAAAAAAGTCTTAAACATGACACCAAGGAGAACTCTCTTGAAATGCTTTGCCACCATCTTCGAGTTGAGGAAGAACTTCGTCTTCAGGACAAGAAAGATGAGCAAAAAGATATAACTTTCAAGGCTCATATGGTGGAAAGTTGTGATCAAAATAAAGGTTTAAAAGCTTAGAAGACTACTGACTTCAAGAAGAAAGGCTAAAAGAAAGATGGAAGATGCTTCCATTGCAAGAAACCTGTTCACTTCAAGAAAGATTGTCGACTACTCGAAAGGGAGAACAAATCTGAAGCGAACGTGACTAGGCAGATACATAGCAATGATTTCTGAAATCAATATGGTAGGGAGTGATATGGAATACTGGTTGGATTATGGTGCCAGTAGGCACGTTTCTAACAACAGGTCCATGTTTGCAACCTTCAAAGAACATCTGATGGCCAAGAGCCCTTCATGGTAAATGAGTTGACTGCAAAGGTTAAAGGCATCAGAAATATGCATCTGAAGTTTACTTCTGATAAGAAAACCACTCTTATCAAAGTATTGTATGCTCCTAAAATTCGCAAGAACTTGATGTATGTCTGTTTGCTTAGCAAACATGGTTTCAAAGTGGTCATTGAATCTGACAAAGTTGTAATCACCAAGGGTGGGTTGTTTCTGGAAAAGACTGTTTGTAATGGGATGTTCAAGTTGAACCTTATTAATGAAACATCGAGTTATGTTTATATTGTTGATTATTTTCCCTTATGGCATGGTAGACTAAGACATGTTCATTATTTTCGTATGAAAATCATGATTAATTTAAGACTTATTCCTTCATGTTCTAATCAAAATATTGAGACATGTAGAATCTGTGTTCAGCTTAAAAATACTAGAAAACCATTTTCTAAGACTGTAAGTGGAAATTCTATAATTTCAGAATTGATTCGTAGTGATTTATATGATCTAAATCAAATTCTGGCCAGAGGTAGAACAGATATTTTGTAACTTTCATTGATGATTTTTCTAGGTTTACCTATGTTTATTTGTTAAAGCATAAAGACGAAGTAGTAGATAAATTTATGTTATATAAAAAAGAAGTTGAAAAGCAACTCAAGACTAAAATCAAGACTCTTACGTCTGATAGAGGTGGAGAATATGTTGATATCAATAAATTCTGTGAATCTAAGGTATTGTTCATTACACTACTACACCATATACACCTCAGCAAAATGGCACTGCTGAAAAAATAGACTTTGACTGAAATGGTAAATGCTATGATCGCTAATTCCAGTCTCAATGCTAATTTGTGGGGAGAAGCCTTTTGTTTTTGCTGAATGTCATATACTGAATAGAGTTTTACAGAAAAATAGAATTGTGATGCCTTGTGAACTTTGGAAAAAGAAAGTGTAGGGATATCGGGCATTAGTTAGACTTTGTGAACCTAAAAGATCCAAATTGGGTAATAGGGCTATTAAATGCATGTTTATTGGATACTCTCTCACTAATAAGACTTATAGAGGTTTAATAATTGAAGTTAATGATGTTATTTCTTAGAATAGTATAACTGAATCTAGAGATGCTGATTTTTTTTTAAAATCATTTTTAAACTACACCTAATTAATTCTGGTACAGTTGTTCCGTCTATTACTAACTCTAATACTGATTCTAATTCTAATTTTGTTATTAAAGTTGAAGAATTAAGAAGTAAAAGAGCCAGAATAGAAAAATCTTATGGTCCTGATTTTCAGATGTATTTAATAGAAGCATCTAGAGACAAACAATTGGTAAAGTAATATTTATTATGTAGAAGATGATCCTTTAACTTCGTGAAGCAATTAATCTCGAGATCCAACATATTGGAAAGATGCTATTAACGATGAGATAGATTCATTAATGGCTAATCAAACCTGAAAATTAGTAGATCTTTCTAAAGGTTCTAAGCCTATCAGTTCCAAATGGATTTTTAAAAGAAACTTAAACCTGGATGGAGCCATTGATAGATACAACACTAGACTTGTCGTTAAATGTTATACAAAAAAGGTATTGATTTCTTTGATACGTATACTCCACTTGCTAGAATAACTTCAGTTGTATTATTAATCTTTGGTTTCTATTTTCAAACTTCATGTGTATCAAATGAATGTGAAGACAATATTTTTAAACAGTGAATTAAATGAAGAAATTTACATGCAACCTGAATGTTGTATTGCAGAGGGGGCAAGAACACAAAGTTTGCAAATTAGTTAAATCTCTATATGGCTTAAAACATGTCCTAAAACAATGGCTTGAGACGTTTGAAAGTGTTATTATTGTTAAGTTGGGTTATTAGTATTGGGTTACTAGGTTATTACCCATATACCCTTCTTGTCCTCTATATATATTTATCTTCCCACATGAATAAAATTAATAACTTTTGAGGGTTTCTATTTCTCTACATGGTATCAGAGAAAGATAAATCTTAACCTTAAAATCCACCACCTTCTACTTTCATCAAAATCCCCTTCCTTTCCTCAATCATCGCCCTCCCACTTCTTGCCGTCGCCTTCCCACAAGTGTTGTCGCACCACCTCCACACCTTCAACATTATCGTTACCACCTCTATACCATCCAAGTACTGACGCCGCCACTCCATATCCTCCAAAAGTTGCCACACCACCTCCATACCATCTCCAAGTACTGACGCCACCACTCCATATCCTCCAAAAGTTGCCACACCACCTCTATACCATCTCCAAGTACTGTCGCACCACCTCCATACTCTTCAAAAGGTGCTGCACCACCTCCATACCCTCCAAAAGGTGCCGCCATACTTCAAACATCAGATTTTTAAATTTGATCTGAATTCTTTGATGCTCTACAAGACCCCCTGGTGAGATTTGCTCTATTTGCTGCTCAAAAATTAGATTTTTACATCTGATCTGACTTTTTTATGCTCTACAAGATTTTTCTAGTCAAATCTGGCATGTTCTCTACTTAAAAATCAGATTTTTACATCTAATCTGTCTATTTAAGACTGATAATTTGGGTCCTTTATAATAATATGGGTGTCTATGGTACTATCTGGCAACTAAGTTACTTATTCTCTTCATTACTGACTGTTTACTGCTGTTACTGGTTGATTTCTGATCATTTCTACGACTGGCTATTATGTCTAAGACTACAAGTTCCTCCACCAATATGATATTCTCTCTAATGATTGAGATTTCTATTCTCAAGACAATGTTGGGGACTATCGTGAAGTTGAATGGCTCGAATTACTTATTATGGGCGCAGCTGTTTCGCATATTCATTGGCGCTCAGAATAAATTGGTTCACCTCCTACAGTCTCTACCTGCTGATACAAATCCCACATAAGTGACCTGCTTCACTGGAGATTATTATGTGATGACACGTCTTCTCAACAGTCTGGAGGAGAAGATTAGTGATAGTGTCATATTCTTGACTACTACTAAGGAGATGTGGGATACACTGAAGGTGATGTATGGCAATGAGAAGAACCCCTCGAGAGTATTTCAGATTTATGAGCGCATGTTTGAGCTCAAACAGGGAGACAGATCCGTGCCTGAGTTCTATGAAGAACTCAAAGGTCTGATTGATGAGTTAGAAATGCATCAGCCTGCTATTACTGATGCAGCGACACTAAAGGTATATCGTCAAGATTTCACAGTATCAAAGTTTTTATCTGGCATGAGATAATATTCCCACATCGACTGCCACCTTCTCGAGAGTTAAGCAAGTATCTATTGGAGCCAATATTTTCTCTGCACCATTCATTGAGCAATCTGGCATAGTTTTTTGGGCGTGGCAGAGGTCGTGGTCATAGCCGCGGTTTTAGAAGACGAGGACATGGATTCATTAGAGGTGGGCATGGTTCTTATGGAGGCAGATAGAGTGCCTCTGAGAAAAGACCCCAGCTATGTAGGTTCTGGACGTAGTAATCACATCCCGAGAATTGTTGGGAGAAATTTGGTTGACTAAATGGCACAACTATCTGATTCTGATCCTCATGACCTGCGTGGTACTCCTCAGGACTCTTTGTCTACTCTTCCTGACTCTCACATTTGTCCTGTTATAGGAGGAGTATGATAAATTTTGACAGCTAGAGTTCTCTCAGAACAATCTTTCAGCGACTCATGCATCTGTTTCAGGTATGCATGCCTATACTGCATCTCCTCAAAAGCCCTGAATATTAGACTCTGAAGTCTTATCCTATATGACAGGTATTAAGTAAAAGTTTATTTTCTTAAATTTGTCAAGTGTCCAACTCTCTGTTAAAATTGCTGATGGTACCCATTCACCTGTATTAGGCAATAGGGTAGTTCAGCCTACTCTATCCTTGACCCTTACTGATGTCATATATATCCCACAATTTCATGTTAGTTTCTTGTCTATTAGCCAGTTTACTAAACGTAATAACTGCAAAATGTTTCTAATTGTACTGGGATCGTTGTGTTTTTTCCTTTCTCATTGTGTGTTTCAGGACTTGTCGACTGGGAAGAGAACTAGTTCAGAGTGTGAGCGAGGAGGCATATACTATTTGGATAATCGAGTGACCCTTACGGGTTTGGTTGCAGGTCAACCTGATCCAGTTTTACTTTGGCACTAGCGCTTGAGTCATCCTTTTGAGCCCTCTATTTTATTTTTAGGTTGCAAGTCTTGTGAGTTAGGTAAGCATCATCGTGCTACCTTTCAGAGTCGTATCAATAATCGTAGTAGTTTTGCTTTTGAATTAGTCCATTCTGATGTCATTAATTTATTTAGATTTAACAGAAATGAATTTCTAAAAATTAAAAATTTGACTTAATATGTATAACTAATCGAATACCATGCTTAGATGCTTCTTATCGCTTTTCTTAATCTACTTAAAATTATTTTTGATAGAATATCTGAATTAAAATAATATTTTATGCTTAAGATTAAGATTCTGGAATGATATGCCTGCTATGGATAAAAAAATAGTATGTGTAATTTGACTACATGAACAGTAGCTTAAGAGATTCAACTCTAGGTGCTTGATTTCTTTAATAGACAATTAAATCATCATCTTACTCTAAATTTTTTCTTAATCTGCCTAACTAGTGCTAGAAATACCTAAAAACACCTTCTCTGTAGATTGACCCTCAAGTGCTGCAAACGGTCAACTGTGTACTTGCGATATTTTAGCAGTGGAGTCAAAATCTCCCAACAGCATGGTTAAAAAATCTACTGATAGATCTTGGTCTCAGACAACCTGGACCCATGCCTATGCATTGTGATAATCAGTTTGCCAATTACTTGCCCAGAATCCTATATTTCATGAAAGGACCAAAATCATTAAGATTGACTATCACTTTGTCAGAGATGCTTGGACCAAGAAGATGATTACGTTCCAGTTCATACTGTCTTCAAAGCAGTTGATGATCTCCTTATCAAAGCTGCATTATCTCAAGTGTTTTCTAATCTATGTAAAAAGCTGGGCATGTTGGATGTCTATGGTCCAGCTTGAGGGGGGTGTTAAGTTGGGTTATTAGTATTAGGTTATTACCCACATATCCTTTTTGTCTTCTATATATATCTTCCCATATGAATAAAATTAATAACTTTTGAGGGTTTCTATTTCTCTACAATTATGTCCAATGGATTTTCAAATTAATGAATCTGATAAATGCATTTATAATAAGGTTGTAAATAATAATGTTGTTATTATTTATTTTTGTGTAGATGACGTGTTGATTTTTAGTTCTGATATAAATGTCATAAATTAACACTAAAATTTTTTCCTCCAAATTTGATATGAAAGATTTAGGTCTTATTGAGATTATCTTAGGAATGAAGATAAATAGAAACGAAAATACATTGATATTGTCGTAAGCTCATAATGTTAATAATGTATTATAGAAATACAATGAACTGAGTGATAGAAGTGTCTATACTTCTCTAGATCCAGTATTAAATTAGAATCAAATAAAAGAAGAGCAATATTTTAATTGAAATATGTTAGTATAATTGGTAATCTTATGTATGTTATATATACTACAAGACTTGATTTAGCATATGTTGTCGGATGACTTAGTAAATATACTAATTGGCCAAGTAATAAGTATTGGGCTGCAATATCAAGAGTACTTGCATATTTGAGAAAGACAGTAAATTATAGTCTACACTAGTTATTCTACTGTTTTAGAAGGATTCAATGAATAATTATCAACTAGTGGATAGTCTTTACTCTTGAGGGTGCTGCTATTTCTTGAAAATCGAAAAATCAAAAAAGCAGACTATAATAACTCATTCTACTGAAATCTAAGTTTGCTGTTCTTGTTGATTACTCCAAGGAAGTGATATAGATAAGAAATCATCTCTTAGAAATACCTTTATGGCATCAGCCTATGCCTCTGATAGCTATAAATTGTGACAATGAGGCAGCTAGATTTGTGGTAGATAATAAGGTATATAATGAAAAATCTAGACATTTGAATCTAAAACATGGTTATATTCGTCAATTACTCATAAATGATGCAGTAATTGAGATTAACTATATTCATACAAATCAAAATCTTACTGATCCTTTTACAAAAGAACTTTCAAGATATTTGATAAAGAAATTATCATTAGGAATAGGGTTAAAACCTTATAAATAAATCAGCTATCAATGAAATCCTACTCAATACTTTGTACTCAACTTACGTGAGTTCAAAGGAAGAGTAAATGATAAGATTGATAGTCAATGCATGAAAAATTATACTTATCCTCTGAAATGTTCATGCTTGGAGCTTGTGGCAAAAGAATCAGATGAATTATTTATTCATAATGAGTAATATTAAGAAGTATGATACATGAGCATACACCATAACTCACCTATATGAATGGGGGGCCGCCTTCCATGAGATTAAAGGTTTTCTCAAAAGTATTCACAAAACAAGGATATGCACAATGCCATACTAGTGCAACATTTGAAAGTGTGAATGTGCTTTTTATCCGATATTTTTCGCATAAGGTCCTTAGTTCAAGACTAAGATCACTATGCACCTTGAAGGTACTTTGATACAAATGCACTAATGGGCTGTTTGGTTAGCTGCAAGTGGTTGCAAGTGCAAAGCCCACTTGCAACATATTGGAATTTGATTTGCAAGACCACTTGCAGCCCATGTGGGCCACAACCCATCGAATTCTCCAAATATAACTGAAGTTGCAAGAGTTATTTTACAAGTGGAGGAGATGGAGAAATCTGCAGCTGGCCCTTCATTTCCCCACTACCCTCTCTCTTAAATAAATTTGTCTTTCCTCTCTCTAGTTGCCCCTCCTCATCACCGGTCCCCTTCCCCGCCTCCCCCTCATCTCACCTCTTCGCCTCCTCACTTGTCCCTTCTGCCTCCCCGCCTCCTCCCCTCCCTACCTCACTCCTCCATCGCCTCCCCATTTCCCCATCTCCCCCCTCCTCCTGGCTTTTCTAACTCGAACAGTCAAACCCACCTCCCCTATCCCTCTTGCTCACCACACCTCATCGTCTCACCCCTCTCTTCGTCTCCCCTCCCCCTTTCCCTATCCCATCGAAGGCGCCACCTCTCCCCCCCCTCCTCAGACCTCCCCCCTCCTCCAGCAGACCTCCTCTTCTCCCGTAAGCTCAGCCATCTACTCGAAAACATTGTCCCCTGCCTCGCCCCATCGTCGCCCTCCCCTCTTTCAAGCTTGATCTCGCCTCCTCCTGCCCTTCCTCTGACCATGCGCGCTCTTTTCCTTCCCCCTCTTTTTCTCTTCTCTGATCTCTCTTTCTTCTCTTTCTTTTTTATAATTTTGTGTGTGTTGAAGGGGTAAAGTTGTCTTTTTCTTCTCGCGATTAACAGTCGTGTGGTAGTTTCTTACAAGTGTCAAAGTTTGTGGTAGCAATTTGTAGATTTGAAAGTTTATGATATTCTTTTCTTTTTCCATTTTAAACAAAGTTCATGGTAGAAATTTGTTAATCGCAGCACGACACTCGATTTAGTCTGAAACAAATGAAAAAGAGTAATCTAATAATTAAAAAATATTAATCTAATAATAAAAAATATATAATCTATCAATAAAAATATTGCAAATAAGTCTGCAAGTGCAAGTGAGTCTGCAAGTGGGCCACAATATTGCAGTTGGGTCTGCAAGTGGGCTTTCAATCTAAACTTCAACCAAACAAAGAAAAACAATTTTGCTGCAAGTGGGTTTTGCACTTATAGTTCACTTGCAGCAAATCAAACAATGGAAGTTGAATTCTCATTTTACTTTACATTCCAATCAAAAATTACATTTGACAATATACTTTTCACTTACACTTCCACATTACTAATCAAACACTTAAAAACTTACTTGCACAATTTTTTCACCTACAAAATGGTTTCACTTACAACTTGCACTTGCATGCAACCAAACATCCCCTAAGTGAAGATTCAAGTCCAAAAGACATCATGTTATGTATATACTTTCTGTACCTAGAGTCTTTTGTTTCCTTTTATTTTTGAAATTGGTGGGGATTGTTATATTATTTGATAATATAATTAATTTCAATAAATTATATAATTTTCTTTGTTTATATATTTATTATTATGTTTTATCACCAAGGGTTCTTTATCATAGCTGTGAGTCTTGAGATAAGAGATTGATATGTCAGGAATTTGAATCTTAGCATATTCAATTTTGAAAAGTTTATTAATATATTATCACTCGTGTAGTGAGTCGCAGAGCGGGTCAGTAGGCCAATGGGCCTTTGTGGCCCTCTTGATGACACTTGGCACATAGCACATTCACATAAAGCATAGCCCAACCCAGCCTCAACTATATTTTAATATATATTCTGATTGTTGGATTAGTTAACTTTATTTGAAATAATATGACATATGACTGTTGGAACAATTATTCTTTTGAAAGATCATAATTGTTCCCAACAATCATATTGAGGGGTTCTCCACTGCCTAAAAAAGCAGGGTAACTTCTTAAATAAAAAACACCTTCATTCTCTCTCTTTTTTCCTCTTTTTCTTTGGCACACAGAGATGAAGAAATTCTAGTCGATTCTTTGTGCGTGCAAAAGAGAGGATCGAACAATAGCATTGTTGTATCCTGGAAGCAAATCACACAATGCTTATTGCATCGGAATGGGAGCGAATAATTGCTTTAAAGACAGCGTCAAACATGCCTTGACCCATTAACTTGTTAATTTCAGTCATTGATTTCCAAATTTAATCAAACACGCCCTAGGTGCAAATTGAACACATGATTGTTCTATATAATGGAGTTTTTACTTGGTAGTATACCTTTCTTTTCTGTCCTTTTATTTTTTTCTTTATAAAAAAATAATATAAATTTATTAACAATATAATTTCCATCTTGCCAAAAGTTCGAGGCAATTCCTAGAATTTTAAAGTATCAGCCAACTTAAAGCCTGTTGGAATGTGAATACAAGGACTTGTACAACCGCCTTATATCTGCCAAGCACCCCAAATCTTACTTGACATTATCTTATGTTCCTTATGCCCAAGGTCTTTGGTATACAGGCGGTAAAATGGTTGAATTTGACATCTGCTTGCATTTGCCATACCCAATTGATGTTAAAACTGTGAGGTATAAAATTTTTTAAAAGAAAATTGGGTATAGGCTTAACTAGTTTCCCAAGAGGATGTAAGAAAATATTCAGTAAGAAGTAATAACTGGTTAAGATCTAATAATGCACATAACTGCTTAGAAGAGCTATAGGTATGACACCTTGCTCTCACATATAAAATAATTGGACATGAGTCATAGAAACATTCAATACCTGGGAATCATGTTTGGGTCTGCAACTGGAAACCTTTCACCATTTGCTGGTAAAGGATAGTAGTCTAGAGGAGACGGCACTGAAGGATCAATTTGTCTACTCAAGTGTTCCAGTTGGTTGTCGGTGAAAATCTGTCTAAGAACAGCTCCTCCAGTGTTTGAGGCACCGCCCACAAGCCATTTATCATCAAGGCGATGGCTATAAACACCAAATCGTGCATCCTCGATGCGGCTGGTGCTCAAGAGTTTAATGGCAAGAGTTGAACCCAATGATGTAACCTGATGAGAACAGAAGAAAGATAAAAAATAAAACTATAAACTTAAATCTCATCAAGTAATTCAGTAAATGCAGTCTCGAGCTCACAGCTTTCCCTGGTTGTGTAGCACGTGCGGCAAGAAAAGCTGCTATACTGTCAGTCGTTCCCGTGCAAACACAACAGTACTTATGAAAACCTGGCAGGAAGAATTTTTTGTGCTTAGATACTTCACTTCTGAAGTGCACTTACACAGTAAATGCATGATAAAAAAGAATAGGATTTCCAGGAGACATTGGTTAAATTCTCTTTTGTACGAACTGAAGTTAAGACAGCATCATAGTACAAGAAAGGCAATAAATACAAAGCACATGGGGGAGGGGTGGCGGCGGATTAAAAGAAGATTTTTTTTGATGCATTCACTAGCAATTTCCACGAAAGTGTGCCAACAGTATTTGCAGCAACCTTTTATTGTGAGTTTCGGATTCATTGCAGTAAGGCAATATATGCAAGGCACATGGGGTAAATTTTTTAAATAAGCACTTTTGATGCATTCACTAGCCGTCACCAGGAAAGAGTATGCCCACAGTATTTGCAGAATGTTTTCTTGTGGGTTTAAGATATAACAGAATTCATGCATAACCACCAAATGATTCACATATACAAGATAACAGGAGAAAATTGACTAGCACAGTCAAATGTTGCATATATAAAATAACTTCTCGAAATGCGCTTTATGTAACACCCAAATTTTCGTAATTAATTTTTTAATTATCAAAATATAATTATATGTGAACAGAACAAAACTGTGTTCGTATATTGTGTTTCCTAATTAGGATAACAACTAAATGTTAGGAGTAGAACTTCAATTGGATTTGCACTTTCTTCTTTGAATAGTATTTAACTTCCTAATTCAAATAATGTTAATTATCAGGAATAGATAACTCATAGTCAGAATATGAATAAAAGTTATAATGAAGAATGACTTTCCATAACAAGAATCCTTATCAAGTATAATGCATGATTGAAAAATAGTTATATTTGAAAGCTAAGTAGGATTAGCATTGCTACAGAGTTCCATCAAAAAAACTAAAAAAAATTGAAGAAAGGTTGGGTTTAAGCTTGAAAAAGATTGAGAAAATTTTAAAAAGTTAGTTATTTATTCTTTTCCTTAAAAGATTTATAAATTTTGAAGTATTCAAGTTTAAATTTACAAGAAATGCTTATTGGTTATAGTTCATGGTATTTATTACTATCAATACATATATGCATTTCTTTACTCTTATGAAACGGAAACTACTTTTGTCATTTTCCTCACAAGTCTGACTTGGGGTGGCAATCGGGTGGGGTCGGAGTTACAGTTCAACCCGAATTTGACCCTATCCAAATATAGATTCACCCGGACCTGACCCGAATAACATTGAGTTAGGTTGCCTATACCCATACCTGCCCAAAAGTTATTCGGGTTACCCGACTTGACTGAGTGGGAAAAACGGTCGATTCCAGTGGGGTCAGGTCAGGTTGAGATTAGCCCAAAAGGGCGGGGGGGGGGGGGGATGAGGCAGTTGGAGATTGTGTGTGTGTGTGTGTGTGTGTGAGAGAGAGAGAGAGAGAGAGAGTGAGAGAGAGAGAGAGAGAGAGATGGCGGTGTTGGTAGAGGTGGCAAATGGGTCTCTGATGAAATGAAATACACAAGGAAGATCTCTAATGATCAAATACCTTGCTTTTTTCGTCTTCAAAGAGTCTTTAAATCCAGTTGTTGTATATATTTATGTAATTATTAAATCTTAAAATTTCTCTTTCTCCAAAGCTTTGGATTTAAAAGGGGGTGGAGATAAAGAGTTTTGAAAGTAATATGGGAGAAGGAAGAAGATGGAGAGGGCTACAAAAGGGGGCTGCAAATTGGAGACTGAGAGATCAGGGTTGGATGTAGGAACTTGTAAACTAGTATGAATAAAATCAGGTTGGGTTTCGGGTTAGCAGGTCGCGTATCAATTATATTCGAATCCGACCCGTTTTGGGAGCGGGTTATAATAAAGAGATCCGAATCTGACCTGATATTGATTCAGATCCTATTTTCAAGAGCCGAATCTGAAATTAAGCTATTATTTCGAATCGGATTAGCAGGTAACATTTACAGTCCTAGTTAAAGCAAGGGCTTGGGGACAACTACAGTTAAGAAACGAGTCACAGTTCATTAAAAGACAGATCAAGGAGAGTAGCAACAATAATGTTTAGAAGAGCAACAACAATGACCAGTAAAGCATGACTTGGAGAGAGTCGACAGCGCAGCTGCGACCGCCAAGATCCAAGTAACATCCGCAAGTCACAAGGAGAGATCCTTCTAAATGTCTTTGTCTTTCTTCTGCATATCATCATGCATGCATGTGTTGTTTTACTTATTAAGACTAGTGTATTTTAATATGTTGGGGTTCGTGTCTTGTATCCAGTTTAGCGTCCATGCGGGCTTTGTGCCCAGTGGGTCTTTTGGACGGGATCACTTATTGGTGTGTGCTACCACTAAGTTATGAATAGTTCTAGGGTTTCTTTGTAGCACTGTCTATAATCTCTCATAAGTTAGATGAGAGATGACTTTAGAGAGAATGTGAATAAATAAGATGAGAGGGTAAGGGTGAGGTTAGAGAGAAACTTCATTCTCTTGTATTAATTGTTTCTTTCAAATAGTAGATTTCACATCAATGATGTCTTGTGAATGTAGGCCGAAGTTAGGTGGCTGAGCAACGTTAATTTAATGCTCCTGTATTTGTGATTTCTCACCTTGTGTGCTCGAGGTTGTTGATCTCACAGTGTGTTCAGATCGTGGTGGGTAATTCAATCCCTCACATAATCTTCTAACATTAGCAAACTTGTATTTGACATTAATCCAATTCCTAGATTTATCATCTTAGGGACATTCAGGAAGCCTTTTTAGGTCTCCCTAGCTAGGATCATCCTGTTAATACATATTACTTTGATGTTTCATTTATAATTAGTCATTAAGAAATAATTAGGGTTAGGGTTAGTTAAAGTAAAGAGTGAGAATAAAGGGAAAGAAAGAAAGAGGTTAGAAAAGAACACAACATCTCAACCTCGTATTTATAGAATATCTAGAATGGTGAAATTACACTAACCCCTTATATAAATACATATTCTCTTAGCACTACCTTTCAATGTGAAGCATATAAATCATACATTCCTAAATTATTACAAATAAACTAAATTTGTGATTTCTCAAGAGGTTTTGAAACAAATCTCTAATTTAGTAGATGCCAAATATGTTAGCTTAATAATCTTCCCATCCACCACCTTTTCTCGAACAAGATGCCAATTGACTGTGATGTGGCTGGTCCTTTCATGGAGCGCCAGACTAGATCAAGAACGAATGGCTGCTTAATTATCACAAAGGAGAGGAAGATGAATAACTGAGCTCACAAAAAGTTGTTACATCCAAATCAATTCAGAAGCTAGATTACCCATGACTTGATATTCAGATTCAGCACTTGATCTTAATACAACACTCTACTTGTTCTTCCAAACACTAGATTTCCTCTAATAAACACAATATCTTGTAGTAGACTTCCTATCAATTAGTGATCATGCCAATCAACATTTGAGAAGACACTATCCAAAAGTATCCGTAACTGGAATATAAGAAACCTCTCCCTGGAACACTCTTCAATTACTACAGAATCCTGACACAATATCTCAATGAGAAGTCCGAAGATCTAACAGGAACTGATTCACAACACTCATAGGATAAGCTATATCGGGAAGAGTAAATAATTTTCTGACCAATCTCCATATTCCTCGATCGTGCAATGACTCCCTCTGATCCAGAATTAGTTTGGAATCCAATCCATTGGAGTATCCACTGGCTTACCTCTTAACATCTCAACTTCTGACAACATATTAAGAACATATTTTCTCTAAGATAATGTATATAATCATTCTTAGACCTTGGTATTCAATACCTAGAAAATACCATAAAATGCAAAGATCTTTGATGTGTTCTCTTGTATAAAACCTCAAATGATTGAAACCTAATGATAATGTCATCAACATAAACACAAACAAAATCCTCCAACACTGGCAATACTGAATGAAGACAAAATGACCTTTTATGACATTGCTTAAAAGTTAAGACCAAACCCTTCACCACTACAACAAATTCTCTACACCAAGATCTAGGAGTCTGTTTCAAGCCATCAACAATTTCTTCAATCTACATATCTTTCCTGGCTCCAAACCCAGGAGATTGCTTCATGAATACCACTAGATCATGATGAAGAAAAGCACTCTTAACATCAAGCATCCAAAAAACTACCAGACACACAAGCAATCAAAGAAACCACAAGACACACAGATATCATCTTAGCAACTAAGGAGGTCCCCTCATAATCCACACAAGTTAGGAATATCCCTTAGACACACTATTGGAGCTTTAAAATGGCTAAAGATCCATCTGGATTCAGTTTAACTACATAAACTTATTGACATCAAATTACTTTCATTCTTAGCACCAAATCCCTATTTTCATGCTTCTTCAACGTTGTTATCTCTTCTTACTTTGTCTCTGATCTAAACGAGGCAGTGCCTCTAACATAAACTTGGGGAAATGTGAGAATAAATGAAATAAATAAAAGCATGATACAAACTACATAGATTAATATAGGAAACAGACTTGGACAAAAATGAGAAGTACAACTTTGAGTACCCTTACAGAGACCAAGCGGAACATCAAGATCAGACTCACTAGGATTGGAACGGTAAAGGACACAAGCGCAGAGGATTTCTTCTTTTATATACCTGTGATGGTTAGTCAACTTTTAGTCGCGATAATTCCTCTCCAGCAGAATTTAAAGATATTGTTCTACATTTGACTTTGTATGAAGAACAAAAAAGGAAAAAAAAACTCCACATCAAAATCAGATGTATGTGACTCTCTGTAAAAATAGGATTTAGACTTAAAAGGGTAACATGAGCCAAAATAAAAGAACTGATTTGAGCTAGGACAATAACTTTTATACCTTTTCCTTTTGAGTCCTAGAATACCTTAAAGATATACACTTAACTCCTTTGGGATATAACTTGGAAACATCTAGTTATTATTAGGCACAAAACACCCGTAACCAAACACAAGGGGTAAACGAAAGGTTTTAATATTGAAGGATAAATGATGGGGACATCACATCAGTACTGGTTATCTTTTTATGCCTAAGTCTATTTTTGAGTTTAGCCTTTTCTTTTATTATAAAACTTAGTCCCACATCGGTTGTGATGAGAAAATTCACTTTGTAAGAGCCTATATAAAGAGACTCAACTCAATGAGTAAGCAGACAATGAATAATTAAAACTTTTTCCAGTTAAAATCTCTTGAGAATGCTCTTGAGATTAGATGTGAAGCCCGTGGTGCAAGGGGTGCAAAGCTCGCGTAAGGGGTGCGAAACCCAAAGTTATCTGGTTCTTTCTCCAACCTTAATCTCTCTTTTGCATTTTATTTCTTGTAAAATCCTAGTTTTTCTTTTATTTGTATTCGAAAGTGATTGCGATCCTGTATTATATCAATTTGTATCAGAGCTTTGGTCCCAATCTTCTTCGAATTTTTTTCTTTTTTTCTTCCACAAATCCTAGATCTATATCTACTTTGCAAAAAAATTGATTACTGTCAGATCTAGATCTAGATCTACTTTGAAAAAAAAACAGAAAAAAAGAAAAAACAGAAAAAAGAGAAAAAACAAAAAAAGAGAGGAATTTTTTAAAAAAAATTATCGTTCACCGTGAACAATAATTACTGTTCATCTGGTTACTGTTCACAGTGAACGGTAACCGCCCATCTCCCGCTCCGACCAGTCAGGAGTCCGCTTCTCGCTCGTTCGGAGTCCGTTTTGAGCTCTGTTCGAAGGTTAAGTTCGTAACTGAGCCCCGGAGTCATTACAAAGATTTCATAGCACTTGAGCACCAGATCTGATCTCCACGAGCTCATATTTGACACCAGTACTGTCCTAGCAGCAGAGAATCAGTGTTCAGGTACATCTTCAGCATAATTTGAGTCCAATTCGAGCTACCGATTTATTGGGTAAACTCTGATCTTTATGCATTGAGTTTTATTCATGGGATTATACTTTTGTGGCAAATACATTTATACCGATGGGGATGAAAAAGAGGTTGAAAGGGACATGTATGCAGCTCTCCTATATTTTGGGTTTTTATGATCAAGATGGGTATGAAAAGTAGGAAAACTATCTTTATAATTTTTTCAGGTATTTCTCCTTGACACCTGCACAGAAGTATCATTATGCCCAAATGAAGTTAGCTGGAGAAGCATATTGGTGGTGGGAAGACAATCATATCGATTGTCGAGATTGACTTATCCTACAAGAACTTCATGCTCAGTATGCTTCACACCTCGAGGGGCCACAATTCAGTGATTTCGTCGTTGAATGTAAGGAGATCCTCGCTGGCATGGTTAAGATGCTAGAAAGGTGATAAAGGCTGTTGATAATCCAGAATCAGAGCCAGAAATTGATGACAATCTAGAGCCAAAGCCAGAGGTTTATGATAAGCCAGAGCCAAGACTAGAAGTTATTGCTGAGTCGGTGTTCCAACAAGAAAAGGTTTACCCACGGCCTATGGAAGTTGAAGGTCTCCCTGTTGAGACCCTTCTAAATCTTCCAGTGGAGCCTACTTTGAAGCTAGTACCATCGTTGACAGTTATGAGGGTATCATTTTTTTTGAGATCGCCTGATGTGTACATCCCATTGCAGATATGTCTATAGGAGCCAGGCTCACAAGTGATCATGGCACTTATGGTGCAAAGTGCAATATGTTCAGTTTTCATATGGATGACGTGCCTCAGTCTGCTATTAGTGTCTTGATCAAGTTGTCTTCTTTTATCGATCTGACACGGAGATCAGTTCCACATCCACCACCTTGGTCTCGATGTGATGCATTAGTGCCACTGTCACGGCCACCACCATGACCCGATTGAGATGCTTCATGAGAGGTGTCCTCACTAGACAGGGTCGACTTTCTCCACTCCAGGGAAAATGATGGGGACATCACACCAGTACTGGTTATCTTTTTATGCCTAAGTCTATTTTTGAGTTTAACCTTTTTTTATTATAAAACTTAGTCACACATCTGTTGTGATGGGAAAGTTCACTTTGTAAGAGCCTATATAAAGAGGCTCAACTCAATGAATAAGCAGATAATGAATAATTAAAACTTTTTCCAGTTAAAATCTCTTGAGAGTGCTCTTGAGATTGGGTGCGAAGCCCGTGGTGCAAGGGGTGCGAAGCCTGCGTAAGAGGTGCGAAGCCCAAAGTTATCTGGTTCTTTCTCCAACCCTAATCTCTCTTCTTCATTTTATTTCTTGTAAAATCATAGTTTTTCTTTTATTTGTATTCGAAGGTGATTGCGATCCTGTATTACATCAATAAAGTTACAAATAAGGAATTTAACCACAAAGAACACACGAGGGTATTCGATTTAAAAGATAACAAGCAATAAGAATAATGTCACCCTAAAAAAGTTTACGAACCTCTATATGAATTAACAATATTCTAGCAGCTTCTAACAAATGACGATTTTTATGTAAGCAATACCATATGCTTGTGGTGTATATGAACATGAACATTGATGAGTGATACCATCTTGTGACATATATCAGTAAACAAAGAACTGGAATATCCTATAATATTATCATATTAGTACTTTGTAACTCATGAACAGAAAGACCAAACTGATTTTAACTTCAACACAAAATTTTTTAATCACATAAAATATGTCATAGCGATTCTTTATAAGAAAAACCAAGTAACATAAGAAAAATCATTGACAAATGTAAGAAAATACCGAAAACTAAACTGCAATTTTACAAGACATGGGCCCTACACATCAGAGTGAACTAGTTCAAAAGGACTACTGGTGCTCGTACTAAACCTATGTGGATAAGGCATATGATGATGCTTACCCAGTTTTATGTAAGGTTGTTTTGACCTTTGTAGTGATCGGAAAGAAGCCTAAAATGGTGGCAGATGAGTTCTAATGGAGGTGTGGGAAACAAGAGGGAACTGGTTCTAATGATAGGTGATGAAAAAGAAGAAGAAGAAAAAAAAGAAGTTACAAGAAATCAAGAAAAAAAAGAAAAGAAGAAGAAGTCTTGAGGAAGAAGAGAAGAAAAGAGTTCATAAAAAAGAAGAAAACCTGGTGATGGCAGTTGGGTGAAAGAAGGGTAACGGAGGCATGGTGGCACAAGGCTGATGATGTTGCTTGGTCAGATCCTGATCAAACATTCTCATACCATGAGGAAAACTAAGGACAAGGTTAGGGATACATTTATTAATGAACTCAATGCTGAGCAGGTTAGATCGGATTACTTTACATCCAAATCAAATACCTAACTTTAGCAGAGGGGATTTGATGGAATTCTATCATGGAATTGAATCCCTAGCGCACTCTTAATTTCTCCTCTTGTCTAGTTGTTGGTGGAGGTGGGATTTATCCATCAACCGCTTTTCCTACAATGTGATATCTCTTTTACCTGATTATCAAAGAAAAAACTTGACCCATACCACCCTGCACATGCATGGAAAAATTAGAGGATTATATTAAGGGATGAATTTTTAGTTTAGGATCTTTCAAATATGAGGTTTGTTTAATTGGATTCACAAGGATTCACAAATTTATAAAGAATAACATCATGAACCATTTAACGAGGCTCTTTACATTTACTAACTTTTGCAACCTCAAGTTTTGTGCCATTGCTAAGACTTGCTTTGCTTCCGTTACTGTGATGCTTAAAAAGATTATTCAAATCAAGTATGCTATCCAAATGATATGACTCATGATATATGGAACTCATATCAAGAGGATAATCTAGAGAAAGGCAAAGATTGCAAAGGAGAAAATATTAGAAGAAATGTGGTGGTTAATATTGCACATATTCTCTTGTTTACAGAGCCAATTTATGAATTGCTAAAGAATCACAAGCTCTAATTACATATACTTCACTTGGTCAGAGAAAGGATTAATGGAACAAGAAACAACACGCCACTTCATTGTCTAGCACATTTTTTGATCCCTAGTAGCCTTCTATTTGTGTATACTATATTTACCACTTTATGTTTTACCATTCGACGAGGTTCTATCATCATTGATTTAGGTTTTTCTTCTCGAAGGAATTACAGTCCCGAAGCTTTAAAAAGGCACAAATCATATTTTACCACATATGAAAGCAAAGATTTTTCAAAGATAGTGGTAAATGCCTAAGAAGGTTGTTATTTTCAGAGTAAAGAAGAATAGTGAATGGTGGTAAGCTTTTGGTAGCTCTAGGAGATTTGTGGATTATGACTCTGGAAAATTGATGTGACATGGTTCGTATTGAGAGTAGATTTTGTATCCCCAAGACTCTGATTCAAAGATGTGAGATATTAGACAAGATGCATTTGATTCAGTTGGCAAAGGGGCTTCAAATTGCAAACATATCTAGTGATGGACTAGAATAGGAGGCAATGGTTTTTGTGAATGAATAATGGCGGCGTAATGAAGATGACAGAGAAGTGATTAAGATAGGGAACATTGGGTGAAACTAAGGACAATGAAACTTGGTTCACTTTAACGTTGTGTTGCGTTTTCTCAGGAATATTCAGAATATTTTTGATGCAGTCCAAAGAGATGTAATATTTTGAGTTGCAATTTACTAGCTACAGAGATGCAGTACGCTTTGCAAACTGATATTTTTCAATATTTTCATTATTTTTACATTTTTATCAATCTTTATACCTCTATTTAGGTGACCATCTTTTACCTTTAGATTCACTAAGAATTTCATTTTCCTTACTTTCTTGAGAAAACTTGTCATGTCCCAAGCCAGACTTCAAGAGAGTCATCCATCTTGAAATCGCTCTCGTCACACTTAACTAATAGAATTTTTTTTCATGGCTCCTCCCTAAAAAATGCTAACTATGATTAATTCTTGAGTTCACAGGAATTATTATAGATTAGAGATTTTCTCAATACATATTTGATATCTAATGTGAGACTTCCCATGTTTAGGGTATGTTTCTCACCATACTAATACTTCACCAAGCAATGTGTGATGAGGACAGATTCTGAAAGTGGCCTCATGGATTCTAGACATGGCTATCATAACATTTTTGTGTGGTGTAACACTTTACTCCATGTAGCACTTAGATCAGCGTGATAGTTCCACACACTTCCGGTGGAGATAGCTTTGATACCATTGTCACATTTCGGCCGAGAACTGCTAAGATGACCAATTGCTCTCGCTCGAGCAGATTTAATTATAAAGTTTTTCCACAGTTCCTTCCTAGAAAATGCTAGCTATGATTAATTCTTTACTTCATACGGACTATTATATTCTAGAGACTTTCTCAATACATATCCAATGTGAGAATATGCGCTTAGGGCGTGAACATTATTCGACACAATGATAATTTCATAAACTAGAATGAATAAATAGCTACGTCTATTTTGTTAGCATCTTAATCTTTCCAGTGTGGAACTTCATGTATCTTACTTCTTATACTGAAATATAAAATAATGTATTGTATTTCAGAATAGACTATTATTGTAGAACATTATCTATAAGCATTAAAACTTAATATGACGAATGAAAGAAAAATATGTACTAATATGTTTAATGTATATCAAATAAGTGAGTGTCCAGGAAGTATAAAAAAAAAGTCCCATAATAAATATACATTACAAAATTTTCATGTTAGAAAACTCTCCACGTAGCCAAAGCTTTTCTAAGATGTCTCATCTCAAATAAGTAGATACAGCTTTACTATAGAAAAGTATGTGCTACATGGCTGCAATTAAATATCATGATATGTGGAAGCGTCTACTGCCAATTGCCTTTTAAGGTGTAGGCTCCAGTGCTTTTAGAAGCATTCAATAATAAAGATGCAAGATTGTTTGCCTATATTGGTATATCAATAACACCGCTATTGATCAAACCAATTAGGTTGACAATCCAAATAGTAGTTCAGTAAATATTCATGCTTTGGCAATATGTTTTATTGATTACATAAGTTCAAAACTGCCTTCTTTCATGAAGAACCATATAGGCGAAGCTTGAAAAAGTAAGATCTGCATATAAGTAAATATTAGAGAAACAGAATTTGGTTTCTACTCTGAATTTTCTATTTTCATCTCCCAAGTCCGAAGGAAAAAAAAACTAAGGAGCAATCATGATATTTATTAGTTATCAAAGGGAGGAAACAAAAGTTTCTCCAAACAATTTGTGTTCCTTACAAGTCTAAAACAGATTTCATAGTCACTAATGATGTGACATAACAATCTTACTTGGATAACATTATGAAGGATTATCATCTGCCAAGCAATATAACAGTTTGAACCGCTGCGCAAGTATTTCTGTAAAGGAGGTGGACAAACCAAATCGAGATATAATATCTTCCTTCAAATAACCAATAGGAGTCCCAGGTGCTTTAACAGAGGGCAACAAATGTGAAAATGGCTGGGAAAGCAACCACCTTGGGTAGGACTCAGTCTCTGGATCATATCCAACCTGTCACAGAACAGGAAGTCACCAATGGATCCAAAGACATGCTTAACAACTGTGAATTCAACAAAGATAACAAAAAAGGGTCCTGGGTTCAATTCGCTTTTAAAAAAAAAGAAGAAGAAGAAGAAAACGAAGAGGAAAAAGAGAAAAAGGTCTGGGGTCAAATATAGCTTGCACCTAGCAAATGACCTATTTTCAAAAAAGAAAAAGGGAAAAAAAATGGAAAAAGAAAGAAAGTATTCATGTTGATGCAGAATTGAATTTTAAGTACAACCAAACACAAAATGTTGGTCTCCAGACTTGAGACATCATCCGCAGCCTGTCCATTTTAATAAAAACGTGTTTGGATGATCGGATGATGATGAAGAATGAAAATACAATTGAAGAATAGCAATGTATTGAGAAAGATCATAATACCTTAAAGCGTTGTTGTAGTCAGAGACTCCAACCTTTCCATGGAGCAGCCACAATAGCCAGTCTGATTGATGCATTAGAATAGCTGAGTCATTGTCTGAATTGTGAGAATTCCACCATGACACGAGCTTACACAGGGTGGATGATCCAGAGCACACGGTATGGTTCGCTGGAGCAATGGACTTGACGAATGGCAAAGCATCAGGGAAACTTTCATTATAGAGAAAAGCTCTAGATAGTAACTCCCCTGAGTTGCTGTGGTTAAAAATTTGATACATTCAGAAAAAGTACCAATCTGAATAGACATGCCAGGTCAACTGACAGGAACTGTTGGTAACAAGATTAGGGGAAAGCCCCAAAAGAAAAGATGTATCCACCTGTCAATTATTAGGGTTGTTGCAGATGTCCCATCAATGGATATAGAATCAATATATGGACGAAATCTGGTAGGAATATCCTCGAGAAGCAAGAAAAGAGTTTCTCTCCAAGAGCTTGCCCAATTTATGGTATCACCAACCTGCCTAGTAAAATGTACTTTGCTGAGTTTAGCAGAAAGAACAAAGAACTAAATATGAAAGATTCAGACCAACTTTGAAAGCAACTGAGAATCACATTAAGCCTTGTGAAGAAAGATTTAATTTAAACTGAATTAATCAAAAATTATTGTTGATGATTGTAATATAAAATCTCAAGTTGTAATCAAAGTTACAAGAATTTGTAAGAACCCCAACATAAAATATACTTGGAGATATAATCCAAATCAAGAAACAAAACAAGGCTCTGGGAACATAAATATCAGGACAAATTCCTCCCACTAAACAGATAATGGTTTCAAAAATTTATGGCCTACAACACTAACAAAACACATGCAAAATTGAGTACCTGCAGATGCAAGTGCATGTACCCAAGAAAATGGGGAAAAAAAATTAATGCAGAAAGAAAAGAGACTTTATCCCAAATTTTCTGGGTAAGTTACATGAATCCTTTTCCTTCAGCACAACAAACAGCCATTCAAACGGGAACCATTCAGGGGGGAAATAAATGAAGAAAAGAATGGAAATGATGCAATAATGTTACCATAGAAAGCCCACTCATTTAGCAGGAAGTAAGAATTGTTGTTCTACCAAGAAATTACAATGCATGTTATTTAAATTAAAGAGAAAGAAACACAGAATGACAGCAGAAAAAAAAATTGGGTATTGCAGGTAAAAAAAAGGTTCTTCGAGTATTATGAGCACAAGAAGGTTAAAGCATGAAACTATAATAGTTTGTCCACATGATGGAATCCAAATTAAAAAGACACAAAATACTTAAGATGCACATAGTTTATTGCTTATGAATAACTTTTGACTTTTGGATCATACAAATTTTATGCATAATTGTGAATATGCAATATCATATGAAAAGATATTGATTTTGGTTCTCGCAGAGCACTATCTACCATATTTATCTCCAGTAGCTTGAAATATTTTTGCCCTGTTACCTGGACATGCCAAATATCCAAGTATCACAAGTGTCGAGTACAATAAAGTTTAAAATGGAGGATACTGTTACATGTATGTATTTATTCAATTTCACAAAAAACATTGGGTGGTTGGTGACCATGTGGGCTAAAAAGTAATTTTCGTTTTTTTTTAAACATTAAAAATATTCTGCTACTTGTGCCTGTTGTTGTCGCCGGAGTGTCTCACTTTCTAATGGTCTCAATGCACTTCCTGGAGCCTATCGGCCTATACCTATATCAGCCGAGATATCGGTATTTATACGATACGATAGTGCAATCGTTTTGGAGATTGGTCGATATATAGTATCGATATCCGAGATGTATGATTCGGCCCTAGTTGGCGCTATGTTTGTTATGGATTTCAATGATGTTTTTATATGATGTTTGGATAACTTTTTTAATAATGTCTTATATGTATACTATTGAT
This sequence comes from Agave tequilana, assembly GCA_038442645.1. Classification (NCBI taxonomy): domain Eukaryota; kingdom Viridiplantae; phylum Streptophyta; class Magnoliopsida; order Asparagales; family Asparagaceae; genus Agave; species Agave tequilana. Next base: position 35,417 of record JAVJIF010002829.1, read on the forward strand.
ATATCTACCGGTATTTAGTACCATATCGCGATATATCACCGGTATGTATGTACATAATTGCCGGTATCGATATCCGATATTTACACTGGAGCTATGAGCTTCCTCCACACTACCGTTACGCACAAAGAGAGAGGGACAGTGGGAAATGAGTTAGGGCTCTGATTCCCTAACTCATTTAAGGAAGTTGTTGATTATGACCTGCTTCCCATAAGTTAAATAAGATTTTTAAAAGATCGATACGCATGCATGCATGTATGTATATATGTATGTATGAGATTCTTTTTTCATCTTGAGAGGCAAGGGAATCTCCTCTCACCTTTTGTACCATTGGTACAAAAGGTGAGAGTAGATTTCCTCACCTCTCAAAAAGAAAGAGGAAAGCCATCTCATAATCCACATGCACCTCTCTCTCTCTCTCTCTCTCTCTCTCTGTTGAATCACTTTTAAACTATGTCAAAAGTCCATCACTTTCAAATAGCTATGCCTTGGCAATTCATCTGCCCACCTCTCAAGAAGTGTGGGGATTCCCACACCTCTTGAAAAAAAAGGAAAGCCATCTCATAGTACACACCCACCCCCTTTCTCTCTCTCTAGGACTGTTGAATCACTTTTAAACTATGTCAAAAGACCATCACTTTTCAATTGTTTTGCCTTGGCAATTCATCAACCCAACATGTTTCCAATGCTCTTAACATGCAAAAATGAAGGAATTTTCAATCAGTCATCACAGAAGTTTGTGAGAGTGTAACGACAAAAAATTTTCAATGTTGTAAAATTAATTTTCTCGAGCTATTGCAGAGTATTAAGCATGGTTTAAAACCTCAATAGAGGTATCGGTATCGGCCAATGGTCTTTAGTATCAAAATCGTCTATATTGATTGTCAATAACGACCATATTGGCAATATTGGCCCGTCAATATTATAGGCTTTAATCATCTCAGGTATCCCAAAACACAAAATGAAGATATATCAGAATCGGTCGATATTTAAAATCATGGTATTAAGTATAACACCAAGATGATGTTATATTTAAGACCAGTGATCTAAAAAACCCGTTATATAACTCATTATAACTCATTATATAACCTAACGCTGATCAATCGTTACGTAACAGGGCTAAAAAACACAATGTTTCATAACTATAGTTATTTTGCCTATAACATTCGTTATGTTACGTTATTAACATAACGCACTGTAACTTACGTTATGGTACAAGTCGACTTTTTATAAAAAAAAACTCAAATTCGCTCGGTCTTGGGCAAAAAAACCCCAAAAATCCTCTTTGCAATCTCGTCATCTCTGCAACCTCGTCGCCGTCTCTGCAACCTCGTTGGCGGCGCCGAGAAGAAGAAGAAAGAAGAATAAGACCTACCCCTGATAGTTCTCGTCGGTGTCTTCAAGTGGTTATTCTCCGTCGTGATTCTCGCCGGCGTCGTCTCCAAGCATATGTAAACTTTCTCTCCCTCTGATCTCCCCCTCCTAATCTCTCTACTCTCTCTTTGAAAGAGATCTGAAGAGAGAGGAGAGAGATCATAAGGGGAAGAGAGCAGAGAGAGATCGGGAGGGGAAGAGAGCAGAGAGGTGAATATTTAAGAGAGGGCAGAGAGAGATAATTGCTAAAAATATTGGCTGAGATAATATTATTAAAAGATAATTGCTAAAAATTATCATGCCTGTTATCATACTTGTTATAATTCAATTATCATGCTTGTCATAGTTTGCTGTGTTTGCAAACTTATTATGAAATTTATTATGTTTATTAACTTATTATAACTTGTGAATGTGAGAAATTATTGTGATACTTACTATAAATTATCGTGAGACTTACTAAATGTGTTATATACTATTTTGATTTTTTTAGATTTTTAATTATTTTTTATTTATAAAAATTCTTTAAAATAGTATATATATTTATTTTTATTAAATAATATTAAATCATGTAACTACGTTATGTTTACGTTATAATAACATAACAAAGAACAAACGTTATCGTTATGTTATTCTTATTTTAAACATTGTTTAAGACACTAATATATAATCTAGATATCAAATCTTTAATGGCCTATTTTAGTCTTGCTCATATTTATTTATTATTTATTTATCTATATATTATTAATCAATAAATGAAAATAAATAGGACAACATAAATTATATAAGTATTGTATAGTCGTATAATAGCTTGCTTATAGTTGCAATTTGTATAAATATAAGGGTTTTGAGTATAGTTATAAGGAAAAGGGTTTATTCAAATAATATCTATAAGAGTTTCGCGTCTTATTTTCTAAGTGTATGAGAAGGTAGGATTTTTTTTACCATTCCCACTCCTTCCCTCTCACCGCAATTAAAAGGAAAAAAGATCGAGCTGAAATAAGAAAAAAGCACAATGCAGGAGAAAAGGGAAAGGAAAAGAAAGAAAGAAGATAAAGAAAATAAGGGGAAGTAGAAAGAGAAATTTTTAGGTAAGGTTACTTTGTATTTTGTATTTTCTTAGGTTAGAATAGATACTTAGATCACACAAAACGACCAAACAACAAGCAAACAAAATGAGATGAGAAAAGAACAAAGAGACAAATTTAACATGATTTGGCTCTATGGCCTGCATGCACAGGCAAGGAGATATACTATAACAAATTGTGACCAGTGAGGCACAATTTTTTTTTGTAGAAAAACACTCGAACCTAAATCCCAAGTACATCCTAAATCTCACTGGAGGTAGCTACCTCTTTCTCTCATCATAAAACCTAGGTCTGAGTACACATACACATATAGAGAGAGGAGAGAAAGGATTCCTCATATATCATCTAATAGAGCTCCGTCAGAAGACATAAAAACTACAATCTCCTTATTTTTTCACCATCCGACTGCACGTCATAATCCGCAAGTCCTAAGATGTATACATATAAAAATTCACGCAAATTGGAGTTCATTTAATCAATGTATAATGGTTCCATTTGTTCTATTGTTAAAAAACTGTTAAATTTTTTAACCAATTGATACATGAGTAAACAAACTTCAAACCAATGTGTATGTCTTAAAACATAAAGATCATATATGTGGTCAGATTGTCAAAAAATAATAAGAAAATTAGAGTTTTAATGTGCCATCTAACAGAGTTCTATCACATATACATTGTCCTCATATACACACACACACCCCCCATATATACATACACACACATATGGGTACATAAGAGAGAAAACTACATTTTAAGAAATTAAAGGAAATAAGCAAATCAGTACCTAATTAAATGTGAAGGGTTCTTCCCATATTATAAAGTGGAGACTATCATGGCTAATGCATGCACATGGTTTTGACTCACATGAAATTGGTTTGCAACATCTGAGCTCTCTCATAACATTGTTGCAAGATTTTCTTTTCCCCTTGAGAGAATACTAGTTTTCATGCAGAAAATAACTATTATCCCAATAAAGGCCACTAGGAAACGACTTTCTTCTTCCAACTGCAAAAACCTTGTGAATTTTTTTACTTCAAATTTTGTTATCCTTGAACCAAACAAAACTACAGACATGTAATAAAAATAAATAAACAAAAGGAGCAACACAAAATATTAAGTCAAGAGTCCGTCAAATATGAATTTGATAATAATTCAAAATTTATTTCTTGTAAGAAAAAACTAAATGAGGTTGTAACCAGAGTAGGTGGCTCAGCATGAGTTCAAATGCATGGCCAACAAGAGATTTTCTTTTTCTTTTTCAGAGGGAAATAAACTAAATTATATAGCATGTTATTCTGTTTTATCTCATTTTTATGAGACTTCTTTACTTTATTGATGGAGACATCTAGTTGCTTTCTTAGCCTATTTGAGTTGGATTAGTAGTTATTTTATTTGTCTATTTTTTTAGTTTCTTTTTACTCCTACATTTGTTGTGGTGGAAAACTGTTGGTTATGTAAGCCTATATAAGGCCAAGACTACTATGAAATTCTGCAGTTGATAAATATGAAAAGTGTTTTTGATGCATTTGTAACTAGTGTGCTTTTAGGTGAGATACCCTAGGGAGAGTCCTAAATATTTATTGGGTTACAAACCTTAAGTTGAGATTTTCTATTATTTGTTCTCAATTATTCTCCCTTTCTTCTTTATTCGTCCCCATCATTTTGGTATCAGAGCTTAAATCCTGACTCTTTTCACAAAATTTCAAAACCTAATTTTTCTTTTTAACAAATCCTAGCCTCTACCAAAACTTTCACAAACCCTAACTATTCTTTCCACCAAAATTCCAAAATCCTAGATATGAAAAAAAGAAAAGAAGAAAAGAAAAAAAATGAAATTCCTATAGCTGCCAGTTTCACCCGTCTCCTTCCTCAGCACCACACACCAATCTCTTTTCCTCCCGCTTCATCGTCGACATCACCGTCTGCCACGACACCGCTCTCCTCCTTCGCCGACAAGATCGTCGTCACCATCTCCTCCAACCACAGGATCGCCACAGACATCTATCAGAACTCTCATCGTCTCGACGCTCTCGTTCCTCACCAACGCTCTATCCCATCTTCATCGTCCTCTTTCTTCGACAGAGTACCCTGTCAAGCAAATCAACCAGAGTTGTCGCCACCTCGACCGCGATCGCACCACCCAGCCGCCCAGATCCATGTTCGACCCAACAATTCCTCATCCTGCCGTTTTCATCCGACAAGGCCCTCTTCGTCCTCTATGCTCCTCCAGTTCGGTCATCAGTCAGATCCCCTAGGACAAGCCCGCCTCCTCTAGCCTACATCCTCGTCGCTGCCGGTCGAAGAGCTTTTGCTAGTGCCCCTGATCCGCCGCCCTCATAACAACATCAACCAACTATCGTTTTCATCGCTGGATGCAACTGCTCGCAACAACTGTCACCTGCAAATAAAAGAAGAAGGGTTAACGGGTTTTCAAATAAACATCCACCCTGAACCCGCGTTATAAAAGAAATTTGATGTCAGGTTTAAGTTGTGGACCCGGAAAGGAGACCCGATCCACTTACTACAATAGCAAACCCAGAGCCTACAGTGCCTTCGACCCGCTACAGTAAACCTGTGTGCTACAGTAGCTGGTACAGACACAAACAGACCCGTTAGTGTATCAGATTTGTTTTCAGACCATAACTTTAACATCAGGGGTCCGATTCAGTTATCTTTCGAGCTGTCATATTCGTGCCGACGAGACATACACACCTGTAGTCACTATAGATTACTGAGGTCGACGTGATCCTCAATAGTAGTCTACAGCATTCCAGACCCCATTCAGAGTCCGTTTTAGGCCTAATTCGAGCTCGATTCATGCCGTTTTCAAGGCAGTTTTTCCCCAGCTCCTATCACTATTGTTACAGGACCTTGTGCGTGCTTTTTAGCCATCAGTTGTGGGATTTCTTCGATAAATCCTAGAAGAACTCTACGTTGGGTGTGAACGACTCACCCCCTTGGTGAAATCTGCCTTGAACTGAATTTTTAATTGATGAATTTTTGCAAATATTATTGGACTGCGTGAGTTGTGAGCAATATTGTGAGTTGTTTCTATTAGTGGCTTACATCATTTGTATGTTGCTCTCATCATTTATAGGACTGTATTTGTTGCATTTAAAAGTTATAGTTTAGGGTATTTTAATTTTCATGTAGTGCATGCATGTAGTTTGTTTGAGTCTAGGATCATTGCATCTGCTTACTGGTTTGACTTTGCATCTATGTATAAATTGGTGCATTTCTAATAACAAATTTTCAACATGAATAATCGAGCTAACAAACTAACTGACATAGCAGATATGTTAAATGATATACTTAGAGACCTTTAGAACCTCAACTCAAAGTTAGTTAAGAAAGATGAAATAATACGTAAGTTTAGGTTTTGAAAAGCCTAATTTTATGGTTAACCTGATCCTCATGTTTTAGTGTTAGCTAGCTGACATTGATTGCTACTTTGACAATTATGAAATGTTTGATTTAAGTAAGATCGATTTGTTGAATTGAGACTAGCAGGGCCAGTCAAATTTTATTGAGCACGCAAGAGAATACGTAGGAAACCTATAGAGTCGTAGAAAGAGATGAAAGTCAAGCTTAAGGAGAGATAGTTTCCCGACTTGTATATGAACCGCCTTGTGGATGAGCTACACAACCCTTATAAGAGTCGACATATTGTATCTAGTAATGTTGTTGGTGAATCGAAGATTATTGAGGATGTTAGTGTTCTTTCTGAGATTAATATAGTTGTTGAGATATATCAATTGACTCCTCTCCTTCCAAGATTGCTAGTGTCATTAAGAATACATCAATTGACTCATGTCTTTCACCTTCAAGTCTTGGTGAGGTCCATATTTCTCAAGAGGATAATAACGATCAAAGTAATGTTGTAGATGCATTTATGGAGTCTAGCACACTCATAGCTGAATAGATCTATGATCATGAGGATAATCAAGACACTCAGGAAAACGAGGTTGAATCCATGGTAACAACTCCCAGTGTCTCCTCTTCTAACGAGTCCTTAAAGTTTCTTGCTATGTTACATAAGGTTAGTTCTAATTTCATCTTTTAGTGAGCATTTGAAGTTCTCTCCTGAGTTTCTTTAGATTTTTATTCGTCCTTGTAAATTCATACAACTAGCAGTGTCTGAACTGCGTCATCCTAGGAGACCCTTGTCTTTCTTTCTCCTATATTGAATTGACCCTAGTGAGTCGGTTGCATTGCATTTATCTATTACATATGATGAAACTCCTAAACAGATAGCAATTTGTAATAATGACTATAAATTTGTTGTATTTTCATATAGTATCTTGCAGGAATTTGCAGTTGTTAATGAAGTGACGGGTATCTCTCACTCTGAGATTGTGAGTATGTTGAACAATTAATGTACATATTCTTATAAAGTTCTGAGGAGGATTGCTTCCATCACTGACAAGTTGGATATGTCTTTCTGCATCTACCATGCCTACAACAAATCTGTCACATAAGCTTGTCCCACCCCCACCGTCTCGGTTCAGTCTTGATGCATATCTACTGGATTTACTTCCACCACCATGGCCCGATTGAGAGCTGGGGAGATTTACACTCGACGGGATCGAGTTTTCTTAAACCCTGGGGGAATGGATATCTAGTTGCTTTCTTAGCCTATTTGAATTGGATTAGTAGTTGTTTTATTTTAACTTATTTTTTATTTTCTTTTAGTCCCACATTAGTTGTGATGAAAAATCGCTGGTGATGTGGTCTATGTAAGGCCAACACTGCTATGAAATTCTGCATTTAATGAATATGAAAAGTGCTATTGTTGCATTTGTAACTAGTGTGATTTTGGGTGAGATGTCCTAGGGACAGTCTCAAATATTTCTTGGGTTACAAACCCTAAGTTGAGATTTTCTAGTATTCGTTCCCAATTATTCCCCCTTCTTTGTTCGTCTCTCATTATTTATTTTATTTTTCTCCTTTTTATCTCAAGTTTAACTTTTAACTATTTTCGTCTTTCTATCTTTATTCTTTTTTTCTACTTTTAACTTTATTCATTACTTGTTCACTTTTAACTTATTTCAACTTTACATTGTTTGATGTGTTCGAGTGGCTAGTTGGCTTTGTTGGGATGGTGGTCGTGTTTCACAATCCTCTCTTCTCCACTAAAATAAATAAATAAAACTAGGGTTTTTCTGCTTTGAATTGGTTGTTATTCTTCAAGCTCTTCTCAAATTTGAACTCCTCTTATCTTCAAGTTCTCAAATGATAATGGTGAAACACAATCCCATTGAGACCACTGTCACGAAGGTGAATTAATGTGAAACGGGATGCGGTTGATGTTAGAAATCAGTGATAAAGCTAAACTTACTAGTTTACTACAAATTACGATCTTCGGTAGGAACAATGTAAAACTAATATATGGCGAGATGGGTTTTGACAAAATTTGATATTCGAAATGTAGACAATTCTAGTCGTCACTACCACACATAATACTTAGTTAAAAGGAATAATCTGACTTGCGATATCAAAACAGTATAACATAAGGATATCAGAATCACACACGCTCACCATTATATGTGAATAACAGAAAAATCATGATAAAATATTAGAAATAAAATAAGCGGTGTAGTCAATAATAAACTGATATACGAGAAAATAGAAGCTACCTACAGAGAAGCTACGTTCTCGAGTTTCTGTTGTTGTAGTGTTGATATTGTGATTGAACTTTACCTTGTTGAACTGATGTTCTTCTTGCTGTTTGCAGGCTGACAAAGGTAGGGGAGGGAGGTGGTCCTCTTGCTATTGTAGAGAGATCAAGGAGACCAAAGCTCGACGGATGGTATCCTTACACAGAGGGAGGGAAGAGGAGAAGTTGTCTGCTGTTTTGCGGCATGCAGAGGGAGAAAAGACAGTTTTGTGCTGCTGCTACCGCGCGTAGAGGGAGAACATGGTAACAAGGGAGGAGCTTCAGTTGACTCTTGATGGGTTGTTGTTGTGGTGGTAGGAGTCAGCGCACGCAACAAGGGTAGAGGGTGGAGAAGGCAATTAGGGTTTTGTTAATGGCGGCAGTGGACAGGAGTAGGGTGATGTGGTGGGTGCTTGCTAGGGATGGGGGAAGGATTTAATTCCTGTAATTGGTTGGATTTTGTGTAAGTGGATAAGGGATTTGTAATTGGGGTTTGAAAATTGAATGTGAAGAGGATAGATGGATTGAATTTCACACCCGCACCAATCGAATTACAATTTCACACTCCAAATTCAAAAAAAAGATTAAATTTTCATATTCAAAAATTCAACAAAATATTTTATTATCATTCAGAATTCATTCTTTATTTATTTCAAACAAACCAATTAAATAGGTTTACAATAACTAGAGTTTTCTCACACAACTGATGTGGTATAAAATACTAAACAAATAAATAAGAGTAAATAATATAAAAAGTACAGATTCTAGCTGAAAACATAATCTAGCTAACTCTAAATAGATATAGCTCGACGCCTCCTGCATTGATACACGTGATCGCATCTTCTCTTCGGACGCGCACATGTCATGTCCTAATCATTCTCCCCAAGTGGGAGAGAACTCGACTCCGTCGAGTCAGGTGTAGAGGAACTCTCATAGTCTCCAACATATCTGGATCAATCTGCTACAACTCATTGCGATCCACCTACGTGTCTTCAGCAAGTGACTTTTTTCTATTGTACCAGATACCGTCGAGTTCCACCATCTCTTGAGAAGAAAATTTTATCATATAGGATTTTATCAATATTCTCTATTGTATTAGGACAGATATCTGGGAGTGAGAGAAGTGGGGGTCTCTCAAAAATGGCACAGGGGTAGGTTTATTAACCAATGAGATGCTGGGATTAAAATTTAAACCCTTGTATTCTAATAGATCCTCAATATTGAAAGTAGGATTAATTCTAAAATTTTCAAGAAGATCATTAACATAAGTATTGTCATTTAGTTTCATTAAGATTTTAAATGGTCCAGCATTACTAGTTTGTAATTTTTTAACAGTCCTCAGAGGAAATCATTCCGGACGAATCCGGACCATCACAAGGTCGCCAATGTCAAAAGTTTTAAGTTTTCTCCTAACATCAGCCTTTAGCTTGTAGTTAAAATTGTTTTGTTTAATTTTATCATTGATGACTTTGTGCAACTCATGCATATGCGTGACAAAGGAGGATACAGACTCAGAGACTCTATAATGGTCAACCATGGGAATGAGATCAATGGGCTGCCTAGGCCTAAATCATATACTATTTCATGTGGACTCTTACATGTTGTCCTATTGACTGATGAATTATATGCAAACTCGGCAATAGACAACTTTAGATCTCAACTTCCAATATGTTCGCCAACGAGGGTACACAGTAAATTCTGTGGAATTCAATTCATAACCTCGGTTTGGCCATCAGTCTGAGAGTGAAAAGCAGTGAAGAACTTCAGTTTTGTGCTTAACATGTGCCAAAGGGTCTTTAAGAAATAACTAGTGAACTTAACATTTTTTTCGGACACAATGATCTTAGGCAGACCGTGCAGTTTAACGACGCCATTGAAAAAGATTTTGGTCACTATAGAGGAGTTAAAAGTACGAGAGCAAAGCAGGAAGTGGCCCATTTTAGAAAAGCAGGCCACAAAACTAGAAATGAATCATGCTTTCTAAGGGTTTTCGAGAGTTCTAGCACGAAGTCCATACTAACGCTCTGCCATGGACAATTAGGACCGGAATGGAGTGTACAAACTGGTGTTCTGTTTTTTTTACTTTGCGAGTTGATAGGTGTGACACCTTCTAACATGTTTGACAATGTCACGTTTCAACCCTGGCCAATAGAATCGATACTACAGGACTTCTATGGTCTTTCATTCCCGAAATGCCCGGCTAGACCACCAGCATGCAATTCTCACACAAAAAATTCTCTAAGAGAGGTTCTTGAGATGTATAACTTACGGCCTAGAAAGAGATACCGTCGTGTAGGGTAAACCATCCACTTCTCGAATTGATCCATCTATCAATATGGTGTATACGTCGCAAAAATTAAGACACGACTCGTATTCAGCTTTTATCTTCTCATAGTCGTTTTCCACTGTGGACATCTTGATCAAGATGAAAATACGGCGGTTGAGGGCATCAGTAGATTTGTTTTCTACTCCCGCCGCTTTGTGGCATAGAGTGAACGTGTAGTCTTGAAGGAACTCAATCTATCACCCATGTCGTTCGTTCAGCTTCTTTTGAGAGTAGATATACTTCAAGGCCTCATGATTAGAGAAGAGAATGAACTCATGCGGAAAAAGGTAATGTCGCCAATAGTGAAGTGTCTGAATCACCGCATAGAACTCCTCATCATAGGTGGAGTATCATTGTCAGACTTCATTCAGCTTCTCATTGAAGTAAGCAACTGGATGACCTCTTGAGCGAGAGCTCCGCCTATTTCAATTCTTGATGCGTCACACGTCACTTCAAAGACTTTAGAAAAATCAGGGAGATGCATAATAGGAGCGCTGACCATTCTTTTCTTGATCTCAATAAATGCTTTTGTGGCAGCATGAGACCAGCTGAATTCTCCCTTCTTCAAACAGTCGATGATTGGAGTCATGATAGTGTTAAATCCTTTAATGAACCGACGAAAGAAGGTAGCGAGTTCATGAAAACTCCGTATGTCATAGATGGTCTCAGGCTCGGGTCATTCCTCAATGGCCCTGATTTTCTCAGAATCCGCAGAAACTCCATCAGCAAAGACTACAAATCTGAGGAATTGAATTTGTGTAGAGAGAAAGATGTACTTCTTAGGATAAGTGTACAACTCTTCTTCCTCAATACAGAAAAAATTTGACGTAGATGGTCGAAGTGTTGCTCACGAGATTGACTATAGAAAGGATATTGTCAAAGTACACTACCAAGAATTTGTCCATAAAAAGTCGTAATACTTGCATCATCACTCTCATGAAAGTACTCAAAGCATTGATCAATCTAAAAGGTATGACCATCCACTCATATAACCCATTATTTATTTTGAAAGTGGTCTTCCATTCATCATCGGGATGGATGCGAATTTGGTGACAACCACTTTTAAGATCAATCTTGGAGAAAATAGTGACACCAAGCATCATATCTAACATATCGTCCAGTTTAGAAATGAAAAAATGATATTTAATCGTTATCTTGTTGATGGCACGGCTATCCACGCACATATGTCAAGATCCGTCTTTTTTAGGCGTTAGTAAGGCGGGAACCGCGCAAGGACTCATGCTTTCTTAGATGAAGTCTTTTTTCATCAATTCGTCAACTTGCCTCTTGAGTTCGATATGCTCGGTGGGGTTCATCCTATAGCGGGACAAGTTGGAAAAACTAGCTCCTGAGACTAGATCAATAGCGTGTTGGATATCACACATTGGTGAAAGCTTGTCTGTAAAGTTTTCAGGAAACACATCAGCGAACTCCGCAATCACTAGAGTGACTTCGGGAGGGATCACGGTGTTGAATTTCTTAGTAATTTTCTTGATGTGAGGATCACGAAGAGAGCTCCTTTCACTACATCTTGACTGAAAGCCTCTGCAGTAATCAAACTGATACTGTTAGTTTTCATCATTGTAGTAGGTTTTGGTTCAAATGGTTCAGTCTTAGGCTCACGAGGTAGTAACTTGATTTTCTTTCTTTCGTGTTCCAGCCGACACATGTTCGACCGACCGTAAATGGTAACATCCTTATTGTATAGCCATGACGTCCAAGGATAAAATGACCCACATCTACAGACATAACATCACACCAGATGTTGTCCTTGTAGAGACCGAAGTCAACTGGGACAAGACATCTCTGCTTGACTTTCAGAGTTGAGGAGTTAATCTATGTTACTCTATAGGGATGCGGATGGGGTACAGCCTTCAGGCCAAGTTTGGTGATTACTGTAGACGACACAACATTAATACAACTTCTACTGTCTATAGTTATCTTGTAGCTCCTACCATCAATTTTCATAATGATGTGAAATATGGTGGTTTGTCTCTAGTCGTCTTTCTCCTTGGGTTGAGACAAGGCACACCTGACGACGGATAAGTGAACCAATGTCGTTGGTTGAATGCAGTTAAGACCAATGTTATCACCTGTGATCTTATCGTCCATATCAGACTCTTCTTGTTTACCCTGAAAAATAAATTCCTCAGATTCTGATTCTGATACTTCTCCGGCTCCCCATTGATTAAGGCAATTTTGACCGAAGTTGGGTAATTGGCAGCTACATGCCCATATCCCTAGCACTTGTAACATTTGATTGTGGGAGTCAGCTTAGAGAACTCTCTGTTAGTCTTTTTGCCTTTATTCTCAATACTCTTGCCTTAAGTATCTGCCTTGTGGGAAGAAGTTTGACTTTTGAAGTGGTTGGGATATGAACCTGAGTAGGGCCTGGTTGTTTTTATGTGATGCTTAGAAATGGAACTAGACTTGTACGCATCTAAATCTTAAACTAACGCGTAGGCTTTTTCGAGCTCAGTGATTTCACGAGCCAAAAGTTTGGTTCATAAGTTTTCCCTAAGTTCAGCTCTAAACTTATACAGGATTTGAGATTGTCGTTTAGTCCTAAGAGTGTTGCATCTGATGAGAAACTCATCAAACTTCTCCACATACTCCTGTGTTGATTTGTGCCCTGAGTGTATCAGTGCCACTTGTTCATGAAACGGGCACTGAACGATGACGACACATACTTTCCTTTAAGTTCATCTTCCATTCTTCATCAAAAATCGATCGGTTCATGGTCACGAGCAGCACGCATGTTCACCAAGTTAGTCAAATAGTGGTTAGCTTGACCGGTTAATTTCATAGTTGCAAATTTAACTTTTCTAAGTTCAGTGAGATCGTACCACGTGAAGTAATTGTCAAGTTATTGAGTCCAATCAAAAAAAAGTTATGGATCATGACGTCCATCGAACGTTGAGACATCATCTTGATACTTTTCAAAATTGACTATCAGGGTCTCGCTCACCGCGTCCTTGGCATGGTACCATCCATTTATATTCTCCTTCATGTTCATTACAGTTCTCGAGACGCATTTTAACTCTACCTAACCTATCTTCAGTCTGGGTTGCAGTTTGGGTCAGGTTGGCTAGTTCGGCTTGTATGACAGCGATTGTGTCAACGAGTTGTTGGGGATCATAGTTGTACTGTCTGACTCACTAGACTCTCCTAGCAAATATAGGTGTCCACTTCAGGTGGGCGTACACTAACAAGACCTAAATGTATACAAGCAGAACCTAGATTCAAAATCTTATTTTAATAATTAAATTTATGCAAAAATAAATGAGATTCCTAACTATATGCTGATGCAATTTTTTTCTACCTAACCTGGCTCTGATACCAAATGATATGAAACGGGATGCGATTGATGTCAGAAATCAGTGATAAAGCTAAACTTACTAGTTTCACTATAATTATGATTTTTGGTAGGAACAATGTAAAACTGATATATGGCGAGATGGGTTTTGACAAAATTTGATACTTGCAATGTAGACAATTCTAGTCATCACTAACCACACACAATACTTAGTTATAAGGAATAATCTGACTTGCAATATTAAAACAGTGTAATACAAGAATAACAGAATCACACATGCTCACTGTTATATGTGAATAACAGAGAAATCATAATAAAATATTAGAGATAAAATAAGCGGTGTAGTCAACAATAAACTGATATACAGGAAAATAGAAGCTACCTACCGAGAAGCTACGTTCTCGGGTTTCTATTATTGTGATATTGTTGACATTATGATTGAACTTTACCTTATTGAACTGATGTTCTTACTGTTTGCAGGTTGATGGAGGCAGGGGAGAGAGGCGGTCCTCTTGCTGCCAAGAATTGGTTCCTGCAGAGGGATCGAAGGAGACCGAAGGATAGTGTCCTCATACAGAGGGAGGGAAAAGGAGCAGCTATGTGCTGCTTTGTTACATGCAGAGAGAGAGAAAAAGCAGCTGTGCGTTGTTGCTACCGCGCGTAGAAGGAGAACAGGGCGGCAAGGAAGGAGCTTCAGTTGACTCTTGATGAGTGGTTGTTGTTGGTGGGAGTCGGCACACGCTACAAGGGAAGAGAGTGGAGAAGGCAATTGGGGTTTCGTTGATGGCAACAGTGGAAAGGAGTAGGGTGATGTGGTGGGTGCTTGCTGGGGATTGGAGAAGGATTTAATTCTTGTAATTGGTTGGATTTTTGTGCAACTGGAGAAGAGATTTGTAATTGGGGTTTGAAAATTGATTGGGAAGTGGATAATATGATAGATGGATTGGATTTCACACCCGCACCAATTGAATTAGAATTTCACTCCAAATTCAAAAAAATAATAAATTTTCATATTGAAAAATTCAACAAAATATTTTATTATCATCCAAAATGCATTCTTTATTTATTTCAAACAAAGTCAATTAAATAGGCTTATAATAACTGGAGTTTTCCTACACAACGATGTGGTGCTAAAACACTGAACAAATAAATAAGAGTAAATAATACTAAAAAATACAGCCTCCATCTGAAAACATAACTCTGTTAAACTCCAAATAGATGTAACTTGACACCTCCTGCGCTGATACATGTGATCGTATCTCCTCTTCGAACGCGTCGATGTCATGTCCTCATTATGATCTCTTCTCTTCCCTTCTCTTTTCCTCTTCATTTCTTTCTCGTCACCAACATATAATTGAACCGTTGTTACTTAATTCTGAACAGTTGGCTAAGGAAGTGGATGGTGTCACTGAAAATGTGGTGTAGCTTGGAAAAAAAAGGCATAATAAATATGGCATGTCTCTTGTATGACTTATAAATGCTCAAATAAATATCAAAAGAAATATTTGTAGAAAAATGGAGTTTTTTTTTAAATATTCAATTGAAAAAGAAATTTAATATGAAACTCTTAAAATTCTTCGTTTTAAGATAGTTTCAAATCTACGGAAGAAAACTTGATAACAGTAGGTCTCAATTTGAATAATGATAAATACCTATAATGACTAAATTTGAATAAGTGGTCTGCCCGAAAAATTATTCTATGCAAGAATTGCATGGAAGGGTACATGGAACATTCATGCATACTTGTCAATTTAAAAACATGTACAAGGCTTCCAATAAAATAAAATAGAATAATTGTCATATATCTATATATATTCAATAATGAAATGAAATTTGCATTTTACACTCTTCTAACGATGTAGAGATTGAATTTGTTGATTTTCGTTTTATTGACTCGAAGGTCAAATTTGTATTCGATTTCCTCTTTATTGACATGGAGGTTAAGTTTGTATTTGAGGTCAAATTTGTCTGTCTCTCTTTTAATGACATTACAGTTAAATGTATGTTTAGTTCCCTTTTATGACTTGGAGGTTAATATGTGATTTGATTTCCCTTTTAATTATATAGAGGTTAATCTATATTTGAAGACTTGATATCTGTTCAAAAGAATGGAAGGTATGTTAACCATTATGTAAACAAAAGTTAGAGTATCAAAAAGTTGAACACGTGCACATAACTGTCACATGAACATTTAATTAGTTGCACATGTAATATATAACTAAACTGACGTAGCCAAAACATGAGAAATGGTTAACAAACCTATAATGATTAGGTTTGAATAACTGTCCTGCATGATCAATTATTCAAAGCAAGAATACGCGTGGAAGGGTGAGTGCAAAGATTATTATGTACTTGTCAACATGTTCTTGATTGTCATACATATAGCCGAAACAAAACTGAAATCTAACTTAGAATTTGAAATCATGTACAATAAACGAACCTAATATCAATGTCACTTAGGTTTAACCCATGCGAACAATATTGTTCACTTATGCATGGCAATGATATCTAACAGTGGTTAGAGAGAGCATGAGTTTAGGATATATACATAATTTCACTATTCGCCATCAAGCACATGCCAAAGAAGAACCTACATATCGGAAAAAATTAAGTTCACTTGTGTAGTATTCTTCATATACAAGACATGTCTGGTCCAGAAAGTAAACTCACAAAGAGTGCAAAGTCTTAATGAAAATTCACAGAGGTTTCATCAACATTATTGGGCTCAAAGAGCACTTAACTTGTCAACTTGGTTGGATGGGTGTGTCGATGGGCATTTGTTGCAATTTAGAGACCATACATGTTGTCATCATCAACCCAGGAATCACTTAATATATATAATAAAAAAAATATTGGAAAAACTACATATATATAATAATATGCAAAAATATAGTAAAAGTAAATATAAGAAACTTTGGACACTAAAGTATAATTGTCGATTAATTTGATATTAGTGTGATAATTAACTTAATTAACTTTAGCATGCTATATAATTTAGTTTATTTGTCCTTTGTAAATGGAAAAATATATATCTTACTTGTCATGCATTCTGCATAGATGTTGAGCCACCTACTCTGGTTGCAACCTCATTAGTGTTTTCTTACAAGAAATAATTCTAACGTGTTATCACATTCAGATTTGAAGGACCTTTGACTTAATATTTTGTGTTGCTTCTTTTCTTTAGTTATTTTTATTGCATGTTATCAATTAGCCAATTTACAAGATTGTTGAATTGTTTGATAACTTTCTTTTTGACCATTGTATATTTCATGAGCTTGGGACGCAGAGAACGATTGGAACAAGATGTGAGTCCAGCGACCTTTATCACCTAATAGATCTTGCAAAAGTAGCAAACTGAGTTCCACTTGGATATTTATTGCCGGTTAGATCATCCTTCTTTGCAAAGTTTAAAAGAAATGGTTCCCGCTTTAAGTAATGTGGAGTCCTGTCAATTGGGTAAAAATAATTGTAATTCTTATCCATCGTGAGTTGATAACATAGTTAATAAATCTTTTAAGTTAGTGCATAATTATGTTTAAGGTTTATGTTCAGTCAATTCAATACTTGATTTTAAATATTTTATTACATTTGTAGATGATCAACTCTTGTGTACTTGGTTATATTTAATGAAAAATCGTTTAAGTACTTTCTATAGTTTTCAAAAAATTGTTCTGAGAACAACATTTTTTTAGTTTATTTTTTGAAGATTTTATGCCGTAGTGGATAATTGACATATTGTACATCAATTTCATGCCCCTATACTCCTGTATAAAACAGAATTGTAGGATGTAAAAATAGGCACGTGTTAGAAGTTAGACGTACACTTTTGATTCACATGAATTTTAAAAGTATTTTAAGGGGATGCAGTTCTTACAGCGTGCTATCTTATCAATCATATGCCATTTTTCTATTATTGAGGGCAAATTCATTTTTTAGTCTATCCACATACAAATCTGTTTTCTTTACAGCCAAAATTTTTTAGATGTCTATTTTGTGCATGATG
Source organism: Agave tequilana (assembly GCA_038442645.1). Taxonomy (NCBI): domain Eukaryota; kingdom Viridiplantae; phylum Streptophyta; class Magnoliopsida; order Asparagales; family Asparagaceae; genus Agave; species Agave tequilana. The sequence goes on from JAVJIF010002829.1 coordinate 53,173, forward strand.
ATCGCATGGAAAAAACTAAGTTGGATCTAGAGCTCTTAAATGTGTTCTCTTATAATGCTTTAAGACTCGAAAAGGGGTACAAATGTTATTATCCTAATTGGAATAAATTTGTGATATTCTAATTTGAATAAATTTGTGATTTTTGATGATGTTACCTTCTTTGAATGTAAATCTTATTTTGAAAAAGAGTATCTCAGGTGGTTTACGAACATGTGTACTCTCTTCTAAGACTTATCATCGTCTACTGAGTCATCTTTGATCTAAGTAGATTTGGAACCATTGACACCCAAACAGGATAAGCCTACATATGTATATAAGTGACAAGTTGCACAGCTTAACTAGGATTCAATGCCCATGTCAGTTCCCACTGCTCCTTTTGTTTCTGTTACCCAATCTGGTGAGATATTCTTCCTCATGATATTGTTACTTCTACTGATAATGTTTCACTTTTTCTACTGATGAAGTACATTCTGATCTTGATCAATTGATTGCTCTTTGCAAGGGCAAACGAAGATGTACTTCACATCGTTTGCATAATTTTCTTTCCTATGTTCATTTGTCTCCATTTTTCATGCTTTATTCCTTCTGTTGATTCTCGCCCTGGTCCTATCCAATCCAGGTTGGTGAGAAGTTATGAAAGAAGTGATAACAGTTTTAAAGTAGAATGAAACTTGAATTGGGCCTCTTCCAAATGGAAACAAAGCAGTTCATTACCGCTGAGTGAACACAGTAAAACTCATCCAGATGCGTCTTTTACTCTTTTAAAGGCTCAATTGGTGGCTAAAGGGTACTTTGATATATGGAGTTGATTCTCTGGATATCTACTCCATTATGGCCAAAATAGCCTCTATGCATCTCCTTATTTCTCTTGCCGCCACTTATTATTGGTGGCCTGCTTGACATCACCTCCACGTGTTCTTGGAAAGAGAATAAATGGAGCAGCCACCAGATTTTGTTACTTAGGAAAAGTCCTAAAAAGTTTGTCATTGAGAAAATCATTATATGGATTAAAACAATCTCCTAGAGCATGATTTGGGAGATTTACCTAAGTTATTTAGGAGTTTGGACTTCTTATTCCTAGAAGGATCATTCTATCTTCTTTTGGTCACTAGGGGAAGTATGTTGGTTGTTTATATGGATGGCATTGATTAAAAGTTATGATACTCTGGGAATTGATGAACTAAAGTTATATTTGTAGAAGAGATTTTAGACAAAGAACCTAGGGCCATATTTCTTGGGAATTGAAATGACAAGATCCAAGAAAGAGATATTTCTTTCTCAGTGAAAATATATGTCATTCTTACTCAAGCTGGGACCGGGATGTAGACCAGTGGATTCTTCAATGGTCAAAACTCCAAGTTGGCATCAAATCAGGGGAAGGTGTTCGATAATCCAAAGAGATATAAAAGACTTGTGAGTAAACTAAACTACCTTAAGTGTCCAGACCGGATATTGCACACATTGTCATTATGGTAAGCCAGTTGTTAGCTGCTCCATAGACCAATCATTGGGATGTAGTTATTCGGGTACTTTGATATCTAAAGTGTGCCTTAGGCAAACGACTTTTATATTCAGATTGTGGTCAGGGACATGTAGCTGATTTTTCAGATCATATTGGACAGGACCACTGGCAGATAGGTTATTAGTTACTATGTGTTTGTTCGCGAAAATCTTGTGTCTTAGAAAATCAATAAACAAAATTTCAAGATCTGGTAGTGAGTCTAAATATTGAGCTATGGTCAATGCCCCTTGCGACCTGGTTTGGATACTAGATCTTTTGAATGAGTTGTATCTTTTTCCATCAACACCATTGAGATTATATTGTGATAACGAGACAGAGAATTACATTGCAGAAAGTCACATTTTTCACGAGCGTACCAAGCACATTGAGGTTGACTATCATTTTCTCTATCAAAAGGTGGTACTAGATTATGACGACTCGATATGTTCCCTATGCTAATAAGCTAGCAGATCTGTTAACAAAGCCTCGTGGAGGTTCATGAGTTAGACTTGTGAAATGTTGGGCATGTACGATGTATATGCTCCAACTTAAAAGGGAGTGTTAGTGAATATTGAGATTGAGGGGATGATTTACGTAAAAGTGGTTATGTAATAATATATAAGGGATGGGATCCATCTTGGATCTTAACCCATCTAATTTACCAAAAAAACTAAATCTCTATCAAGACTAAATGGTTTGTGTACTATATTTCTGTTATTGTATCAATAGAACCTTTTTAACTTTCAAAATAATAATGAGTAATAATAATAATTCAAAATTTATATTTTCCATTTGTCAAGTTTGATGAAAGACGGAACATAAATGTCTTTAAATGAATGCACGCAGGTGTGGTCATAGTTTGATATGAGTTAAAATTTGGTCAGTTTCGGATTTTAGAACAGCAATCCTCACACCCAACCTGAATTTAAGTAGAAATTTAATCTAAATGTCCATATTCCACTGTCTTTCAACGAGGGTTCCAAATCCTGACAAAATCTGGGTTGGTCTGAGCCAGGTGAAGTACAAGTCTTGTTGATTTGCACCCCTAGGTGACATGGGTATCCAAATGTTATATTCACGCGCCCAACACAATAACATTTTGTATAAATTGAGCATCACAGAAACACTACATATCTTTCTGCATCTTACTGTAAAGACATTGTTGGAAGGATAGTCATAGACGTGCATAGGCGGATAATCAATGTCTAAAATAGATACAATAGATTGTTGACCATAAATCCCTCTTCAATTTGCACTACAGTGAAATGTTATTAGAGAGACGATATAAAGAGGTAAGGGCTCAGAGGAATTATTATTTATTCAACAATAATTGTATATTACAATTTATATATGATTGTCACATAAACAAAGATGGCATATATATTTCTTTTAAGATCTACATATCAATATATGGCAAGCTTTCAACACTAAATTCTTAAGGAAATACCAATCTGTATATGGCAAGCTTTGAATAAATGTAAGATCAATATTTATTTTTTTTTGGGCATTCCTAATGTCAAAAGATGGTGCCCTCCAAAAAATAATTGACAAAGCTGAAATACAATCAGGTATGCAACAAACTTCATGTTGAAATCAATAATTGACAAAGGTGGAACACAACAAAATTCATATTGAAATCATGAACTACTTATAAAATTAAAACCTTACAATTCTTTGTGGATAGGGTTGTTTCCTTTCAGAATGAATGGTCCCTTGGCTGTCTACAATAACATATCGGGCACCGGATGTGCCAAAGTCTATTCCAAGGTAAAGTTGCTTGCTTCCTTCAGAATGTTTATCCATATTTTCCAGGTTATTCTTCAAGCCAAACATTCTTATTCTTGTTTTCACAGAAGGTATACATGTCCATATTCTTGTAAAAGCTTTTTTAGTCAAAAAAGCAACTGGATATAAAAAAAAAAGGCGATTAAGTACAGACCCCGGAATCAATAGGCATGTATAAAGTAATAAAATATGATTAAATCATCTACAAGTAATATACAATAGAATGCAGAGTCTCAAGCAGTTACAGTTCACTAGGGTTTAAGAATTCTCCAATGTAGCATAGAATTAATTAATCAGACATTTTAATTAATTCACAAATATAAGAAATTGCTTTTAATAAAAATTTGATATACAGATCATAGAAATCGGTGATACAAAAATTTAAATATTCTCACGCACAAAAGCAATATCTTTTTGCAATATACAACTTTCCATTATTCACACTAAATAAAAGCAAGATAATGAAAGGAAAGTAACATTTAGCAATCAGCTAACAGAATTAGCACCCATCAAAAAGAAGTATTACCCACAAAAAGGAATGGAACAATCAGGGTAATTTATTTCCAGATATATTATTGTGTTTTAGAAATTTGAATTCCTTTGAATTTTGACTAAATTTCAATTCGTGGTTTTAAAGAATCATACGTGTGATCAATTATCTCAAAAGCGATCAAAAGGAGCTCTTCATTGATATGATAGCTGAAATAGACATAAATCAGATTATATTACAAGGGTGAGTCCATTTTGAAAAATGAGCTACTTTATGTAAACTAAGTACAGCAAGAAAGAAAGAAATCATATGGTTCAGAAAAAATTGCAATGGATAATCTATTGAAACCTTAAAAAACTACCCTGGATTTCAGATTTTTATTATCTTTAGAGGAATTTGAATTTCATTCTATTTATTTATTTTTAGGCAGTTATTACTACTTGAATTAGAAAGGATTTTGATCTTATCCCTATTTATTTATCTTAATGATTTTAGTCATTTAGTATATTTAATTTAGATTGATTATATTCTTTAACATAAGTATAGGTTAGTTAAGATTTGATCAAGCTTTACCTTTCTTTGTTTTTACTTTATTTTGCTTTCTTATGTAAAGGTGGGGAACCTCAAACCCCAAAAAAATAATAAAAAGACGGGGTGAGATATCCAAGTTTATTGGCACTCTTCAAGCCTTGAACCCATGACCATGTTTGTCATTGTCAAGAGGGCCTTAAAAGTTTATCTCAGCTATTGGCTTGTCTCTCTAGTTGAAAGTTAAAATTGCTGAAAAAAGGTGTTGATATAGTCCTTGGTGAATAGATTTGATGATGAATGGAAATTTAATTTTTGATTGACTGAATTGATGTCCTTTGTCTTTCTGCTCCCCTGAAATCTTCATCAAATTCTCTTCTTCAATTTCTGTTCTTTTGATTTATCCCTCTCTTCTCTTCTCTCTAAAATATCTTTCTTCCCAAAAATTGGTTCAATACGACTATGAAGGATTTTGTTTGAGGGATTGCATGTCAGTTACAATCTATTTACAAAAACTGTTGGCAAGACAACAGGTATGAAACACAAAAAAGTATGAGTGCCCAACTTGATAATCATTTAATACCCAATCACCGTCAAGTAGTAGATAAGAACATTAGAAAAATGAAAAAGTAGTTGAAGATGCCATACACCTGACTTCAGTTTGCTTTTATGCGTAACATTTAGTAGATCAAGTTTATTATTCCATTATTAATAGCATATGTAATATCCCTAGTTAATTACATTAATGACCATTATTAATTTAAATTGTTATTATCCTTAAATTGTTATTATTACATATTTTGTATTCATTTTTAATAAACAACGATATTAAGGTGAAGCCCAATTTCTTTTTCCCTCTCATTTTCTCTCTTTTCTCACTCCTTTATTTAACTCAATGAGCCCAGCCCACTAAGCTCATAAACCAAAGCCCAATCTTTCTTTTTTCTTTTCCCTCCTCATTTATCTTTAGCCCACTAGCCCATGGGCTTTACACAAAAAGAAAAAAAAAGAAAGTGAGCCCAAAAGCCCATCTCTCCTCTCTCTCCCTATATATAAACATCTCCTTCCTATCTCCCTCACAAGCAAAACCGTAGCCGAAACCCATCTCTGCCGTCAAGCTCCCCCTTTCTCCTTGCTCTCCTTTGTTCTCTCACCTCTACCTTCACCCGCCATCCACGACTGTAGCGCCGCCTATCGGCAGACTGAGTAGCACCCCCACAACCGTCGCTCGTCTCCTTCTCTACCACCCTGTCCCATCTCTCCTCTTCATCCTCCGTCAATGTGCCGCCCCACAACTCCGAGCGCGAGCCCAGCATGGGTCACTAACACCGACAACCCCTACTGTAGCCTCCGCATTCCTCGTGCACTCGTCCCCGCGCACGACGCCACCCTCGCCCTCTACCATCTCCCTCTCGTTCTCAACCCATCCCACTGCCCTCTTGTTAACAGCTGCCGCTTCCCACTCCTCCTTCCCCACGTGCGCCACTCGCCGACCTCCGCCCTGCAGCACGCGTGCCCATGCATTGCCACCACCATCCTCCTCCAACTCCATCGCAGCCACCACCTGATCAACCCACACCACGCGTTGCTCACCTGACCTTCCCTCTCTTCTTTCTTCCTCTCGCCCTGCCACCTCTACGCACGTCGCCTCCTCCCCGACTTCACTCTGTGACCACTTCCCACTCTCTCTCTCTCTCTCACGTGCTCTCCCTCTCGCTCATATTCTCCTCTCTATTTTTTCTCTTTTGAGGTTTTTCACAACTCGACCTGATAACCCGTTTTGAACCCGACCCGTTTCCCCAACTCAACCCACTGCAGCCCATACAACCCAACCAGCTTTAGTCAACAGACCCGTTAAAATTCAGAGTTAGTTTTCAGGTGTTTTATTGATCATTCTAATTCCGAATCGAGCCGTTTTTGAGGCGTTGGAAGCATGAAGAGCAGAGCTACACACATCCGCGCGACAACTCTGTGAGGGTTTATTTTTTTTTTTGTTGTTATTTATTTATTTTTGTTAGTGAGTGTTTTAACTCTTTTTAAATAAATTACGTTTTATTGTGAGTGTTTTTTATTTTTTTTAAAATAATTATGTTTTACTATCGATAATCCATTTAATTTTGTAAAGTGTTTTTATCTATTTAAACCAATTATAATTACAGGACATAAATATGTATTGTTATCTATTTAATGTTTATCTGTGATAGTTATCAAAATTTTCGATATTTAAAGTTATACAAGTCAATCATATGTTTTCTCTGAAATTATTTAGAATGATCTTGCACGAAATCAATGTGAGTGTTTCTCTTGTCAATCTTACATTGTTTGATTTGTTGAATCCTTGATACTTGAATCTGTTAGTGGACTCAATTAGAGTAGAGTTTGACTTGGAGTTGGAGGGTAAATTAGATTGTTTGAATAGTGGATTTAAACATATGAAATAGGTTATTAGTCACTGATTATTATATTGTGGGATAATTTAAATATATTGAAGATAATGAATTATATACGCTTGAGGTTTAAACGTTTATGTCTATATCTCATTACTGAGATGTGAGTGTTAGTTTATGGATTCTTGTTACCTTAGTGTTTGAGTTTATGTAGCAAGTTGTGAGCGATATTTGGACTATCAATTTTAGTGTGAGTTTAGTAGTAAGTGATGAACTTCCACTAAAGCTGACATTTCACTATTTATGGTTAAAAGACAGATTGAGATAATGTTAAGTGATGATTTCAAATGGAATAAATATCTTATTGATTCTATTTAGGAGACTCTTAGGTTGGTGTTTCTGTAGCGTATAAATCATTCACCAAACTTGAGAAATAAAACTTTGATGTATATGATGATTGTATTGAGATTAAATGTTAAGGGATCGGTTATTATTGTATCCTTGTACATATAGATAAGATCTGAATTAGTTTTTAGATTGAACTGATAATGATTGGATTTTGATTATATATTTGAGTACCTTACCGTTAACTTAGATGTGTACTATAGAGCTGATTTTAAGTTATTGGTAGCAAGTGCTTTTGAATTTACCCATTAATTTGTTTGGTCAGAGCGTTGATGAGGCTTTATTGATGTTGAGTATTAGATGTTCTTATTGACGTTGAGTACTAGATATAGAGACAAATCTAGGTTTCATATTGTTTGAGGATATTTCACTCTTTAATTATGATCTCGATCTCCTTTAATTTAGTTTGATCGTGAGAATAATTAGTAGACTTCACTTCATAATTTGTTCTTAATTATTTCAGTTATGAACATAGAAATACTGTGATAGCAAACCATTGTTATTAGTAATTCTATATCTCTAGTATTCTACAACAATTATCAGTTATTAGTGACATCAGTAGCAGTTAGAGATATACAGTAGCTATTATATTTAATAATAGTTTATATTGTTGTCATGTTTATAAAAGACACCACAACCTAGAGAAATGGGGTAATTGCCTGATAATACATGTTCTATATTTTGAAAGGACTTATGAAGGTTAACCGAAGTTGGGTTTCATCATAGAAAATTAAGGTAGTATCAGTTGCCAGTTATTCAGTTATTAGGCTTTAACTGGATTGCAGTTCCATACCAATTATTCTTTTTGTAGGGGCTATATTTCAGTTATCAGTTATTAGAGCATTGCGGTTCATCCTGATTCAGCATCTAGAATGTTAGATCGTGATACTCCATGTACGGCACCCTTCTAAAACATATGCACTTCATTACCAAGCAGTTACAACAATGATAATATTATTTAATATGTGAGAAAACAGTTATAGTATGGGATGCAACTAAGTACCATATTATTTAAGTTAATAATAATCAACAAGATCAGAGACATAGCTAGGTTACACATCTTTGAGAATCATCTGTTTCTTTACAGTGATGAGTTATCTTCTATTTACAGCTTTATTCATGATATTATTTAGTTATTTTTTATTTATAATTGTATTCATGATATCCAGTAATTTCATAATAAGATAGTCGTATGCATACACGTAATATGTACGAGCACATTCTCTAATTTTACACACTCATTAGATCGCTTTTTTATGACCCTGAATTTGCATATCCAGATATAAGAATGTTTTATTATATTGACCAGATGTCTGATGAAGATCGCGTGAATTGCAAGGAGCCGGAGTTTCTCTCTGTTTGATCAGCCGGTTTAGGTATTATTCTTACCTCTCTTTTTATTTTCGTTGATTTCTTTGATTCTCTATATGTTAAACTCAGTAGTTGTTCTATTTGATTATTCATAAAGTAATGTTATCATGTGTGAAAATTTATATGTATTATTGCAGTGATCATAATTTATTATAGTTGATTTATATAGTTTGTTCAGGTTACAAAGACTTAGCGTGTATATGTGAGATATTATCCTCGCGTATATGTGTCGCTGACTTCCGTCACGTGTTATTTTCGCGTATTTTGGGAAGCGAGATGTGACAACATCTCTACCAAGTTTCAGCATATATAGCATCTCTTTTCGTATTTTCAGTTCACGCCCTTACTCTTGAAACCCATGCTTGTACCTTATTTATTAAAAAAGAAAAGAATAATGACAGGTCAAGAAATGAAAGAAAAAATGCCGCACTTAAGCGTTAAAACCTTGAAAGCTAACTTTTCTAACATTATAAAACAGTAGATCAAATTAAATTGGATCAAGACGAACATCACTGCTGAACAAATAATAAAATTGGTAAGGACTAAAATGGATAGACAAACAAGATAAACGCCCATTTGAATCAAAGAGGGAAACAAGGATCAATGAATGTAATAAGGAGACCACAAATGATCATGGATCTAGAGAGAATCTGGCTAGCACCCCTAATTGTTTAAGAAATTTAGGCCCAAGTTTCTTAGGCGTGCCACCCAAAAATCAGGTTGTCACAAAAACACAGAATTGAGGATTGCACGACCAGTCAAATTGAGGATTTGGAAGACTCACTTTATTGATGATGAAGACTATCATGCGTATCTTGAAGACAATAAAAGCCATTGTGTAGGTACCAAGATAGGAACTATAGAAAATAGACATAATTGTCATTCTTACGGGAAGATAGGACCAATATGGACTATTGTGACTGGTATAATATGGAAAAAATCAATTGAGCTCGATTTGCTAAGATGAAGTTAGGTGCTAATGCAAAGGGGTACTAGTAGATGGTGGTAAGGGATCTAGTGAGAATAGGCTAAACATTGCTTACCATGGTTCAAAGTCTCGGTCTCGGCCGCCGACTCGGCCGGCACCGAGACGGATCGGTCTCGGCGACTCGGATCGGACTCGGGCGATACGCAAAAAACGCTACATAGAGCGCCAAAAAAATAATAAAAAAATCATGACAAATCATAAAAAAATGTAAACATCCAAATTCATGCATCACATATTTAAAACATATCACCTAACACTCAAAACATAACGTGAAAGCATAAATACAAGCGTCGTCGGTAGAAAAATATCAAAATACATGCATAATATAGTAAATTGCACAAAATAATTCATAAGTACCTGCTAATATAGTCATTTCCACATTGAATTACGAGGAGGCTCCAAATCATCATTATCATCTGGCCCGCGATAAGTATAGAAACCAGGCATATAGTTTCCATAAGGATAATGATATGTTTGTGGGTGAGATCCTGTAGGCTGAGATGATTGGCCGGAGGATCCACTATCAGAGTAATATGGCGGTAGGGGTTGTGCAATATCAGCTCCATGGTGATAATACCCAAAACCTCGATATTCAGTACTGCTAGTAGAGTAATCACCAGTGCTAGAATAATCAGTGCCAGAATATTGGCCAGATGTCAAACCCAACCCCTGTAAATGGCCTTCAAGACTATGATGATCATGTGAGTAGTAATCATGTCCACTCGAATAATCATCGCTAGAACTGAATTCGACCAACCGATCCAAATGCCTACGCTGCTGTGAAATCCCCGCCCGACCTCCATGATCTGTATCTTGTGTGGCATAATATTGTGAATCCCATGTTAAAGCATCATCTCGTTGGCTTCTACCAACACCATGAGTCTCTTCAACATTACCACCATCACTACCATCACTGCCGCCATCACCCTCACCACCATGATCGCCACCACCATCACCGCTGTCATCATCACCGCCATCACCATCATCACCGCCACTTTCGTCAGTATGACGAATACCTTCATCTAACCAACCTAAGTCATCTGGTGGTAACATCGGCTGTTCTCCCTCACGAATCCACTCATCCAAAATATCATCATCATTGAAAATATTATTCAGATCAATTGGGTTGTAATAATCATCAGTGTCGCTTTTGCATGTCAAGTTTCTTACTCGCAACCGCATATTGTAATGCACATATACTAGTTTATGCAACTTTTTCATTACCAACCGGTTGCGCAGTTTTGTATGAATTAGCGACCACGTGCTCCAATTTCTTTCACAACCCGATGAAGAACATGTTTGGCTTAAGACTTTGATGGCAATTTTCTGCAGATTGGGAGCTTCTTCGCCATAATTAATCCACCAATCAGCTGGAAGAGATTGTTGCACTGCTCTTCTAGTTAGTGAGCTTCCAAATTCTCCAACTCCATTCACAAATAATTTTATCTGTGAGAATACACATCACAAGTGTTAATATTTGCATAACATTATATCGATGAAATAAATAAATTATTATTACCTCATTAATAGCTCTTGCTTGTTTAGTCAAATCTGGCTCCAATCTTTTAATGACCTCCTTTAATCCATATCTCACTTCTGGATGTGTAGAAAAGTTTTTTGAATATTGGAGTGCTGGATTTAAAAAATATGCTGCAATAATGTAAGCAAACGATTGTTATGATATGACAGTTTCAATTTCTAGTCAACAAATATGATTTCTAGGCAAATGAATTACCAGCAGCATGCAAGTGTCTATGCAATTGTCCCTCCCATCTTCTATCAATGATGTCCCAGTACTTCTTCCAGTTCTTATTTGAGGCCTTTATAGCCAATTTTGCTCTATCCATAGCTTCATATATAATAGATAGTGTAGGTTCTTGTCCTGGTCCACTATCTTCAAGACTCTAACAAGAGGATCCATAATGTTTTGGACCTCTCTTGCCTTCTTCCAAAACCGGTCAGTCAGAATGAGATTAGCAACCTTATCTCGCACACTTCTTCTACTCCTTTCCCTGTTGAATTCACGCCATTCTGTAGTCGTGCACATTCTTTTCAAATCTTGCTCATAGCGAATAAGGCTTTCAATAGAAATAAACTCGGTGGCAAACCGTGTTATACCTGGTCTCAACAAATCTCTATCTTTGGTATATAGCTTCATTAAATTCACCACTTTGAGGCTATTGTAAATGAATAATGTGATCACCTTAGCATCATCCAATGTCTCCTTGACTGATTTCAAAGAGCCAATATCTTCAAGCATCAAATCAATGCAATGTGCTGCACAGGGAGACCAAAACAAATGTTTTCTCTTCTCCATCAACATGTGACCAGCTGCTTTGAAACTTGCCTCATTATCTGTGACAACCTGCACGATATTTTCTTCGCCAACTTCATCAACAACTTTATCCATTAGCGAGAATATATACTCAGCAGTCTTCGAGATATTAGTGGTATCAACAGAAGTATGGTAGATCATGCTTCTATCACAATAAATCATGAAATTAACAATAGGCTTTCTATTATGAGAACTCCATCCATCACACATGATCGTGCAACCATACTGCGGCCATTTTATTTTTATTGAAGCAATATATACTTCAATTTCTTTCACTTCCTCCTCTAAATAGAGATTGCCAATCTGGTACCCTGTAGGGCCTTTTACACCTGGACCTGCCTCCGCAATAGTATTAATCATGGCTTGGTAGTAAGGACCACTATCAGCTGCATTGAATGGTATTGCATTGTAGTGAAAGAACTTCGCCACGGATTTCTCAACTTTTTTCATATTCTCAGTTGAGAACATGCTTTTGATTGATTTCTGTTTTGTTGGGAACATGTAAGGATCATACCACGAGCTGGAATTTCAGCTTCTCTCATAGTCATACTCCGACGCAATCCACGGTTACTCCCTGATCCTGAAGGCTGTGAACTACTGCCACCAATATCAACTCATTCTGCCGATCTCCAAGCCATTTCACGACTTTCTTTCATGGCTTGTTTCAGTTGTCTTCTTTCAACTCCTTCCAAACCACCAACTTCTTCAATTTCATTATCAGAATCTTCTTCGGTCACCTCATAGAAATCTTCCTCACTTAAAGATCTCATAAGTCGATCTTTTTTAGATTTAATGGCCGCTCTTTCTTTGCTACCTTCAGAAAGATGTCGTTTCATTATTTGAGATATCTCTTTTGATACTCGCAAGCATCCTTCCACCTGACCGGGTACATGTGCTATATGCTGCTTCAATCTAGTGATACCACCATGGACTTGTTTCCCACAATAATTGCACTTCACAAGTTTTCTACTTCCACCAACAGGGGTACCATGTTCCCATCCAATATCGCGTTGCTTTGGAGCCATACTGAAATTTAAAAAAATTATCTGTTAAATTAAATTAAAACTAAAATTAACTAAATTAAAAACATTAAATTAAACTCAATTAAATGAAACTACAATAAATTAAACTAAACTAGTTTATACTAGATTAAGCAACACTAACTTAATTACCTAACTTTAATAAAATAATTAAATTACCTAATTTAATTACAAAACTTTATTAAATTAAATTAACCTAAATTAAGTTAACTAAACTAATTTAAATTAAATTCAATTCAATTTATGAAACTATATTAAATTAAGCTAAACTAATTTATACTAGATTAACTTACAATAACTTAATTACCTAACTTCAATAAAATTATTAAATTACCTAACTTAATTACAAAACTTTATTAGATTAATTAACCTAAATTAAGTTAAATTAACTTTACCTAAACTAACCTAAATTAAATGACATTAATGTAAATTAATTAGAGAGAGAGGAACAGAGAGAGGGAGAGAGACGGAGACAGAGGAGAGAGAGAGGAACACAGTGGAGGAGAGAGAGAGACAGAGAGAGAGAGACTGACAGGGAGAGGGAGAGAGAGAGGAGAGACAGAGAGGGGGAGACTGGAGAGAGACTGAGAGGGAGAGGGAGAGAGAGAGAGAGAGAGATACAGAGAGAGAGAGAGAGAGTGCGACAGAGAGAGAGAGATACATAGTGAGAGAGAGAGTGTGCGACAGAGAGAGAGAGAGATACAGAGTGAGAGAGAGAGAGAGTGTGCGACAGAGAGAGAGATATACAGAGTGAGAGAGAGAGAGAGTGCGACAGAGAGAGAGAGAGAGAGTGCGACAGAGAGAGAGAGAGAGAGAGAGAGAGTGCGACAGAGAGAGAGAGAGAGAGAGTGCGACAGAGAGAGAGAGAGAGATGCGACAGAGAGAGAGAGAGAGATACAGAGTGAGAGAGTGAGAGAGAGAGAGAGAGTGCGACAGAGAGAGAGAGAGATACAGAGTGAGAGAGAGAGAGTGTGTGCGACAGAGAGAGAGATACAGAGTGAGAGAGAGAGAGAGAGAGTGTGCGACAGAGAGAGAGAGATACAGAGTGAGAGAGAGAGAGAGTGCGACAGAGAGAGAGAGAGAGATACAGAGTGAGAGAGAGAGTGCGACAGAGAGAGAGAGAGAGAGAGATACAGAGTGAGAGAGAGTGCGAGAGAGAGAGAGAGAGTGCGACAGAGAGAGAGCGCGCGCGCGCCGCTGCAGGCCAGAGAGAGAGAGCGCGCGCCGCTGCGGCCTGCGGGGGAGAGAGACAGAGAAAGAGAGGGAGAGAGAGGCACAGAGGAAGGGAGAGAGAGAGACTGAGAGGGAGAGAGGGGAGGATTTACCTGCGACGGCGACGGCGACGGCGACGAGGTGGGACGGCGAGGGCCGGAGGGCGTCGCGGGGGAGACGGCGATCGCGAGAGAGAGAGAGAGAGAGAGAGAGAGATCAGATCTGATCTCTCTCTCTCTCCCCGATCGGATTTAAAGGGAAAAGGTCACGGGCGCCGAGTCGACCCGGATCGGGTCTGACTCGGACCCGACTCGGGAGACTCGGCCGAGTCGTGAACGACTCGGCCGAGTCTCCCGAGTCGGGTCCGAGTCAGACCCGATCCGGGTCGACTCGGCGATCCACTAGTGACTCGGGCCTCCGAGTTAAACCGGAGGCCGCCGAGTCGGATACGACTCGGCCGAGTCGTATCCGACTCGGCCGATTCTTTGATCTCTGTTGCTTACAACGTAGATGATATGCTTGTGAAGATGAAAAGTGTTCCTGGTTATATTTTAGATTTTCACGGAATCTTATCAAATGTGTTTTTGGGGTAACAAGAAGAAAGATTTGGGTTTTATGGTCACCTCAAGAGGGATTGAGGCTAACCTAGAAATTTTCGAGCAATCTAGAAAATGCAACTATTGCAATGCTTAGAGGATGTGTTGTCTCTTAGTGCACAGGTAACTAATAGCCGTTTGAAACCTACAAAACCACCTTGGATTTTGCTCCATAACTGGATAACCCACTAAAACCCGCAAAACCGCCTTGGGTTTGAAATGTGTATTTATCTTTTAGGAACTTGAAAATATCTATACTTATTTTAAAGTTATCTTCAGGTAATCATTAGTATTTGAATTATTTAGGAATTCAACTTTATTTTGCTTCTTTATTTTTTACTTATTACGTAGTTTGAAATTTTAATTTTAGATTAAGTTTTTAAGTTTTTCTCTTACTTCTTCTGGATAAGAAATAGGTTATTTGACATTTTATTGCCTTATTTTTATTTTCTACAAGGAGTTGGTGAAAATAAACTAATTGGTATGACCTTTGATACTTAAATTTGATAATTAACGAAGATGAGTCATGCCCTCCCTTATGGACATCATGCATGAGTTATTGTCATATTGACATCTGAGATTAATATGGTCACTTTGATGATAGTTTTGTTGTTGAAGAGCGCAAAATACTGACATTTGCTAAAGAAACAAATATTTTTTCACTATTATTAGGTGTAAGATATATTTCTCTTATTTGATAATTATTTTGTTTCTTTTAGAAACTTATGTAGTGTATTTAAGATTCTAGTCTTGTAACAAGTTATGTTAAATATAAATATTTTTAATTTTTCTTCTTTCCATAGTCACTATTCTAAAAAAATGTTAGTCATTAATAATCATTTTATACATTATATCATCATTTTTGGACTTTATGTATTTTCACCACAAATTTTCTAATTTTTCTGCCTATTGTAAATTTCTGGGGATTTTGATATTTTTATGAATTATAATTTCCTTTTTCCTCTTAAAATGGCTCTACCACATATATGTACTTATATATGAAGCAGATGCATCAATATATTGTGTATTGGTGCACACTACTTTTTACAACATTAGGTCACCAGTTCAAAAAACAGCCTCTTTCCATTGCAAGAATAAGGACAGATACATCTGTGACGGGACCCTCTCCATCCACCACCCACAATGGCAGGGTCGGTGAGAGAAGTAAGAAAAGTATGGCAGCTTATATGTGTATGACCCTGTCATTTACTTCTCTTCCTTTGGATTTCTGTTTGTAGGATGATGGAAATGAATCTAAACCTGAATCAAGTGCCACCTGTGTAAGAAGCTTCAGCATAGGTTAATTTGCATACTATGCGTTTTATTTAAGACTCGCGTTGCCAAAATCTTTACAAGACACCGGGAAAAGAATCGTTATGAAACCTATGAGTTGAGTTGGCATTCATGCAGCAACTAAAGAAAGATACAAACTAAGCAAATTGTACTATGAATAAAGGAAGACTTCAAAAGTACCTAATCAGTTGGAAAAGGACTCCAATACCTTATGGAGGTAGGAAAAAACGTAAATATCTCATAGCCAACAATTCTCCAACGAGTTACTATTGATGTCCTAAGTATTGATGAACCAAGAATTAATTTAAAGATAACCAGTCTTGTACAAATAACAATACCATTTACATGAATAGAAATTGTAGTACCTATTAAAGTCCCTATCATTACACCAAAACACTAAAGTTGTGGTGAGGGATGAGGATTATATATATATATATATATATATATATATATATATATATATATATATATATATATATATATATATATATATATATATATATATATATATATATATATGGGAAAAGTGTTCCTAGTAGGTCTCCTTAGATTATAATCTAAGGAGACGACTTAAAACTCTAACATCCTGATTTTTTTTTCACGATCCGACAGCACATTATAATATTCATGTTATAAGATGTATGCATATAAAAAATCACGTGATTTGAACTTTATTTACTCTATTTTCTTTGGGTTCAAACATTAACGGTTTTTAAACAGTAGAACAAAATGGAACCATTAGATCAATGAGTAAATGAATTTCAAATCACGTGATTTTTTATATGTGTGCATCTTATAACATGAATATGATAATGTATGGTCGGATCGCGAAAAAAAAATCGGGATGTTGGAGTTTTAAGTCATCTCCTTAGATTGCAATCTAAGGAGACCTACTAGGAGCACTTGACCCATATACATATACATATATATACATACATATACGTACATATATATATATTTTTTTCAAACACGCCTCCACAAGTCAAGCACCCTTTTTATGAGTCAAAACCTGAGCTTTTGAGCAACAATACTTTTGTTTTTAATCCACTTTTTTAACCGTGCGCGCAGTAAAAATTGAACCTAGATTACTTTGATACCATATTAAAATCTCTTCCACTGCAACTGAAGTTGTGGTGCAGGTTGAGTATAATATATTTATAATTATTCTAACAGTACCCCTTTGTTTCTCTTTTTTTAACTCAAAAAATACAACAAAGAGGAAAACATAATATCTCATGATCTCATCAAATCCTAGGTTAGACTCAGTCCTACAACTCATAACTAATGTCCACCCTTATCTAGCCTTGCATCAGGGAGTCATAACTTATACAACAGATTTTCATGCCCCACCTTCATTATATCCCAAGCATTTATTGCAATACTATTTAGGAACTAAATCCCTTTTCTAGCAGGTTCTCCTTTCTTCTATTTTTTCTGTTGAGGATTATTCATAGGACATGTTCACAAAGTATTTTGTTGCATGTATTTTCCATTCTAACAGTGTAAATCAGGCATAAACTAAAAGCATGAGACAAAGGCAGAATAGTAGGTGGACATGAAAGTGGTTGACTAGGCAGTTGGCACTGCCAAGGCAACAAAAATTAAAAGAAGAAGAAAAGAAGCAGAAAGGAAGAGGAAGAGAAAGATGAGAGGAAGAATACTAAGAGAGAATTTGCTAAAATCAAATGCCACTGTTCATCTTGCTGCAGCCTCTCCATCCATCTTCATTAATGCTCTCTAAGGCTCTCTAAGGATAGCAATACCCTTGAGATCAAAACTTGAGATGGGGCTTGGGTTTGTATATGACTTTTAAGTTAAAAAGAGGATCAAGTAGGGTTGGTTATTGTAAGGTGGAGTGACTAGAGCCAGAAGCAAACCAATGAAACAACATCAATGAGGCGACCACAATTCCCTATCCTTTTATTTCTCCTTTCCTACTCTACTCCCTCTTTTCCGCCTAACACGCACCTCAGCCCAGTACGAGGAATTGAAGTGGCTTCACAAAGACAGCCAATGGATATAGAAAGAAAACAATATCATACAAGAGTAATTGAGTTTTTGGATGAAAACACCAAGCATGTATCATGATAAATTTTCTGCCTTAGTTTTATCCTCTCTTGTCGCATCTTCTCTCACTAACACTCTTAATCTCTTTGTAGTGTAGATAACATGGTTTCAGAGGTTTCTAGGTGTAAAAACATCGTCCTCCACACTTCCAAATAAAAAAGGAAAAAAAATAATGTGCCCTCCTTTATTCTTGTGTTGAGTCCTTCCACATATAACTTGCATGAGGCACATGGGCATTTATTCTACCCTTACAAGGTGCAAGGGTGTATTTGAAGAAGAGGGGGTTAAAGCTAAGAGAAGTTGAAATTATGATGTTGATAAGATATTTAAGAACATAAACTAAAAAAAAAAGTTGAGAAGATGCAATAGAGAAGAAATACGAGGTGAGAAGACGAAGTCAAAGATGAACTAAAGCTATGTAATGAAGCAAAGATTAGAGTTGAGAAGAGGCATTGAGATTATGAATTTTGATGAGATAATTGAGAACATGAATTTAGAAAACAAAACAATATGAGAAGAAGCAGGAGAAAAGAAGCTGAGAAAATGAAGTCAAAGTTAAGGAATAAAAGAACCAGAGAAGAGAGTCGAGAGAAGATTGTGAGATTTGAAGTTAAAGATATGGAAGCTTTAGTGGGGGAAAAGAGAAAAAATCCATATCATGTGTTCGACATGAACACATCTCCAAAGCACTAGGTTTCAAATTTTCTAAATGTACTGTATATAGATGCATGCATACATGCACATATACAGCCATGTGACTGTGTCATTGTGTCGTATTGGTGTCCTATGTCCGTTGATATCATGCTTCCTAACTTGTAACCGTAGGGAAGTTACTTTGGAGGAAGGGTAGAAGAATGAAAAGGTAAACCAGTCATTATGAAAAGTTAGTGTAATATTATTAAGATTAGTTTCTCAAACCATGGTCCTGATTTGAAATTACTAAAATGATTGGACATAGATCTAAGCAAATGAAAAGATTTGAGGATATTAGTACAAAAATGAGAAATGCAGAGTGGAGAGGAGTGGACTTTCCTTTCATGTGAATTGCAACACAAAGTTGGAGTGTTCCTAAACTGTGGAGTGTCTCCGAGAAGCAACAAGATGTCGGGGTGTTCCCGAGTAGCAAAGTGACTCCGAAAGGGCAACTCCGAATCAATAGAACTCAAGGTCGGAGGGACTCCGAGAAGGCTATACAGTTTTGTAGTAGAGCTATTGTGCGTTCTTGAACGCTGTGCTTAAAACAATATTTGGTCTACTCCGATGCAAGGATCCCAAAGCTAAATTTTTCCCAAGAATAGCAGCTGAAGAACTGTGGTGTGCACTAATCAGATTCTCCGATGATCTCCTCATTCTGATCAGGCAAGTGACCTCCTTGGTCTGACGTAGGAAATGACTCTACTTGCTAACTAGACACACTCTTGTTTTTATCATATTCCAAATGAACTACAAAGGAGCCTATTTATAGGACTCCACTAGCAACTCAAGGGTCACAATTCCTTAATGATGATAGCTCAAGGGTCTTGTCTAAATTCAATGAATCTAACCCAAGAGTCACCAACTCATAATGAGGGAAGCCCAAGGGTTGTGTCCATATTCAATGAATATAATCCATGGGTCATTATCTCTTTTAATGAGAGAAGCCCAAAGGGTTACGAACTCATAATTAGGAAATTCAAATAGCCTTGTATCAAAATTCAATGTAAGAAGTCCAGGGGTCTTAGTTGCGTTAACCAAAGCCTAGCCCATATCCAACTAGTTTGCACTTATGGGGGAATTATTAGCTAAAACTATTTTAATGTGGTAAAACTAAATAATATATATATAGTTTGAAAACTATTTTATGTTTTGGAAAACCAATTTTGCACAAAACATCGAACAGAGGAAACTCTTTTTTTAATTAAGGAACATTTGATAGGGGGACATCTTACAAAAAACAATTTGTATTCTTAATTTTGCCTATTTTTCTTAATTTAAATAGGGTTTACTAGGACCTATTTGGATAATAATGCAATCACATTCTTACAGAGCTGTTTTCTTGATAGGGACATATAAAGCATGGGGTTTAAAAATAGACAGCTCTCATGGTGAATCTCATAAAACTATACTTTGGCACCCAGTCTAGGAATGCAAAAGTCATCCAAACAGATCTTAGTTCATAAATTATAGTTTCGAATGGAAACAATTTTGGAGTTTCCAATCATAAACCGCAATTCATGATGACATTCAAACAAAGCTCTTTTTTGCTACATGGGAACTAGTGCTTTTTTGTTTGAATTCATAAAGTAATTGTTGCAGTTTGTATGGTCAGTATTGCTAGGGTTTGGCAATAAGAGTTAGCTCACCTCTTGCCAAATGACCAAAAATTGGCAAGAGTTAGCAAGTCATGATGAAAATGGATTTAACCCAAATTCTCCAAAATCAAGAATTGCTAATTCCATAAAAAGTTGAAATTAGCCTCTCTCTTTCTCTCTCTCTCTCCTTCTTCCTATCTCAACCTCTAACTCTAGCTAAATCTAATTCCAATCAAACAATCAAAATAGCTAATTCTTAACTACAATTTATTTCTCTTCTCCCAAAGCACTAAATCCTCTCTCTTAACTCCATTTCCCAAACACAGAACATTGAGCAAAACTTAAATAATCAATTTTAACATTGCCCTTGTAAAAGGGTTCTGCCATTTGCAAAATCGAGATTCACAGTTCGCTGCACTTCCAATTTCAAGTACCCGAGTAAATCAGTCCGGGCTCCTTCCACATTCAGAGTACACAATTGATGCTCATAGTTTATCAAGTGACGAGAGAAATTAGAATTATTATCAAATTTGCAAATATCTGAGAGAGTGAACCCGATAATTTGAAACATCTCCCTCAAAATGTCAAATAAGAAAAGAAAAAAAAATGACTATTAACTATTGTATGATATTGCCCATCAGATTCGATTCAAATCCCAAAAGCATGTAATTTTAAGAAGAAAGGAAAGATCGTTACCTCGTTTGGGAGGAAGGCGAGAAAAGGGTGTAGGAGGGTTGACGAGCGTCGACATTGATGAAGGCGAACGCACCCAATTTGGTCTTTCTGTTCTTTGTTTTTTCACTGTTTCGCTGCTGACAAAGAGAGATTTTTGTAACCATTTCGAGTTTAAATAGCTGAGGGGTTGAGGGGATAGATAGAATAACTCGGATAAGGAACAAGAACCTCATGTTTGCATGGTAAGCCATGATCACTGGCACGGATATTGGCGCACACAAAAAATTGATTGAGGCACACATGGGATTCGTGCACCCGAAAATTGATTGAGGCACACCTTTTTATTTTCTGAATATTTTTTTTATTTCACTTCTTAAAAATTTTATTTAATTTCAAATTTACCCCCTCATTTTTTTTAATTTCACTCTTTCTCTCTCCCTCTCTCTCCCACTCCCTCCCCCTCGCACAGAATTTTAAAATCCCCATCGCCGCCCCGTCCGTCATCCGCCGTCCGCAGTTCATGTATTACCCATTAACTCTAAAATATCAAATTAGTCTCCAATTCATGAGTTTTTTAATTTTTTTTTTTAGATTTATTGATTTTGATTGTTGATAGATTGTTAGTTGGGTTAAATTATATTTAAATTATAGTTTGAACTCAAAGGTTTTGAAATAAATCGATTCAGATGTAAACTTACTTAAAATTCTGTCGAGATGGGTTCGACAGTTGTTCGGTGAGTGCTGGCTGAACATTCTGTACGTGTTCGTCCAATTCTAGTCGAACTCACACAGAACATTCGGCCAATAATGACCGAACAAAAGTTTTCTGCTCGGCCAACATTGGCCAAACAAAAGTTTTTGTTCGGCTAGTGAGATCTTTTGTTCGGCTGACGGCCGAACAAAAATTTTAAATCCTATTTTCTTGTTATAATGTTCTAACATTATTTACCACAGACATGAGTACTCCATGGCCATCGAGAATTCATCCTGCTGTTTAGAATAGATGCACTAGACGGGTTCCTACTTCTAATACTCCCGAAGTAGAGGTGATGCAAGAAAATGAGGATAGCGAGACGACGAGTCCGAAGAGTTGGTGGGATCATTTTTGGGTGGTCCTGTAGATATTCTATTTTTCCCAATTTCAAAACACATGTAGGGGCTCTATCTGGTACAATGAGGTAATAATTTTGATTGCATAATAATATTTCCAAAAAATATTGATAGAATTTATTATGATTTTTATTATGCTCAAATTCTTTTGTTACATGAAAGAGATCCTCTGAAATTACAATCACACACTGCAAAGTTGAATAAATGGGTGTGTAACGCCAACACACACAATTGCCATTTTCAGAGATACATTGATCAATCGAGACTGTGTGAGTTGGTGCACATTTCACATCTAAAAAACAATCGTATATTTTTTCTGCTCTAATACTTTCCCACATGCCATATGGCGAGATGACCATCACCTTAAATGATGTTAACACACTAATTAGTATACTGGTGGTAGGTCGATCCGTCAGCCCCCTACTATGGATGATCTAATGGCTCTTGTTATGAGGACACTTGGTGTGACCTGGGGAGCTGCAATGGATGAGCTGGAGCAGGTACATCCGTTAGACTGGAATGACTTCGTGTCAACTTCTCTGATGTCACAGATGCTAGCACGGAGGCTCGAATACAGTCCGCAGCTAGAGTTTATTTGTTATATTTGGTTGGATGCACCTTATTTAGTGATAAAAGTGGAACAAGAGTTTTCATCTAGCACCTTAAACTGTTTGAGGACTTGGGTGATGTTTCTAAATTTGCATGAGGCACAATTGCACTAGCAGTTTTATACAGACAGCTTAGGTATGCTTCCAGAGCTCGTGTTAGACAGATTGCTAGATATTTGCCACTTTTACAGGTATCATTAGTTTGTATTGCTCATTTAAATAATTGTTATGTGTATCTTGCTAATACTTGATGTTTTTTCAACAAACAAGGATATACGAGCACTTTCCTATAATGTGCCCCCTCACAATACAGCATATATGAACGATCTCCCACGTGCATGCATGTGGACGTCGCATGGACCTACAAGAAGCTCGTTGTAGAAGTTACATGCAGTTCGTGAATCTCTCGATTGCTTGCCAGCAGATGAGGTAAGTTGGTTGGATGAAAAATCCCATGTTTAGATCCCAGTTATTTTGATGTTTCAAGAAGAAGAAATAAACATTTTTGTTTTCTCCTCACTTTAAACTTCTTTATATTTTTAGGTTGTATGCAACCCATGTCAGGATCTCAGAGATCATCATCTGCCTCATGATGTTTCTTTCTTCACTGACTGCATCAAGTGTGTGGATATCATTGAACCCTATCATCCAGAATGGGTGTTATGACAATTTCGAAGGGTTCAATTATACCTTCTTCACCAATCCCACCATCTAATATTAGAAGAGGGTACAATGTGTCGCAGTATTGGTTATCCTTCACGTATGTTGATCACTTATGAGAGAGGTGGCATAGTCATGTACTATCAGAAAAGGAAAAGAGTGTGCGAGTGACGTATGCGTGGGAGGCGTTGGACGAGTTCATTGACTGGTATCACAATATATCTCATTCAGTATTCAAAATATGGCGAACAGGTCTGCAGCAGCTCCTGGCTGTACACTTGCCATGGACGTTTCACCCTTTATACTTGTTGAGGTAAAATATTCACCGATTTATAAAATATCTTTAATTTAAAGCGCTCATTTATTGACATATTCTATATTTTTATGCAGCGTATCTCTCATGCACTATGGATTTGCAAACCCATAATTCAAAAGAGGGTCATTGGAAATCATACTATACATGGTTTGTACAATACGGTGTACAATATAAAACAGGCATTGGAAGGTGGCGAGGAAGGAAAGCAGATGCAGGATCGTGATTTCACGAACACATACGGTAGGAGAGCATGTAAAACCAGAGAATATTAGAGGCCTTTGTATTGTGTGTTCTTGAGATGTGAACTTCTGGACCTCTTTTAGAGATGTAAAACTTCTGAGCTCTTGTAACTTTAATTTCTTAGTTTAACATGTTTAAATTTGAGCTATATGTTTGTTGTATTTGAGATGACTGTTGTCAACTCTAGATATGATGTTCATGATTTGAACTCAATTTAATAAGATTGTGTTCAAAAGAGTGATATTTGAGTTTCTTGCCCAATTTCATGCAAAAAGTATATACCACCATCAAATATTTGAATTTCTTGCTTAATTTCATGCAACAATAATGTCTTTGTGCTATATACCGACATATAGCACTAATGTCTTTGTGTTATATGTTAGAATAAATTCAAAGTTGAAGAGAAGGAGCGAGAAGGAGAAAACACAAAGTGGAAGCGCACAAGAACTGTAGAAAAGCTTTTGTTCGGTCACTAAACAAAGACATTTATTTCACTATTTGGCGTGCAGGGGCCGAACAAAGAACCTTTGTTCTATCATTTACAAACAAACAAAATTTGTTTGTTTTGGTCATTAATGGCCGAACAAAATTTGTTTGTTCGACCCCTAACTCCGAACAGTGAAATGAACTTCATTTGCCTGTAATCACTTTCAAAAAATTCAAAAAAAAATCTTAAATATATATAAATATATATTAAAAAATGATATACACATACCACAATCTATAATCAAAAACCATATTCTATTAAACCAAAATTTTGTAATTAGTATCCACATCCCAAAAAACTTTGTTAATCTGTTTCAAGATTAAACAAAAAACGATCCATAATCAACTGATGTCATAATTCAGTCAATATTGATTGTACTTTCAAAATATTAGAACTACTAAACAAGTGCTACACATCAGCAAACCAATTTTGTATGCAGTGTCCTAGCATTCAACAATTGGTAGTCGATTCTCATGCCACTTATATGCCACCTGGGGTACTGGATGTTCCTTGCTTAAATGTACTTCAACGATATGATTATTGTTGACAAAATCAATAGCAATAAATCGACATGTAATAGGTGGAACAGGTTCAGTTCTAAGCAGGGAGAAAGTTAGAGACTGTGCTTGTGATAAACAAATAACACCACATTATAATGAGGGGATATTAAAAATCTCATATCAGGCATAACCATCCACTTGTTATAGAGTGCTGCACCTTCAAAGTGAATCAGGAAAAGTCTAATCTCTTCGACATGTTCAAAACTTTCATTTACACCTTCGTATAAGTAGGGATAAACATTCAATTATTCAAGCAAATCATGACTAACTTGACTCCATCCTACATCGTCAAAACCCGATAAATCTGCAATGCCTCAATATCCACAGTTTACATCAACGTGCACATCCTTTACATATGTAATTCACGTACGCATTGGTTTTGAAAATTGGACTAAGTAGTTACCTCCAATGAACAACATGCCCAAAGAACCTATAATAATAGTGTTAAGAAAAGTTAAAAGCATTTAATATTTACACAAAATTAAAGCTTGCAAATTGTAAAAAGAAATTATACTTTTTTTAACGGCTTTATGGATTTGGAATAAACTTCGATCATATTCTGAGAATTGATATCAAAATAACTATCTTATAATGAAACAATTAATTCATGTGCCATGGATAATCGGCGAGTTGATGCTTCATTTTTTTCAAAATTCTTACCACATTTTTTTATCTTAACTGCAGGTTTGATAAAAGAGAAAGTACATAGATTAACTGACTCTCTTAACCTTTTCAACAAAATTAATTGCTCAAAATCATTGGCTGCGAAAAGGCGTTGATTTATCATGTTTATCTTTTAGTATCAACGATACGTCATCTACCACTTTATTATCAATAGGCATGAATGATGATACGTCTAGTTTCCTCCAATGCTTGTCAATAGAATCTTATAGAATAGACGTATTAACTCTGTCATACTCAGCCAACTTAAGCGTACAAAGTAGTATGTATTTGCCCAAGGTTACAATCACCCAGTTTTTGAGTTTTGATGATTACAAAACATATATAGTTATTTGTACTAATTATATTTTAGTATTTAAGTGTATTTCAGGGTTCTAAGGATTCAAGATATGTTCTTCCCTAAAGGAAGATATTTTTGACTCAAGTTGACTCAATTCGGGTTCAAGAACTCAAGCTATTTAACATTGCATATGGAGAAGCCCTAATTTGAAGATCTTGTAGTCACCTAGAACCATTGTAAGAATTAGCTTGTTAAAGAATGAGGTTATGATAAGTTGGCTCAAGAAAACACACACACACTTTCATTTTTTCAAAATACGGTTTTTGTTTTGGATAGTTGAATTAGGTACATGTCTTAGTTGATATACATGCCTCTAAATATTTTATATTTTTACATCTTATTTATATCATGTATACCAACCCTTATAGCATGCTACTTAATCATCTAGCCATTTAAAAATATTTTAAAAATTCTTCTAAGTTCAAAATTTTTCCTATAAAAATACTGTTTCAGGCCCATCGGTCAACCAGGCAGTCGACCGGATCTATTTCAGGCCTGATTGGTCGACCGCACTGGTCGACTGATCCTTGTGGATTTGGCTGCACATTTGTGCATGTCTGCCGGTCGACCGGACCGGTCGACCGGACCGGTCGACCGACTGATTGACCCTTGCTCTCGGGTTTTGTCGATTGACCGGGTCAGTTGACCGACAGAACAAACTTGTGTTTTTTGTTTAGCCTCCGGTCGACTGACCGGTCGACCGAGTCCAACGGCTAGCTTGCCAGATAGACTGTCGGTCGACCGGGCCGGTCAACCGACAGCCGCCAGCAGCCACCAACGGCTACTTTCTTGGAATCTGTTTTCCTGGATTTAATTTTGATGTTTGTTCAGCTATCTCTAAATTTCTGGAGGCTAATTCCTGACCTATTAACCTAGTTTAAATGATGATTTGCTCATGGCAAATCCCTATAAATAGATGGCATTGGTCCCTTGTTAAATTCAAGAAAAATCCCTATTGTTTTTAGTTCCAAAAAGAAAAGAAAAATTTTCAAAGATCTCACTTCCTAAGTGCATTCTTGGTTTAAGTTTTTCAGTGGTTTTCAAGATTTCTTTACTTTCTTTACAACTTAATTTTCTCACTTCACTTCTTGAGCCAAAAATCAATCCCATTCTATAAGCAGTTGTAAGAGAGAAGTGTGTGGTCTTTTTGATCACCTTGTTACTTGTATCTTTCTTTGTGTTGAGATCCCTCTTGTGTAGAGGTTGGATTGGTGGGAGTTCGGTACTCCAGTCTTGTGTAGACCTCTTGTAATTTTCTTTGCGAATTTAGTGGAAATCCTTCACGGTGGTGGAGGCGGGGACGTAGAGCGGTGGCTCGAACCTCAAAACAAATTACTTGTGTTTGCGATTAGTTTCCTTATTGTTTTTTATTGCTTTACATTTTTATCTTGTGATACCTCTTACTTGCACTTCATTGCTTCCATTTCATTCACTTGCATTTTTCAGTCTTTACTTATCTCAACAAGAAAGTAATTACACGCCTCAACTCATAATCTAGAGGAATCAAAGAGGAGAAGTTCTAGAGC
Organism: Agave tequilana; assembly: GCA_038442645.1. Classification (NCBI taxonomy): domain Eukaryota; kingdom Viridiplantae; phylum Streptophyta; class Magnoliopsida; order Asparagales; family Asparagaceae; genus Agave; species Agave tequilana. Next base: position 80,665 of record JAVJIF010002829.1, read on the forward strand.
CCTTCACGGGGAATTCGGCTTCAATTTCTTATTTTGAGTGACCGGTTGCATCATACATATATACTTGTTTTAAAAAGATCATTAGATTAGCATTAACACCTATTCACCCCCTAAGTATTTTTCAATTGGTATCAGAGCTTTGGTCTCTAGGCTCTTGGCTTAACAACCTTAGAGAGATCCTATATTGCTAATCACTCTATTTATTTTTCATCCTCATATACTTAGTAAAAATGGCCGAAGGAACTAAGACCCCACCCAAGTTTGATGGCCGTTACTTTCCCATATGGAAGGTTAAGATGACCGTGTTTTTGCAATCATTAAGGAGCTGGGTTGCAAAGGCGGTGACCAAACCTTTTAGTGCACCACTTGGTGATGAGGACACTTGGTCCGATATTGCCACGAAGGAGTTTGACGCTAATACTAGGGCAAACTATGCCTTACTTCAAACTCTTAATGACGATGATGTTTCTAGAGTCATTCATTGCAAATCCGCTTATGAGATTTGGACTCACTTACTTGTCACCCATGAGGGAACCTCACAAGTAAAGAGGGCAAAGATCGACCTTCGTCGTTCCCAATATGAAAACTTTTCTATGCAAGAGAATGAAACCATAGATGATATGGTTACTAAGTTTACAAAGATTACTAATAGACTTTCTTCTTTAAGTGACAGCATTGACAACGACCAAAAAGTGAGGAAGATCATCCGTGCACTCCCTCCATCTTGGAAGTCAAAGCCACAACTTTGAAGGAACTCAATGACAAGGAAGAAATGGAGCTTATCGGTCTCATTGGGAATATCAAGACTCATGAGATGGAAAAAAAAGCAAGAGAAGAGATGGCTCCTCCCAAGAAGAAAGCTATTGCCTTTAAGAGTTCTTCCACCTACTCCGACGAGGATGATGAAGAAGAGGATGATGAAGATCTTTCTCTTCTTGTAAAGAACGTTTGGAGAATGTACAACAAGGCAAAGTTTCAAAATAGAAGGAGATGGTAAGGTAAAGAAGAGAAGAAAATTATTTGCTTAATTGGCAGAAGCCGGGTCACATTGTTACGGAATGTCCGAAAAACAAAGGCAAACTCTCCACCTCCAAGAAGCCTTACAAAAAGAAAGTTTTAAAGGCTACTTGGGATTCGGAGAGTGAATCCGATGAGGAAGTCGACACCGCCAACATGTGCTTCATGGCAAATGAAAGCACAAGCAAGGTACATTCCAAAGCCCAACGACGTAAAGAGTTGTTGTATCTTGATAGTGGTTGCTCAAGGCACATGACTTGGGATATCAACAATTTCGCAACCCTATCAAGATACCATGAAGGTGGCACCGTCACCTTCGGAGATGACGCCAAAGGAAAAATCATTGGTATTGGTAATGTTAAACTTTATACATCTTCTTTAATAAAAAATGTTGTTTTAGTTGATGGCCTCAAGCATAATCTCTTGAGTGTGAGTCAACTTTGTGACAAAGGTTTTGATGTTATTTTTGATGACCTAGCATGTAGAGTTATTGATAGACAATCCAATACATGTATATTTTCCAGATTTCGTGAAAACAATGTATACATGATTGACATGTCTAATATGCTATGCAATGCTACTTGTTTGAAAGCCCTCGATGATGACTCTTGGTTGTGGCATAGGAGATTAGGCCACATTTCTTTTGACCATCTATCTAGATTAAACAACAAGGAAATGGTGAAAGGTATTCCTTACTTGAAATTTGAAAAGGACCGCATTTGCAATGCGTGCCAACTTGGGAAACAAACCAAGTCCTCTTTCAAGTCAATCAAGGATATCATGACATCACGACCTTTGGAGTTGATCCATATGGATTTGTTTGGTCCTACTCAAACTAAAAGTCTAAGTGGGAATCGTTTTTCTTTCGTTTTAGTTGATGATTTCTCTCGCTTTACTTGGGTTTTCTTTTTAGAACACAAAAATCAAGCCTTTTCATATTTTCAAGCCTTAAGAAAAGAGTTGAAAAGGAAAAAGATTCTTCTATTTTAAGAATAAGAAGTGATAGAGGTGGTGAATTCAATAACCAACCCTTTACCACTTTTTGTGAAGAACATGAAATTAAGCATGAACTATCTTGTCCTAGAACTTCACAACAAAATGGAGTCGTTGAGAGGAAAAATCGTACATTACAAGAGATAGTTAGTACAATGATAAATCAGTACGGTCTCCCTCATTATCTATGAGACGAGGCCGTTAACACATCTTGCTACATATCAAATAGGGTTTTCTTATGCAAAAATATTTCTAAAACATCTTTTGAAATTTATTTTTCAAGAAAACCAAATGTTTCATACTTTAAAGTTTTTAGTTGTAAATGTTTTGTTTTGAATACTAAAGATAATTTAGGTAAATTTGATGCAAAATCATATGAAGCAATTTTTGTTGGTTACTCTAACACTAGTAAAGCTTATAGAGTTTTCAATAAGTCATCCTTGACTATTGAAGAATCTATACATGTAAAGTTTGAGGAATCTAATTTGTTTGTTGAGAATGTTGTAGAAATAGATTCCCTAAATGAAGACATGGTGAAAATTTCTTTGAAGGACTCACCTACTCTTGAAGACATGCCAATGGGTGATGAAGAAAATGAAGTTCAAGAAGTTGAAGTGGAGACTACTCAACCACTTCCAAAAGATTGGAAATTCAATCCACATCATCCCAAGGATCTTATTATAGGTGAAGTATCAAAAGGGGAACTACTCGCTCTAAACTTCATGATCTTTGTGGGCACTATGCATTTATTTCTCATTTTGAACCAAAGAACATCCTCGAAGCCGATGGCGACTTATATTGGTTGCTTGCCATGCAAGAGGAGCTCAATCAATTCGAGCGCAACTAAGTTTGGCACCTTATTCCTAGGCCCCATGATAGACCAACAATTGGTACTAAGTGGATCTTTAAGAGCAAGTTGGATAAGTCAGAAAATATTGTTAGGAATAAAGTTAGGTTAGTGGCCCAAGGTTGCACTCAAGTCGAAGGTATCAATTTTGAGGAAACCTTTGCACCCGTAGCACGGCTTGAAGTCATACGGATGACACTTGCATTTGTTTCATATAAAGATTTTAAACTTTTTCAAATAGATGTAAAAAGTGCTTTCTTAAATGGATTTATTGAAGAGGAGGTGTATGTTAAACAACCCCCCGGGTTTGTTGATCCTACACATCCGGATTTTGTTTTCAAACTAGACAAAACTCTTTATGGTTTAAAATAAGCCCCTAGGGCTTGGTATGAAAGACTTTCTTCATTTCTTATTTCTAATGATTTTAATAAAGGAAAAATAGATACTACCTTATTTACCAAACATGTTGAAAATGATATACTTATAGTTCAAATATATGTTGATGATATCATATTTGGTTCTATTAATGAAAATCTTTGCAAAGCTTTTGAATCATACATGAAGGAGGAATTTGAGATGTCTATGATGGGCGAGCCTAACTACTTCCTTGGTCTCCAAATCAAGCAAAGGAAGGATGAGATTTTCATCAATTAAGCCAAGTACACAAAGGAACTTATCAAGAGATTTGGGCTTGAAGGGGCTAAGACAAGCAAAAATCCCATGGCTACCACCAATAAGCTTGACAAGGATGAACAAGGTACAAATGTAGACATTAAACTTTATCGTAGCATGATTGGTAGCTTATTGTATTTAACGGCTAGTAGGCCGGACATTATGTTTTGTGTATGTCTTTGTGCTCGATTTCAATCGTCTCCTAAAGAGTCCCATTTGATTGCGGTAAAACGCATTATTAGATACTTTAAGGGCATAATTGAAATGAGTTTGTGGTATTCGAGACCGGACAATTTTCCATGACGAGTTTTTTGGATGCCGACTATGCGGGTTGTAGAGTGGATAGGAAGAGTACAAGTGGAACATGTCAATTTCTTGGTAATTGTCTTGTTTCATGGTCTTTCAAGAAATAAAATTCGGTAGCCCTCTCAACCGCCGAGGCGGAGTATGTTGCGGTGGGGGCTTGTTGTGCACAAGTCCTTTAGATGAAACATACTCTCCTTGACTATGATTTGCATTTTGACGATATTAAAATATTTTGTGATAATACTAGTACTATTCATATGACTAAAAATGCAAATCAACATAGTAAGACTAAGCACATTGACATTCGGTATCACTTTCTAAGAGATCATTATGAGAAAGGTGATATTGACATTGATTATGTTTCTACCGATTTTCAACTTGCCGATATATTTACAAAACTACTAGACTATACTAGATTTTCATTTATTTGTGGTGAATTGAATATTTGTGTTATGGAATCTTGAAATTTTTTTTAACAATGTTTACCCTTTTTGATGTATGACAAAAAGGGGGAGAAAAAATTAGTTTATTATTTTGAGTTTTGAGTTTTTGAGTTATGTATTTTGAGTTTTGAGTTTTAAGTTTTGAGTTATTGTTTGTTGAGCTATATGTTTTGAATTCTCTCTTATGCCAAGTTCTTATTTTTTACTATTCATTCATGTATATAGCCATTTATATATATAGCATGTTTTGAGGGGGAGCTCCCAAGCTCTTTTCCTATTTTCTCATTTTTTTGTTAAATAACTCATATGTTTTGTCATCATCAAAAAGGGGGAGATTGTTGGCCCAAGGTTACAATCACCCGGTTTTTGAGTTTTGATGATTACAAAACATATATAGTTATTTGTACTAATCATATTTAGTATTTAAGTGTGTTTCAGGGTTCTAAGGATTCAAGATATGTTCTTCCCTAAAGGAAGGTATTTTTGACTCAAGTTGACTCAATTCGAGTTCAAGGATTCAAGCTATTCAACATTGCATATGGAGAAGCCCTAATTTGAAGATCTTGTAGTCACCTAGAACCGTTGTAAGAATTAGTTTGTTAAAGAATGAGGTTATGATAAGTTGGCTCAAGAAAACACACACACACTTTCATTTTTTCAAAATACGGTTTTTGTTTGGATAGTTGAATTAGGTACATGTCTTGGTTGATATACATGTCTCTAAATATTTTATATTTTTACATCTTGTTTATATCATGTATACCAACCCTTATAGCATGCTACTTAATCATCTAGCCATTTAAAAATATTTTTAAAATTCTTCTAAGTTCAAAATTTTTCCTATAAAAATACTGTTTCAGGCCTATCGGTCGACCGGTCGGTCGACTGGATCTATTTCAGGCCTGATCGGTCGACCGCACCGGTCGACCGGGCCTTGTGGCTTTGGCGTGCACGTTTGTGCACGTCTGCCGGTCGACCGGACCGGTCGACCGACTGACTGACCCTTGCTTTCTGGTTTTGTCGGTCGACCGGGCCAGTTGACTGACAGAACAAACTTGAAATCACCTAGAGGGGGTGAATAAGTGATTATGCTAATCAATGCACAAATAAAAAAAATTGTGACGCAACGATCACCCAAAATAAGACTAGAAGCCGAATACCCCGTGAAGGGCTCTGAACTCCTTCCTCGTGATTCCTCTAGATAAGAGTTTAAGGTGCGTATTGCAATCTTGTTGTATGAGTATTTGATCGACAATATGAATATGAAATAAGTGTATATAGCAATGAATATGTAGAGTAAGTACAATGTTGTAATGAATATGTAGAGCAAGTAAATGAAGCAATGAATATAAAGTAAGGAATTAAAGCAAGTAAACCAAACGCAAACACCGAGAATTTTTCCGACACCCAGCTCTACGTCCCTGCCTTCACCCAGAAGGATTTTCCAACCACTATAACTTTCACAAAGAATTACAACCACACCAGAGTACCCAACTCCTCAATCACACTCCTCTAGTCCAGAGGTAGTGGAGTCACAAGTACAATAATCACTGGATGATCAAAAGACCACAAACTCTCTCTTGAAAACTTTCTTTACAAAAATCCTAGAGAATAATATATAAGATTGAAGCTCAAGGTTTTGTAAGTGATATAAAATAGAAGAGAGATTTTAAGAACCAAAAACTTTCAGAAAACTTTTGAAAATAATAGCCCAAAACTTAAACAAAGCTCTTTCTTAAGAAAACTCAAAACTTTTGATCTTTGAATTTGTTGTTGTGAAAACCTCTACCCTAATGACCCCTTTATATAGGATTTAAGAAGAGTAAACATAGAAAAGTTTTACCTGAATATAAGAGAAAGAAATTGACCCTCTAATACAGCTAACCACGTTTTATTTAAATTTAAACACATTTTGAAAACATGTTAAAAATCAGCCTCCAGAAAATTAGCCATTACTGGCAATCTGGCAGATTGGTCAACGTTGAGCACATTTTTCAAGCTATAAACTTCCGAATTCAGAATTAGGTATATAGGAATAATTTGTAGATAATTAAGTCTTTGTTTTAATGTAATTGAAATCAACTCAATATCATTTTTTATTAAAAAGTTATCAATAAAATAATGACAGATGTCAAAACAGAAACTGTAAGCTATTTTCAGAACAAGAATAGAGTTCAACCAAATATTTGACATCTTTAAAATTTGAATATGAAAATGATTATTAAATAAGAAATTTATATCTAAAAGTTATCTTTGAAATGCAAGTTAAATCATGTTATTTGAATATAAGAATAAAAAGTTATGATAACAACTATAAAAGGGTGTCAAGCATATCAGCAGAACTAAAACTGGTTCAAATCCAAAACCCGATATATGTACTTAAAATCCAAAACCGATTAAATCAAAAACCAAACGTATTGAATTTATGTGTGTGTATTTGAGCTTCAAACGTATATATTATTCTTTAATAAACTAAAAATATAAAAACTTTATAGGAATGTGTCTCTGAACCGCGTTGCCGAGCTAGAGCCTTCTTCCTATGAAAACGTCCTCTTGCGTCATTTGCCTTTTAGCGCCATTATCCTTGCAATATGCTTAATAAGGCCATCATGACTAGTACTAACCTGAAATACATTCTAAACAACTTATTAGTAGCATATAGCTTCTATGTGTTTTGTTATCATCAAAACTCAAACAAATGGAGAGTGTAACCTTTTGGGTCAACAATCTCCCCCTTTTTGATGATGACAAAACATATAGGTTATAACACAAGATACAAAAGGGATATAAAAACTCCCCCTCAAATAATGCTCTATTAAACATGTAACATCCCGAATTTTTTTATTATTTATTTCTTTTCCTAAAGAATATCTTAATCCTCTGCCAGGAGATAATGCCGGATAATTGGGACTGATAACTTTATGTTCGGTGTACTCTAATCATAAATTGGTGTGGCAATGCAAATTTTAATTGGTATGTCTATATATCTATATAAATTTAATTATTTTTCTCTGATGATTAAGTGAGAAATTTGTGTTAATAAATTACCACAAGTATGTGATAATGTAAATATCAATGTCCTATGTAAAGAATAATCATGTATATGCAAGGTGTCATATATTTTAATATTTGAAAATAATTATACATGGTATATACTACCCCCACCAACCATACCCCTTTAATTAATTGTAATACTTGGTATTTAGAAATTTTAATTAGAAAGGGGTTAGGTGTGCATGGAGAAAAGAGGTGTAGGGCTAGGATCATTTTGATCCTAGCCTTGGCCATGTGGCAAGACTTGAGGGAAATTGATAATTGCAAAGATTATATTGTTAAGGGCCTTTTTGTTTAATGACCTCCTCTTACGTGAGAATCTGAGAGGAGAAACCTCTTTCTTCTCTGTAAAAAAATTTAGGGCTCTCCAAAAACAACCAAACCCTAATCTCTCTCTCTCTCTCACTTACCCTCAGCCGAAGCCAGGGAGGCGGCGCAACCGCGCGCCACCAGCGCGCGGCCGCGCACAGCCGCGCGCACAGCCGCGCGGGGGCGGCGCGGGGGCGGCGCGGGCGGCGCACAGCCGCGCGGGCGACGCCCCAGGCCGCGAGTGGGCTTGGTTGAGGGGGGGGATCTTGGTTGATTGAAGAAGTAAAGGAAAAATTCAGATTGTGAATGGTTTTGCAAAGGTAAATCAAAGCCCTAAATTCTGAAATTTGTTCCTAAAAACCCAAATTTTCAGAGGCAAAGATTTGGTGAAGGTAAAGTTATACTACACTAATCCTTCTCATGTTATAATTTATTTCATAACTAAAAATGGCCTTTGTTCTTTGCTAGGGTTTGAGGGAAGGGGGGAAAAATGGAGTTCCTCATAGAAAAAGGTCAAGTTTTTAAAGGTGAAATTCAGCCCTAGATCTGAATTTTAAGGTGAGTTCATCTAAGACTTGATAAAATTCTGATTTAAATTTTAGAAGAAAATTTGCATATAAATAGTGGTAACCTTCCAAGATATTGGTGAATTTAGCACTAAAAGATATCTTGTTGATCTCTTGAATAGGATCATGGTTGGGTTCATGTAGAAGCTAAAAGATTGGTGAAGAACTCTCCGAATGAAGGTGAGAACTTGTTGGGTTAGGTTATTAATTAAATGAATATTGTGGGCATGAATATTGGAATGAATTGAGGCTATGTGATATTGCTTAATAGTAAGAATTGGGGTTGGGTATTGGACTCCATGAAAATATTAATTAGAAACAAATTATTGTATAAGAAACCGTGAGATAGCCATAATAATCATGTTGGTATACTCTCAAGGGTAAGAGGCTAACAATATGTAATGATAAAATAGGTCTCTTCTACAAGAGCATTGTAATCCACTTGATGTTTAACTAAGAGTTAAATTATGTGATGTTGTTGCTACTATTAAATAGGGGGATTAGCATGTCGGTGCCCGAGGTGATTATTCGGAAAGGAAACAAGAAGCGGTGCTCGGTACGAACCTTTTGTAGAACGCTCAACTTTATGGTGAGTGGGGTTTTTTAAATAAATTGGACCGCTTTATATTAAATCGCAAATATTATAGTAATTTGTTAATTTAGCATTTTGCCAAATATCATATGTGGCTTGCATTTTTAAGTATAGTTTACAATGGCATTGACATGCATGTTATGGAATAGAATTCATTTTGGGTGACATGAATGTGATTAGTGTATGTTATTTGATGTTGTACATATATGTATATGTGTTATGCTTGGTTAAGACAAGGATACTAATTTGCATAAGAATACATGATAATGGGCAAGTACTCATCGAGAGTATCATTCCATATATGAAATGACGTGTAAGTTAGTTTTAAATTGCTTGTGATGAATATTATAATTTAACCGTGCATGGTGCATTTGTGTTTAAAGGAGGAAGGGGCCGGGCGGGAGCCGGTAGGAGGGGGGAAGACGGGGATTTGACATATAATTATGTATATATATAAAAGGAGGAAGGGGCCGAGCGGGAGCCGGTAGGAGGGGGGAAGACGGGGAAATTTACATGTTTTATATATACGAATTATTAAGGAGGAAGGGGCCGAGCGGGAGCCGGTAGGAGGTGGAAGACGGGGGAATTACTTTTACATTGAATGGCATTGGTGATATGCTTATATTTGTATTTTGCAAGTGATTGTGAATAAATGGCTATACTTGATGTATACGTTTGTGTGAGTGTGTGACACTAAGAATATTTTAATGTGTTATTGTATGTGGTAGTGGAGACACCGTATACCGGTCCTATGTGCATCTATCAATAATAGCTGGAAGCAAATACACAATTATAAAGAATGATGCATTATTACATACTTCATGTGCCACATTCATTTTATTTTCAAGTACCATGAATATTATACATCGTTAATGCTATGCTTCATTTTTATGAATGAAATTGACTCCACTCACTGAGCTGTCGAGCTCACCCCCCCATAGCTTCATGTTTTCAGGGCTAGCCAGGGATAAATATCAGCTAAAGGCAAGGGTAGAGCACTGAAAGGGTGTACAACATTCACTGTGTGGGCCTATTAAGCTTCCATAACGGCTTGTAATTAATTAATGTGGTTATATTCATGTACATGGAGATGATGTATATATGTAGATTCGTGTATGAACTCTTAATGGGTATTATCTTGGGTTGGATTATGTTAGATGGTGACACTAAGGAAATTATCCTTAAGTAAGTCCTTAAATTATTATTTTGTGTAGTATTCCTATAATAAGCGTGTGAGAATTTAGTAGGCGATGTCAAGCCGAAAATGAGATATAACTGCGTGGGATATGGTTTATGGATATAGATTTATGAGAAATTTTGGAATTGTATGTATCATGTATCAGAGTAAACTTCGTATTTTCAAAGGAAGTGCTGCCAAAAATTTTAAGAAATTTGGAGATCATTATGGTGATCTGTGGATCAATTTAATGTATATATATATGGAAAAATTATGAAAACTGGGACCGTTACAAAACAAGTATAAACAATTTATAAAAAACATATATGAGTTAAACATGTACAACACATGAAACCAAAATATGAAACCACAAATACTTCTCCCCCTTTTTGTCATACATCAAAAAGGGTTAGGAAATAACTAATAAACAATATATGCATAAGCAAGATATAAACATGCATATATGCATACATAAACTCAAATATCTCTTCCCATATTTGTCAATTCATCAACAAAGGGACTAAGGAGAAAACACAATCAATTGTCATATCATCAAATCTTAAAGACCAAAACATAAGGTTTTTTTTTTTTTTATACCAATTTAAAATTTTTGATAAACATATTGATACCAATTGAAAAATATTGATACTGATTAAAGGTAAAAACTAAATTTTTAGATAAATATTAAAATCATTTTGCAATAAGGATACGAAATAGAGAATAATACTAATTTAAGATCATTGATACTAATATTGAAAATGTTAGCATATATCAAACCAAAGTATTTTACATCATAAATGATGGGAGTAAGATAACAATTTGAAATGAAAACTGATACAAATTGAATTTATAACCAATACCAATTTTACATAAACCAATTTAAAAACAAGAATTTTCTCCCCCCTTATGAAATACTAAAAGAAACAATACATATGCTTGTAATAGATACTAATTAAAAATAATTGACATGATGAACTAAATCAAGCTTAGCAAACATAATTTGTGCTTTTTTAAAAAAATTGTAAAGACATGTGAAACAAGCACAGTCAAAATATATGTAAGAATATACCAATTGAAATATGAGGCATATATAGAAAATACATATGAGTATACAAATATATGAAATATCAATTTGATACCAATAGAAATATAATGAGGATCAAGTGTATAACTCATACTTACCACCCTTATCATGTACAAGTTTAAAAGATATTCAAGAAGGGTATATAAGGTATGGTCGCCCATCCAACCGCCCTTTAATGGAAAGGATTTTCAAAATAGGTTTGAAAATAGAATATGTTTGAAAACTCTTCCAAAATGAAGACTACAAACTAGTTAAAGAAAAATTTGTAAACTAGTACGAAATCCTTCAAGTAAGGAATAAAATAAAATTATATTTCATGAAAAACATATAAATCACATGATCATTAAACACTCAAAATCTATATAGCCCATATCATACTCATGAAAAACAAATGAGAAAACAATAAGTGGGGTGAGTGTACAAGATATATGTGAAACACATTATCATGAAAATATGCAATCAAGCTCAATTGAAATTCCTTTAAAACATGAAAACATGAAAATCATCAAACTAAATTTTCATTAAAAAGCAATTTATACTTCAAGGCATTTGTATTTGACAAAACAAGAAGTATACATACATATCCCTAATACAATTGAGTCCATAATAAAGATTTGCATGAAAAGCAAATGACTCAAGGGGTATACATGTATATCTTAAGGTTTGGCAAAATAAACATATACATGAAGTGAAAACACATGATCATAAAACATGTCCAAGATAGGGAATACAAGTTTAAAATGCATGAATCATGAAAACTAGTCTATACTAGTACATTTAACAAGCACAACTGAGCATTTAAGCACAAACATATAGAAGTCTATTTGTGGCTCACTAGATGTACAAGTATATATTCAAGTTTTAATGAAAACTAACATCCAAACATGTAATCAAATCATGAAGCGTAAAACGAGACATAAATCAACATGATAAACATAAATTATGTAAATCCACATGCTATTAGAACTATGATATATATAATAGCTAAACAATGGTGAGAACACAACATATGGGTCCATATAAATCTAATAATCATGACATTATCATAATAATCAATAAACCAAGACATGCTATAAATCGATGACATGAAAAACATGCAAATATAAATAAGGAGTAAGAGACCGTTACCAAAACCGAAGAGGCAACTCTCCATGTCTCCCAAAACACGGTGGTCCTCCCACCAATACTCCCTTGAAAGTGATGCATTCAAATAGTCCACATGAAGCTCGGAACGCATCTACCTCAAGGCACCATTACTCTCACGTCATGCGAGAGCCCACACCTACATCAAATACAACATGGGTGGTCTTTGGTACCTATACTCTTTTGGGTCCATGGGGATTAGTTTCTTTCCTAACCCAAACAAACTTAGTTGCTAAATTAGAATCATTTATACGATCATAACAGAATTTAGCAAGGTGGCCCTTACGTACACAATGTGTACAAATGTACACATGAGCATACATCGTGTTATGAGTGTGTACGTGAGGAGCATGTGTATGCCGTGTATGGTGTGCATGCATAGATGGAATTTGTTTCTTTCGAAACATGAATTCCAAGCGTGTATGGTTCAAAACACAATGGCTTAAAGTGGAGCCCAAACAATCCACATTTTTCTTCAAATCATTTATATCATTTTCAATACTAGAAGATAAAGTGGAGCATGCAATAGGTAAGTAAGGTGAAGCTACACTAGCATGACAAACATGAGTGTCAAAATCATTTTGTAAAGAAATATTTTTCTTTAAACACTGTTTCAATTCTTGTGAAATTAAGTCAATTTTGTTTTTCAAAGAATTATTATCTTTTAATACAAAATCAAATTTTGAAGTTAAATCCTTATTTTTCATCAAAATATATTCACAATCATTTTTACTTTTCAAAATTTTGTTTTCATTAAGTGCAAGATCAAGTTGTGATTTAAATAAGTCAAGTTCACTTGAAATCTCATCTCTTTCTTGCAAAACATTTTCAAGTCTAGAGGATAAATTTTTATTTTCTTCTTTTAAAACAAGATTATCCTTTTTCAAAATTTGTATTTAGAAATCAAATTTTCACTAACTATAGATGGTTCTTCATATAAAGCATGTGCATCTATATAATCACCACAAGAAGAACTAACACTATTATCTAGTTGAGTTTCCGAATATACCTCAAGGGAGTCATTCCCTTAGATCATGAAGCAACGTTGGTCGGATTCTTCTCCACTAGATTTTTCTCCATATTGATTTGTGTTTGAAGCTCGAGAGATGTCAATATGTTCCATACTGCAAAGGCGGAATCACAATGAGAAACCATAGATAAATATTCTTTACTTAGTGAGTTTCTAATAGCCCTTAGGGCTTGAGCATTAGCCATTTTATACTTGCTATTACCAATAAAAGATTCCTTGGTAGCAGCAAGGTAAACAAAATAACCTAGGGATTTTAAATAAATACTCATTCTAATCTTCCATATTTCAAAGTCACAAATATTAATCATGGGAGGGGCAAGGGGATCCATAAGTGTGTATAAACAAAGAGTATGCAAATGCAAGTCTTAGATTAGCTAGCCAAGATCTCACTCCTAGGTGATTAAACCTAATATCAGGAGCGTAGGCTCTGATACCAATTGAAATCACCTAGAGGGGGGTGAATAGGTGATTATGCTAATCAATGCACAAATAAAAAAAATTGTGATGCAACGATCACCTAAAACAAGACTAGAAGCCGAATACCCCGTGAAGGGCTCTGAACTCCTTCCTCGTGGTTCCTCTAGATAAGAGTTTGAGGTGCGTATTGCAATCTTGTTGTATGAGTATTTGATCAATAATATGAATATGAAACAAGTGTATATAGTAATGAATATGTAGAGCAAGTACAATGTTGCAATGAATATGTAGAGCAAGTAAATGAAGTAATAAATATAAAGCAAGGAATTAAAGCAAGTAAACCAAACGCAAACACTGAGAATTTTCCTAGGTTCGAGCACCTAGCTCTACGTCCCCGCCTTCACCCAGAAGGATTTTCCAACCACTATAACTTTTACAAAGAATTACAACCACACCAAAGTACCCAACTCCTCAATCACACTCCTCTAGTCCAGAGGTAGTGGAGCCACAAGTACAATAATCATTGGATGATCAAAAGACCACAAACTCTCTCTTGAAAACTTTCTTTACAAAAATCCTAGAGAATAATATATAAGATTGAAGCTCAAGGTTTTGTAAGTGATATAAAAATAGAAGAGAGATTTTAAGAACCAAAAACTTTCAGAAAAATTTGAAAATAATAGCCCAAAACTTAAACAAAGCTCTTTCTCAAGAAAACTCAAACTTTTGATCTTTGAATTTGTTGTTGTGTAAACCTCTACCCTAAGGACCCCTTTATATAGGATTTAGGAAGAGTAGACATAGAAAAGTTTTACCTGAATATAAGAGGAAGAAATTGACCCTCTAATACAGCTAACCACGTTTTATTTAACTTAAACACATTTTGAAAACATGTTAAAAATCAGCCTCCAGAAAATTAGCCATTACTGCCAATCTGACAGATTGGTCAACGTTGAGCACATTTTAAAGGCTGTAAATGTCCGAATTCAGAATTAGGTATATAGGAATAATTGTAGATATTTAAGTCTTCATTTTAATTCAACTGAAATCAACTCAATATTATTTTTGTTAAAAAGTTATCAATAAAATACTGACAGGTGTCAAAACAGAAACTGTAAGCTATTTTCAGAACAAGAACATAGTTCAACCAAATATTTGACAATTTTAAAATTGAATCTGAAAATGATTATTAAATAAGAAATTTAGATCTGAAAGTTATCTTTGAAATGTAAGTTAAATCATGTTATTTGAATATAAGAATAAAAAGTTATGAGAACAACTATAAAAGGGTGTCAAGCAGATCAGCAGAACTAAAACTGGTTCAAATCCAAAACCCGATATATGTACTTGAAATCCAAAACCGATTAAATCAAAAACAAACGTATTGAATTTATGTGTGTGTATTTGAGCTTCAAACGTAGATACTATTCTTTAATAAACTAAAAATATAAAAAACTTTATAGGAATGTGTCTCTGAACCGCGTTGCCGAGCTAGAGCCTTCTTCTTATGAAAACGTCCTTTTGCGTCATTTGCCTTTAGCGCCATTATCCTTACAATATACTTAATAAGGCCATCATGACTAGTACTAACCTGAAACACATTCTAAACAACTTATTAGTACCATATAGGTTCTATGTGTTTTGTTATCATCAAAACTCAAACAAATGGAGAGTGTAATCTTTTGGGCCAACAAAACTTGTGTTTTTTTTTAGCCTCCGGTTGACCGACCGGTCGACCGAGTCCAACGGCTAGTTTGCCAGATAGACTGCCGGTCGACCGGGCCGATCGACCGACAGCCGCCAGCAGCCACCAACGGCTACTTTCTTGGAATCTGTTTTCCTGGATTTGATTTTGATGTTTGTTCAGCTATCTCTGAATTTCTGGAGGCTAATTCCTGACCTATTAACCTAGTTTAAATGATGATTTGCTCATGGCAAATCCCTATAAATAGATGGCATTGGTCCCTTATTAAATTTCAGAAAAATCACTATTGTTTTTAGTTCCAAAAAGAAAAGAAAAGTTTTCAAAGCTCTCACTTCCTAAGTGCATTCTTGGTTTAAGTTTTTCAGTGGTTTTCAAGCTTTCTTTACTTTCTTTACAACTGAATTTTCTCACTTCACTTCTTGAGCTAAAAATCAATCCCATTCTATAAGGAGTTGTAAGAGAGAAGTGTGTGGTCTTTTAAATCACCTTGTTACTTGTATTTTTCTTTGTGTTGAGATCCCTCTTGTATAGAGGTTGGATTGGTGGGAGTTCGGTACTCCGGTCTTATGCAGACCTCTTGTAATTCCCTTTGCGGATTAAGTGAAAATCCTTCACGGTGGTGGAGGCGGGGACGTAGAGCGGTGGCTCGAACCTCGAAACAAATTACTTGTGTTTGCGATTAGTTTCCTTATTGTTTTTCATTACTTTACATTTTTATCTTGTTATACCTCTTGCTTGCACTTCATTGCTTCCATTTTATTCACTTGCATTTTTCGGTCTTTACTCATCTCAACAAGAAAGCAATTACGCGCCTCAACTCATAATTTAGAGGAATCAAAGAGGAGAAGTTTTAGAGCCCTTCACGGGAAATTCGGCTTCAATTTCTTATTTTGAGTGACCGGTTACATCATACATACATACTTGTTTTAAAAAGATCATTAGATTAGCATTAACACCTATTCACCCCCCCCTCTAGGTGTTTTTCAGTATGTGGGTCTTTCTCAATATACACTTACATGCTTCTTTATCCACACTGATAGTGTTGCTTCTTATTGATTCCTTCACAATCGTTTTCACCACACAGGAATATGAACTGGGATGACCTAAAGTTGTGTAATACCATATTTACACTATTTTCGAAAGAAACTTTTATTTTCATGTGTTGCATTTCCAAAAGTTCAAGTATTTTAGAACAACTACTTTCAAAATTCTTCAAAAACTTTTATTTCTGATATATATATTTTATGCAATCGCCAACCTGTAGAAAATAGCACAATAATTTCTTAAATGCAAACTAAATGATGCATGCCCTAAAAAATTAGTCTTTACTTAATACCATTTGTAATTGGTGTAAGTTGCAACGTTTTCTTTTAATTAATGAAAAAAATTTAACAAGAGAAAGGAAAGGTCTCACCGGATTTGTAGAAATAAAAAAAATTCTTGCTTTTGCTCCTCTAGTAGCACTCCCTTTCTCCTGTGGTACCTAAGAAGAGAAAAGAAAAAAAAAAACTAGTTTCTATTTTTAATAAGAAAGACAAGCTATAATTCTCCCCAACAACGGTGCCAAAATTTGATCATTTTAAGTCGGCTGTTGTTAAATCCACAAAATGATACAAATCTAAAAATTGAATTTAAACTATTAAAACGAGTAAAGCAGCAAGACCAAGTGGAATCCACATGGAGATTTGTGTTGAAATTCTAAATAAAGATTTTTGAAAACTAATCCAATCACAGCAATAATCAAATATTAGGAAGATAAATCAATTCAAAATAATCTTAAGTTTAGAATACACTTGAATATGTTGCTTGGAATCTTGAAGTCATGCTAATTAGTTTTTTCATCTAGTCATGCCCATCTACTGTAATATTTTACAAATACCAATAGTCTTAGCGTATCTCGATTATGGTGAAACAATATTAATGCATGGAAAATATCTTCTAAGCATAAGTTATCTCGGATTCAATTCTCAGACATAACATATCTCAGATTCTATTAATCAAATATTAAGCATATATAACATGAATTCAATCATCTAAAAATAAATCAATTGTCACAGCCAATAAATTCAAGCTTCAGCACCCAAGAATGAAATTAGTTACACATGATTTTTGCAATATGTATAAATGGTTCAATTAATTTCATTGCAATATTCAGTACAACTTGTAATTAGAGAGAGAGAGAGAGAGAGAGAGAGAGAGAGAGAAGAGAGAGAATAAAAGAAGAAAGACTAGATTAGCCTTTCTCCTTTGAACTTTGATCTCTGGTTCTGATTTGGTTATGCTCTCTGGTTCTGCTCTAGTTTTGATTTCTGATTTTGATCTAGTCTTGCTCTCTGGTTCTGAACTACACCCTCTGCTCCTTCTCCTGCTGCTCCTCCTGCAGCGAGTTATAGTTAAGCTCTCCTTCTGCTACGAGCTTTGTTGCTCTTTTTATAGGCTGCAATGTTTTTAGTTTGCAATATCTAATAACTTTTATCTATTCTTGACGTATTGTTGAGTTAGTTGATTTCAAATTTGAATTTGTTTCTATCTCTTCATCTCTTCAATTCTCAACTTTTTTATCTCCTACGATTTCTCTTCTCTTTCTGTTATTTGAATTCAGCTAATTCTGATGGTTTGTTTGTGGTTGAAATTTAAAATTGGCTGGGATTTTTTGTTTGCTGATTGAGAATTTGGATTTATGTTTTTAATTGCGATCTTTGTTGGGTGCTCGATTGAACTTATTGTTGGTTGTTGAATGCCCGCCACATGTTCGTGTTTTGTCTGAATAGGATTTTGTGTTGTGCTTGAGCTTTATCCCTTGTCCTTTGGTTCCTTGGTAGCGGTGTTATGATAAATTTATAGAAAGCAAACTCATTTTAAAAAACTACAGAACATAAAATTATTATATTACTATTTTTCTCACACACTTTAACTCATAAACTCACTCAAGTAAATGTATCAAATAATCAGAAATCTTAGACTTATCAAAAAGTAAATCGATCTACAAGGATATGATAAAGGCAAACATGTGGATCAAGTAACAGAGTATGATTGTTGGGACCAGAGGGATCTCATTGACAGGTCTTTAGATATTCTTTTGTTAAATCGTGACCATAGAAGCAGTTGATATGCAAAGTTAATAGGCACATTCGTGTCGAGGAGACTATACAGGATCTTTAGGCACAAGAACCTGTAAAAAGCCAAGTAAGATCTCAGATTTCCTCAGAAAGAGGTTATAGAAATTTAAAGAATGGGGATCACTGAGATGACATGGAGGGAAGTTTGGGACCAAAATTGAGAGAGAACGAAAGGGGTATTCAAGGGGTTCGAATGGGCCTGGGCTGGCCCGCCTACCCTCACGGGCCCGGCCAAGTTGGCCCATGCCTAGTTCTTTGCTAAAAATGAAGCATTTACAAATTTATCAGAGCTATTCATAATCCTGAATATGATTCGTTCTGTAAAGATACTATTAGAATGAAAATGTTTAGGGTTGTTGAAGAAAGAAAACAACTTCTTCTTGTAATTTTTTCTTTTATGCCACAAAGAGTTAAACTTACTTCTTATTACTGAGAAGCTCTAAATAGCTTTCATACATTGTTGTTACTACACATTTTATTGATTTTGATTGGCTCTTAAAAAAAGAATTATTGGTTTTAAAATTTTATTTTTTTTCATAATACTTCTAATCTTAGTCGTTGAAAGTACACCTAGAGGGGGGGATAGGTGTAAGGCTAATCTACGACAAATAATGCGAAATTTAAAAACTAGTTACAACACACTTAGTGTCACCAAAGAGTGTAGCCGAATTCCCGGTGAAGGAATCTGGACTAACTTTTCTTGATTCCTCTGAATAAAAGTTGAGGTGCTATATAAAGCTCTTTTGTTTAACACAAGTATGACACTCACATAATCAATACCAAGCATATAAATGATATAAGCAATATGAAATAATGTAAGGCACAATATAAAAGAGAGAGTTAGGGAAAGTGGATCAAACGCAAACATAAGGATATGTTTCGAGGTTCGAGCACCCAGCTCTACGTCCCCGCCTTCACACAGAAGGATTTTCACTAACTCGTCCACATTGGACTTCCCACATAGGGAACCTCCACTGAGGATTTAGGTAAATACAAACCGGGAGTACACAACTCCTCTCTCAACCAATACAACCTCTCACTAGAGGCAAGGTTCAAACAAATCACCTCTACACTTAGAGGGATGGGCACTTAGCCAAACAAATATCACCTCACACTTGAGGGATTCCACAATCCAATGCACAACCTCCTCTACACTTAGAGGGCAAGGCACAAAGCCACAAGCAAATGGATCAATACAACTCTTGATGGTTTCAACAAACCACAAACCAATTCTTTTCTCACTAAACAAGATCCTAATAGATAGGATAATAGATAAGCTCAAGTGTGAGAAATCAAGGTGTTGGGAATCAAATCATAAAGAAAAATACTTGAAAAAATAACTAGAATTTGATAGAAATGAAGAATAAAACAAATATCCCAAATACTCTATTTTTCTTTGATTTTTCCAACCCTTGAAAACAAATAAAGATGAATCTTTTGGCTTAAAAACTCTTTTGAAAACTTGTATTAAACACTAGAAAGAATGAGAATTTTTACTCTTGAAAAACTTGTTAGAAACCAATTCAAATGGGGGGTATTTATAACCCCAAATGAATCTGCCCGTTGGCAGCTAGAAAGGGCAGATTTACCCTTCCGGTCGACCGCCCGGTCGACCTGCCCAACGGTCAGATTTCTGACCGTTGTGCCTCCGATCGACCGCCCGGTCGACCGGGACTGGATACAGAGAGCAGTAGCTCTCTGCCGGTCGACCGGCCCGGTCGACCGGGCCATTTCCAGAGAGCAGAGCTCTCTGGACGGTCGACCGCTCGGTCGACCGGCCCACGAGCCCAGGCTGTGTGCACGTCTGTGCACGTCGGTCGATCGGATCGGTCGACCGACTTCTGCTACGGTCAACCGGTCCGGTCGACCGGCAGACAGCCAGGTCAGATTTTTAGGATTTAAAAACTTGTCTTTTATTATCAATTAAATCCTATAAAATCACATAAATTCTACAAAAAATCAGTTCTTATTATATCTTTGAAATACAAATATGTGTGACAAAAATTCAACACATATTCTAAACAATTTGAACAATTTTTGTGAGATAGAAATTTTACCGTAAACCAAAAATCGTATTTTTCAAAACTAGAATTTTGAAATAGAAATCCGATTTTTTCAAAACACATGTAAATACAAAAACATGATATTTAAACAACTTTGAAGCATATTGTATATGGATAGAATCCAATATACATGTAAAGTATTATATCTATGTTTTTGACATTAAATCCAAAAATAAGTTTTGTTTAAATACAAAACTCCAAACACATGAATAGACTTATCAAAATAAGTTTTTCTAAATAGATGAAGCATATATGTATATGGATCAAATATAATATACATTAAACCATGTAAACTTGTTTTGATTCTATCTATTCATGAAAATCAAGATCGGTTAAACGAAAACCAAAATATGAAACTTGTGTGTGTATTGTGAACTTGAGCATATCAATACTATCTAATCTTTACACAAGATCTAAACATAATTTTAAATTAAATAAATCGAGGTCTTCTTGTCTCCAAGCGACTCGATCCAAACGCGATCCAACAAGCTTGACTTCAACCGAGTGCTAAATATGAACTTGACGCTCGAGCTCTTGACTCACCATGTGAAAGCTCCAAAATACTTTACTTGAAGCTAATCACCTACTAATATCTTGGTAAAATATCTGAAACTAAATATCACAAGAT
This sequence comes from Agave tequilana, assembly GCA_038442645.1. Classification (NCBI taxonomy): domain Eukaryota; kingdom Viridiplantae; phylum Streptophyta; class Magnoliopsida; order Asparagales; family Asparagaceae; genus Agave; species Agave tequilana. The sequence continues at coordinate 101,830 of JAVJIF010002829.1, forward strand.
TATTAGTAAACTATAACTATGTGAGTTAATTATCATCAAAATTAGAGTGAAGGGCATCTGGACCAACAATCTCCCCCTTTTTAATGATGACAAAACTCATAGAGTTATATATGCATGGATTAAAGTTAAGCTTCATAGAAGCTCCCTCTAAACTCATGCATAGCATAAATAATAAAGATATGCAATGAATGCTCAATATAGATATGCATAAACATGCATAAAATAATGAAATGAAACAAACATGATCTTTTATATCAATGAAATAAACATACTTTTGATATCAATTCTAAAATAAACATGTTCTTAAAAAATGTTGCTCTTAATACCAACAAAAGCTCTTGATACCAACAAAACAACAAAATATGTTCTTGATACCAATACCAATAAAAATGCTTTTGATATACCAATGGTAAAGATAACAAGATAACAAACTTAAATAAACATGCATATATCAAACTCTAAAATATCTCTCCCCTTTTTGTCAATTCATTAACAAAAGGGTACAAACAATAAAAGGCATAAATAATAGTTTTCTCCCTTTTTGCATAAATCAAAACAATAAAGGTATATATGCTATATACATTCATCAAGAGGAGAGATGTGAAGTTAACTCCCCCTGCATACATGAATTTATATGAAAAGAGATGACTAAACACTAACCACATAAAGCATAATATGTAATGTATAAAAGGAGATGTGAAGCTCCTATACACACGTGTACTATATACCAAAGAAAGGTCAATAACTTCAATATGACATACACTCAACATGAATCTATATATAGAGAAGATGTTAAGCTTCCCGTGCATATAAGCAATACAAATCAAAACATTTTGATACAAATAAAAAATATATCAATTTAGCATGAAGGTATACATCGAAATATCATGATATCAATTTATGATGCCAATTGAAAATAAACAAAATATTTTGAAGATAACCAACAAAATTTTGATATCGATTGAAATATATAAATATATATAGGAAATCTTGATATCAATTGTAAAAATTAGTACCAATTGAAAATATTTTACACTTTTGATACCAATTGAAAAACATAAACAATCCTTTTGGTTAAACACTAAAGTCATTTTGCAATAAAGATACCAAATAGAGAATAATATCAATTTAAGATATTTGATTCCAATATTGAAAATGAGAAATATACCGATTGAAAATAATTTTCATTAGGAGCGTAGGAAACCAAAAGAAAACTAAGATATCATTTTTTAACATAAAGAGTGAGAGTAAGATACTAATTGTAAACAAAACCGATAGAAAGGTAAAACATGAATTTTTCTCCCCCTTTATGAAATACCAATGAAAACGATGCATAAGCTTGTATAATATACAAATTGAAAAATAATTATCATTAAGGACTAAATCAAGCTTAGCATAGCCAAATTTATGCTCAAAGATATAGAGATATAGTAAGCACAATCAAAACACATATATATGTATAAAAAATTAAATACCAATCAAAATGATACTATTTGAAGTTGAAGCATACATATATAGAAACAAATATGAGTATACAAGATAAATGTCAATTGTGATACCAATTAAAAACATAATGAGGAACAAGTGTATAACTCATAATGACCTACCCTTTCATGCACATGTCAAAAAGATTTTCAATAAGCTCACAAGGCATGGTCGTCCATCCAACCACCCATCGATGGAAGGGGTTTTTTAAAATAAGTTTAAAAATAGTTTAGCATAATTGAAAAACTCTTCTAAAATGAAGAATACGAACTAGTTATATGATAAAATTGTAAACTAATACGAAATCCTTCAAGTAAGGAATAAAACAAGAAGATATCAATGAAACATGAAAATCACTCAACCAATGACACTCAAAATCTATATAGCACATATAATACTCATGAAAACAAAATCATGAGAAAATATCAAGTAATGTGAGTGCACAAGTTTTGTGTGAAAGATATAGTCATGGAAATAGATAATAAGGCTCAAATGAAATTCCTTTATATACGAAAACATGAAAATCATCAAAACTAAATCTACTTCAAGGTATATGTATGTTTTATCAAAACTAAAGGTATACATACATATCCAAACATGAACGAGTCTATAAAAATATATGCATGAAGGCAAGTGGCTCAAGGATGTATATGTATAACTATTAGTTTAGACAAAATAGACATATACATGAAGTTTAAACACAAACATAAAAACATGCACAAAAATAGAGAAAACAAGTCAAAAATGCTTGAATCATCAAAACTAGGCTATACTAGTACATCTAATGGGTACAAATGAGCAATCAAGTATAAACATATAATAATCAATTTGTGGGCTCACTAGTTGTACAAGTATTGACACGAGTTTTAATGAAAGCTACATTTTAAACATGTAATCAAAACACGAAGCTCAAAATAAAACATAAATCAACGTGATCATATGTAAATACACATGTCTTAGATCTATGATATACATGATAGCTAAACAAATGTGAGAACACAAAAGTATAGTTCCATGTAAACATGGTGTATCTCAAATACTATACATGTATGTCACTAATCTAAATATCATGACTTTTAACATAATAATCAAGAAACATCAAAACATACTAAAAATTAATGACATGAAAAGTATGTAAATATAAATGGGAGTTAGAGATTGTTACCAAAACCAAGCGGGTACATCTCTATGTCTCCAAACCAAGTTGGTCCTCCCACCAAACTCCCCTTGAAAGTGATGCATCCAATATAGTCACCGTTTAGCTCGGAACGCATCCACCTCAAGGCACCATCACTCTCACGTCAAGTGAGGGCTCACACCTACATCAAATAAAATAGGAGTGAATTTTCGTACCCAAGCTTTTTTGGGTCCATAGGGGTTAGCTCCTTTTCTAACCCAAATAAACTTATTTGCTAAATTTCATCATGTACTTTACCATAACAAAATTTAGTAAGGTGGCCCTTACGTCCACAATGTGTACAGGTGTACACATGAGCATACATAGTAATATGAGTGTGAATGTGAGGAGCATGTGTATGCCATGGTTTGTGTGCATGCATAGATGAAATTTTTTCTTGCGAAACATGGATTTCAAACGTGTGTGTTTTATGGCACATTAGCTCAAAGTGGAGCCCAAACAATCAACACTCTTCTTTAACATGGATATATCATTTTCAATCATGAAAGAAGAGGTGCATGCAATAGATATGCTAGAAGGTGAAACTATACTAGCATGGCAAACATGAGTATCAATATCATTTTTCAAAGAAATATTTTTCTTAGAAACCAAATCGAGCTCTTTGAAATAGAAGAAATTTCGTTTTTCAAAGATTCATTTTCTTTTACAACAAAATCAAGTTTTAAAGATATAACTTCATTTTTCTTCAAAACAATTTCACAATCATTTTTATTTTTAAAATCTCATTTTCATTTAGGGTAAGGTTAAGTTGGCATTTAAGTGAGTCACGTTCACTTGAAATCTCTTCCTTCTCTTGCAAAATTAAATCAAGTTTTAAAATTAAATCCTCATTTTCTTATTCAATTAAAAGATTTTTTTTCAAAACTTTATATTTTTCTAACAATTTTTCACACAAAATAGAAAGTTCTTCATTAATGCATCGGCATCAATATATTCATCACAAGAAGAACTGGCACTATCTAGTTGAGTATCCGAATGTACCTCAAGGGAGTCATTCCCTTGGCCATGTAGCATTGTTGTTTAGATTCTTCTCCACTAGATTTCTCCTCTACATATTTAGTCGTTTGTAGTGCGGGAGAGGTCAAAGTGTTTCACACTGCAAAAGCGGAATCACAATGAGAAATCATAAATAAATATTCTTTATTTAATGTGCTCCTAAGTGCCTCAATAGCTTGTGCATTGGCCTCTATATGCTTGCTATTATCAAGATAGGATTTCTTAGTAGCGGTAAGGAAAACATGTAAGCCTAGAATTTTTAGGTACATAGACATCCTAGCTTTCCAAACAACAATGTTAGAAGTATCAAACATGGGAGGAGTCATGAAGTCCATGAGTGTAAACTATATATGTGCAAATGCAAATCTAGATTAGCAATCAAGATCACACTCATAGGTGGTTAAACCTAATATCAGGAGCGTAGGCTCTGATACTAATTGAAAGTACATCTAGAGGAGGGTGAATAGGTGTAAGGCTAATCTATGACAAATAATGCGAAATTTAAAAACTAGTTACAACACACTTAGTGTAACCAAAGAGTGTAGCCGAATTCCCAGTGAAAGGCTCTGAACTAACTCCTCTTGATTCCTCTGAATAAGAGTTGAGATGCTATATAAAACTCTCTTAGTTTAATACAAATATGGCACACACACAATCAATACCAAGCATATAAATGATATGAGCAATATGAAATGATGCAAGTGTTGGCCCAAAGGCTATCACTCTAGTTTTGATGATGATCAACTCATGTAGTTATAGTACTAATGATCTTGTGTTTATTTAGTCTAAGATTTGTGATCAAGATCTTAGTAGGTGTGTAGCTTCAACAAAGGATTTAAAGTCAAGTTTTGGAGCTAACACAGTTTGATTCAAGAGCTTGTGCTCAAGACCACATCAAGTACTCAAGAGGAGTCTAACTCTTTGGATCATGTTTGGACCAAGTCAAGAAGATGAGAAGACTTCAAGAGAAGACTTCAAGATGAAGACTTGTGTCTATATTTGTTTTAATAAGATTTTGTTTTAGATCAAAATGTAAAGGATAGAATAGTTGGTGGATTGCTCAAGTATACCATATACACACACACTCTTGATTTAGATAAGTTTTCATAAAAAGAATTTTACTTTGAAAAAATACAAAAGAGTTTTCTTTTTGAAAAATACCGTTTTAATTTTTTTTGGTATTCAAAGTTACATGTATTTAACCAAAACCAGATTTAGAGCTTAATGTCAAAAACATAGATATTTCACCATGTATGTGTAGTGGATCATATTCATACACTCTATGCTTTCAAAGAGTTTAAAATATCTTATTTTTGTATTTGGAGAAGTTTTGGAAAAACCAATTTTGGAAAAATACAGTTTTTGTTTTGAGCCAAAATTTTCAAATTACAAAAATAGTTCAAATATTAGTAACATGTCTTGATTTTGTTCAAGCATGTTTGATTATCAAAGTATAATGTTAAAACTATTTTTGTAGAATTTTCATGATTTTATGAGATTTTATTGAGTCAAAAATAACTAAGTTTTTAATCCCAGAATTCCTGTCCTGGCTTCAGCCGGTCGACCGGGACGGTCGACCGACGTGCACAAACGTGCACACCAGCCTTTTGCTGGAGGGCTGGTCGACCGGACGGTCGACCGCCAGAGAGCTCTGCTCTCTGGAAAGCCCCGGTCGACTGGGCCGGTCGACCGACAGAGAGATCTGCTCTCTGTTCCAGGGTCCCCGGTCGACCAGGCCGGTCAACCGGCAGAGAGATCTGCTCTTTGTTCCAGGGTCTCGGTCGACCGGCCGGTCGACCGCTGCCCCAACGGTCAGATATCTGACCGTTGGCGGTCGACCGTCAGGCCAACCTAGCTCCAACGGCTAGTTTTTCTAGCTCTATAAATTGGGGCTTTTGGGAGCTGTTTTATATAAGATTTCAAGTGATTTTGAGCTAGTTTTTCCAACTCCATTTAGAGGTTTTTCCCACTTGTTTAGAGAGCAAATATTTCCAATCAAAAGGGGAGTTTTATCAAGAGTGTTTAAAAGAGATTTTCTTGAGTTTTCCTCCACCACTTCCATCCTTATTTTCTCACAAACACTTGAGCTATCCATTGACATATTCATCTTATAGGAGTGTTCTTGTGAGATTGTTTTTAGGGATCAAAGTGTTGTGATCACTAAAGACTTCATCTTGTTCTTTGAGGAGGCGGACGTGTGTGTTCGCATTGTTCGGGTTCTAGTGGAAACTCGGTGTTTGAGGTGCGGCCTCGGCGAGCTAGTGGGCTTGCGGTGTGTACGGGACTAGGAGTCCAAAGAGCTTGTAGGTGTTGCGGCACCAAGTGATCCGGTGGGATCGATTTTAGTGGAAATCCTCATGGTGTTGAAGGCGGGGATGTAGAGCAAGTGTGCTCGAACCTCGAAACAAATCTCCCGTGTTTATGATTGCTCTCTCTCTATCTCTTACTTGTTTATATCTTGCATGCTATTACTTGTCTTTATCTTTACATGCTTGATATATTGTGTGCTTAATCGTTATATGCTTGGGGATTGTTTGCTAACACTTGTATTCAACCAAGAGAGCCAACGTGGCACCTCAACTCTTATTTATAGGAATCTTGAGGAGTTAGTCCAGAGCCCTTCACGGGGAATCCGGCTACACTCTTGTGTTATACTAGGTGTTTAGTGTAAGAAGTTTTAATTTGCATCATATAAGCTTTTATTCCGCATTAATTGACCATTAGATTAGTCATCACCTATTCACCCCCCTCTAGGTGATTTACAGCAAGTCATAATATAAAAGAGAGAGAGTTAGAAAAAGTGGATCAAACGTAAACACAAGAATATATTTTGAGGTTCGAGCACCCAGCTCTACGTTCTCGCCTTCACACAGAAGGATTTTCACTAACTCGTCCACACAGGACTTCTCACACACGGAACCTCCACTGAAGATCTGGGTAATACAAACCGGGAGTACACAACTCCTCTCTCAACCAATACAACCTCTCACTAGAGGTAAGGCTCAACACAAATCACCTCTACACTTGAGGGATGAGCACTTAGCTAAACAAAGTTCACCTCACACTTGAGGGATCCACAATTCAATGCACAACCTCCTCTACACTTAGAGGGCAAGGCACAAAGAGCTTGTTTGTTCCCCGCAAAAACGCCGCAAAATCGCAAGTCGTAAAACTCTTTTTCATTTTCAGCTGTTTGTTTCGTTGCAAAACATTTCGCAAAATACAACTCTCATTTCCCACTTGCAGTGCTACAGTTAAATTTGTGGTCATATAAATCTCACTTTTACACTCAAATTTTCCCACTTACAACTGCTACAGTTAATTTTGTGGTCATGTAAATTCTACTTGTAATACATTCGTAGTGCCAAAGCAGTTACTTGATAATCAATATATAATTAATATTATTAAATATTTAATATATTTAATATTTTTAATAGTGTTTAATTTCTTACCGAATTATTTTATACTGGTATTTTTTAGTTTTTTATTATTTTAAGATTGTTAATATTTACTATTTATTATTTTAATTTAATATTGTTATTTAATACTTTATTATTTATTAATATTTACACCAATTTCTTAATATTTTATTTAAATTTAATATTTTATAATATAACAATAATGTGTTTTAATATAAAATTATTATATATTTAATTTATTTATTTCTTAATATAAATAATACTTTATTAATATTATAATATACTTTAAAATTATATTAATATTTATTATGTTAATATTGTAATAATTCATTATAATAATATCATAATAATATTTCATTATTAAATTATAATTATATTTTACTTTGTTAATTTTATATTTTTATAATATTACGATATTATTATCATAAAATTTAATATTATAATAATCTTAAGTATTTTATAATATTATAATATTATAACTATATTTTATTAATTTTCTTAAGATTTTTTTAATATTTATGTTTATTAGTATCCTTAAAATTTTATTCAGTTTCTTTAGATTTTATTAAAATTTTATAATTACTTATTTAGTTAATATTGTAGTAATATTTACTAATTTTACTAATATTTTATTAATATTATTGTTATAAATAAAATATTAAGATTATTAATTTTTATCTCAAATTTATTAATACAATTTAATTTGTAATAGTAGATTTAATTAATAGTATTTATAATATTTAAATTACTGCTACAGTTAATTTTGTGGTCAACTTTTCCACTTACACTTTTACATTACCAACCAAACACCGTAAAACACAATATACTTTATCATTTACACTTTCACTTTATCAACCAAACACCGTAAAACACAATATACTTTTCCATTTACACTCCACTTTATCAACCAAACACGTAAAACACAATATATTTATCTGCTACAGTTCATTTTTTCCATTCTCATTTTACGACTTACGACTTGCGACGTTTTGCAACGAAACAAACAGCCCAAAGCTACAAGCAAATGGGATGAATACAACTCTTGGTGGTTTCAACAAACCACAAACCAATTCTTTTTCTCACTAAACAAGATCCTAATAGATAGGATAGATAGATAAGCTCAAGTGTGAGAAATCAAGGTGTTGGGAATCAAATCACAAAGAAAAATACTTGGGAAAACAACTAGAATTTGATAGAAATGAAGAACAAAACAAATATCCCAAATACTCTATTTTCTTTGATTTTTCTAACCCTTGAAAAAATAAAGATGAATCTTTTTGGCTTAAAAATTCTTTTGAAAACTTGTATTAAACACTAGAAAGAATGAGAATTTTTGCTCTTAGAAAACTTGTTAGAAACCATTTCAAATGGGGGTATTATAGCCCCAAATGAATCTGCCCGTTGGTAGTTGGAAAAGGCAGATTTGGCCTTCCGGTCGACTGCCCGGTCGACCGGCCCAACGGTCAGATTTCTGACCATTGTGCCTCCGGTCGACCGCCCGGTCAATCGGGACTGGATACAGAGAGCAGCAGCTCTCTGTCGTCGATCGGCCCGATCGACCGGGGCCATTTCCAGAGAGCAGAGCTCTCTGGACGGTCGACCGCCCGGTCGACCGGTCCACCAGCCCAGGCTGTGTGCACGTCTGTGCACGTCGGTCGATCGGACCGATCGACCGACTTCTGCTACAGCTAATCGGCAGACAGCCAGGTCAGATTTTTAGGATTTAAAAACTTGTCTTTTTATTATCAATTAAACCCCATAAAATTACATAAATTTCACAAAAATCAGTTTTTATTATATCTTTGAAATACAAAAATGTGTGACAAAAATTCAACACATATTCTAAATAATTTGAACTATTTTTGTGAGATAGAAATTTTGCCGTAAACCAAAAATCGTATTTCCAAAACTAGGATTTTTAAAATGGAAATCCGATTTTTTCAAAACATATGTAAATACAAAAACATGATATTTAAACAACTTTGAAGCATATTGTATATGGATAGAATTCAATATATATGTAAAAATTATATCTATATTTTTGATATTAAATCTAAAAATAAGTTTTGTTTAAATACAAAACTCCAAACACATGAATAGGCTTATCAAAACAAGTTTTTCTAAATAGATGAAGCATATATGTATATAGATCAAATCTAATATACATTAAACCTTGTAAACTTGTTTTGATTCTATCTATTCGTGAAAACCAAGATCGGTTAAACCGAAAACTAAAACATGAAACTTGTGTGTGTATTGTGAACTTGAGCATATCAACACTATCTAATCTTTACACAAAATCTAAATATAATCTTAAACTAAACAAACCGAGATCTTCTTGTCTCCAAGCTGACTCGATCCAAACGCGATCCAACGTGCTTGACTCCAACTGAGTGCTAGATGTGAACTTGACGCTCGAGCTCTTGAATCACCATGTGAAAGCTCCAAATCACCTTAGTTGAAGCTAATCACCTACTAATATCGTGGTTAAATATCTGAAACTAAATATTACAAGATTATTAATAAACTATAACTATATGAGTTAATCATCATCAAACTAGAGTGAAGGGCCTCTGGGCTAACAAGTCGGACTATTATGAAAGTTGTTAGAGATTTTAGACTGAATCTTTTTCTATTTCAGTTGATAATGCTAGTAATAATCCTTCTGTAATTGATAATGCTAGCAATATTTGAGTTGATAATCTCATCCTACATCTTCATATAGGCCTGAAAGTTCTTTACTACCTGGTTTATTATCTATATTCGAAAAGATTAAGAAGCTCAGACACGTACTATAACTCTTGAGATTGATATAGACGCAAGATTTGAATATTTTAATATTTTAGCCTGGTAAAAATCACAAGAATCAACATATCCTGTGATTTTCATCACAACGCGTGATTTATTAACCCCTCATGTTTCTACAGTATCTTCAAAATCTGCTTTTAGTATAACTGAATGAAAGATGACTGATTCGAAGAACCGCCTATCTCAGAAGTTATCGAGATGAGTATATGCAGGGAGGATTGACTGGATGTGAAGACAAGAAGCTAAAATAAATCAGTTGAAGAAATTATTGAAGACTCTCCAGAAGATGAATGAAGAAATGAAGATTATATATTTCGAAGCTAAATAATGAAGAAATCATTGAAGACTCTCTAGAAAATAAATGAAGAAATGAAGATCTATCATCTATATACTTCTTTGTATTTGTATTTGTATCAATTTATATTTTATTTTTAATTATATACTTTAGTTTTATTTGTATCAATTTATACTTTATTTTTAATCTATATACTTCATTTGTATTTGTATGATATCCAATTTTTTTGATTGTTAATTAAAAAAATTACATTTGCATTTCACCACTTGCAGCAATTTTGTCAAAATTTATGGTTTCTTTATTTGTTGGGATTTTAAATTTTTTTTAAAAAATATACTTTAAAAATTCTTTTTGAATTTTTTAAAAAAATAGATCGCCTGACCCGGCCCGTGCCCGAGTCCCCCGAAGGGGAAACGGGGCCCTGGCCGAGCTGGGCCGCCCGATATTTGTGGGCGGGTCTAGGCCTGGCCTGGCCCAATTCTTGACCCGCCGGGACCGAGCAAGGCCAGGCAAAACTCGACATGTTTCGCACCCCTGGGTAGTCTTAGCATGAAAAGTGATCTACCCAAATATATACCCCTCAATCTTTTATAATGTTTTAGATATAAAATTAAGTGATATATACATGGTATAAATATATTGCATTTCTAATACTGTCCAAAACTCAAAGCTCTTGTCTTTTGGTATTTAATTTTACTTATTACTCATTAATGTATTATTTTCTCTAAATGAAATTATTAAATATATATGCATAGGGCTTTTAGATTTATTTGATTACTATGGCTCAATCCAACCCAACTTGACCGAACACAAGTTGTCTGTCCAACCAGATCATAACCCGAGCGTAGAAATTCAAGTTTGTGTTGAGTTTCGGTTAGGACGATCAACTTGGACTGGTTGTGTTCGGTCAGTCAGTTAGTTAATTTCTTTTATTTTTGAACAATTTTCACACACACATGGAGAGAGAAAAGAGAAATGATCTTTTAAGAACGGCTTTTAAACTAAGCTTTATGAGAATTAAAAGGTTTGCCACCCCATAGATGATCTGAACCGTTCATCTTGATGTACATACTCAGATTAGGCTAAGAATAAAAAATCACACAATTTTATGCCTTTTTTATCTATGCATTAAGTGATCACACAAAATATGTTATATAGTCATAGAAAAAAGATGTCGTTTGATGCATATGTAAAAATGTCCGAAATCGCGTGATTTTTTATTATTAACCAAATTTACTTATGTAGATCAGAATGAACTGATCGGATCGTCCACGGGGTGACTCACCATGGAGTTCTCACGAAGCTTAACTTGAGAACCGTACTCATGGGTCATTTCTCTCTCTCTCTCTCTCTCTCTCTCTCTCTCACACACACACACACACAGAGAGAAAGAGGGAGAGATGAACTTGTGTAATTTCAAAAGGATTTGAGGCTGAATACTTCTTATTTAAATACCAACATCCGACATTCGAATACAAGATCCACTCCATTGAAGTTGATCCATATTATTTCAAGTATCTATAAACCAAAAATCAAGTGTTTTGAATACTTTTTGCCCATGCATCAAGTAGGAGAAAACGGACGGCTTAAATAGTGAGTTGGTTAGTTTAACGATGTAAAACATTTGAAGCCTAATAAAAATTGATGTGTAGGGGTTTTTTAATGTTTAGATCATAATCAAATGGCCGAATCGAGAATTTGTATGTCTAAAGACATAAATCTAACCAACTCACTAATTCGGCTGTCCATTTGCGCCATTTGATGGATGGGCAAAAAGTATTCAAAATACTTATTTTTTGGTTTATAGATACTTGAAATGATATAGATCAGCTTCAGATACTTGAAATGATATAGATCAGCTTCAACATAGTGGATCTTGTTGGCCCAAAGGCCTTCCACCCTAGTTTTGATGATGATTAACTCATGTAGTTATGTTTACTAATATTCTTGTGTTTTTAGTCTCAGATCTTATAACAAGATGTTAGTTTGGTGATAGCTTCAACAAGAGGTGTTTGGAAGCTTCACAAGTGATTTCAGGGCTCAAGCTTCAAGATCACACATTGCCTAGCCCATGGATGGAGTTTTGGATCAGGTCTACTTGAAGATGGAGATCGTCAAGAAGACTTAAGTATCCATAGGTTAGATAGTGTGTTTAGATCCATTTGTAAAGCTTGGTATAGTTGATATGCTCAAGTGCACAAACACACACGTTTTATGTTTGGTTTTCGGTTTTCATGAATAGTTGATCAAAATAAGTTTAATTGATATATGTATAGTTGTTTCATTCTATACATGCATGCTTAACTATTAAACAAACTTATTTTGACTTTCCTATTCATGTATTGAAAATTTCAAGTTTGATAAAAATACATGTTTTGGTTTTGGTAAAAATGATAAGACACAAAAATAGTTCAAATTGCTTGATAATTGAGTTAAAATTTTTATCACATGTTTATATATCAATGCAAAATGATAAAACTATTTTTGGGTATTTTTACAAGACTTAAAAGAATTTTTAAAAATATTTTAACATGTGTTTTCTGTCCCAGAACAGTGGCTGACAGGCCAGGTCGGCCGACCGCACGGGTCGACCGCACCAAAGGCCGGTCGACCCTTGCGGTCGACCGACGTGCACAAGCTTGTGCACGTTTGGTAGACACAGGGACGGTCGGCCGGGCGGCCGACCGGACCAGAGAGCTCTGCTCTCTGTTTCTGGCGGTCGGCCGGGCGGTCGACCGAGATGGCCCAACGGTCATATTTATGACTGTTGGCGGTCGACCGGGCGGTCGACCGCAAGCCTGTCAGGCTGACAGATCAGCCTAACGGCTAATTTTTTGATGGGGCTATAAATACCCCATCTCTTAGGCTGTTTTGATAAGACTTTTGAAAAGAAAAATATCAGAGTTTGTTTTGTGTTTAAACAAGTTTTTAAAAGAGTTTAAGTGCCAAAAAGATTTCATCTTTATTGTTTTTCAAGGGTTTTGAAAAATCAAAGAAAATAGGAATTTGGGATATTTGTATTGGTTTTCATTCTCTATCTTTTACAAGAGTTTTCCCAAGTATTTTCTTTGTTACTTGATTTTCAAAAACACCTTGATTTCACACTTGAGCTTATCATCTATCCTAATCTATTAGGATCATATTTTGTGGAAAAGAGAGAAAAGAGTAGTGTTGAGGTTGATTAAGCCTCCAAGTTGTACACCCTTGTTCTTGTTGTATCTCTCTTTGGTAGAGGTTGATCGGGTGATTGGTTTGCTCCCTCTTTGGTAGAGGTTGAGGCTTGTTGTTTGCTCCCTCTTGTGTGAAGTGGAGCTTGGTGGTTGTAACCCTCGTCGGTAGAGGTGTTGGTTGTTGTATTTGGCTACGGGTCTACCCCTCGGTTGTGAGGCGGTGTTTGAGAGAGGAGTTCGGTACTCCTATTGTTGTAACAAATCCTCTTCGGTAGAGGTTCCCTCGGTGGGAGATAGTGGATTGGAAATTCTTCACGGTGGTGAAGGCGGGGATGTAGAGCTAGGTGCTCGAACCTCGAAACATATCTTTGCCTTTGCGTTTGATCCATTGTCTCTCAACTCTCTCTCTCATTTATTTGTGCAAAGCATCATTCATTATTCATATCATACATTGCTTGCATTGTACCTTGCATATTTCATATTGCTATATCTTGTGTATGCTTGGTTGTTTGTGTGTGCCTCACTTATACTTAACCACAAGAGCTTCACATAGCACATTCAAGGGGATCAAGAGGAGTTAGTCCAGAGCCCTTCACGGGGAATTCGGCTACACTTGTTGGTTGTATTAAGTGTGTTGCAAAATTTGTTTAAGCTTCCACATTTAGTTTATAAATTAGCATTTACACCTATTCACCCCCCCTCTAGGTGTGCTTTCAATTGGTATCAGAGCCTACGCTCCTGATACTTAGGCTTAATATCCTAGGAGTGAGATCCATTTACTTGCTAATCTATTGTTTGTATTTGCATATTTGTTTGCACACATATAGTTTATACCCATGGATTGCTTTTCACCTCCCATGTTCGATGTCTCCAACATTGACACATGGAAATATAGGATGTCCATGTATTTAAAGACCTTAGGATTGCATGTTTTTCTTGCGGCTACCAAGAAATGCTATCTTGGAAATCGCATTCATATAGGGGCCAATTCACAAGCCCTTGAGGCTATTAGAAGCACACTAAATAAAGAATATCTTATGCTTGCTTCTAACTTTGATTCCGCATTTGCAGTGTGGAATATGTTGACAACCACAACCACCACCTCCAAGCTTCAAGTACAAATTCAACCGGAGGAATCTAGTAGAGAATTCGATTCTCAATGCTTCATGGTCCAAGGGAATGACTCCCTTGAGGTACAATCGGAAACCCACTTAGATAGTGATGATTGTTCTAGTTCTTCATGTGATGATAATTTTGATGCCCATGCTTTGAATGAAGAACTATCTATTGTGTGCGAAAAACTAATAGAAAAATATAAAATTTTGAAAAGAAAAGTCTAGGCATTAATAATGAAAATAAAAATTTGAGTGCTAGACTTGATGTTGTTTTGCAAGAGAAAGAGGAGATTGCTAATTAGAGGGATTCATTAAAATCTCAACTTGATCTTGCACTTAAAGAAAATGAGTTTTTAAAATCTAAAAATGATTGTGAAACTCTTTTGAAGAAAAATGAAAACTTATCTTCAAAAATTGATTTTATTTTAAAGGAGAATGTTGCTTTGAAAAATAAAATAATTTCTATTTCAAATGATTTAGATATTTGTTTAAAGAAAAAGATTGTTTTACAAAATAAAATAGATGCACATGTTTGCCATGCTAGGGTAGTTCCATCTAGCACACCCATTGCATGCCACACTTCTTCTTTGATTAACAATGATATATCCATGCTTAAGAAGAGTGTCGATTGTTTGGGCTCCACTTTGAGCCAATGTGTTTTGGGTCATACACGTTTGGAAACTTTGTTTCGAAAGAAACAAGTTTCATCTATGCATGCACACCCTCCACGGCATGCACATGCTCCTCACGGACAGCACCAACAAATGTATGCTCATGTGTACACTTGTACACATTGTGGACGTAAGGACCACCTTGCTAAATGTTGCTATGATCGTATACATGGTTCTAATTTAGCAAATAAGTTTGTTTGGGTTAGAGAAGGTACTAACCCCCATGGACCCAAGAAGATATGGGTAACAAAGACCACCCCTCCTTTATTTGATGTAGGTGTGGGCTCTCACATGACGTGAGAGTATAGGTACCTTGGAGTGGATGCGTTCCGTGCTTAAAGAGAACCTTTTTGGATGCATCATTTTCAAGGATATTTGGTGGAAGGACCACCTCCTTTTGGAGACTAGAGAGGTGCCTCATCGGTTTTAGTATAAATCTCTAACTCATTATTATGTACATGCTAGTTCATTTATCATATTCATAGCATGTTCATGTTTTATGTTTTGATGTGCTTCATGAGGTAAAAACATGCTTAGATGTAGTTTTTATCAATACTTGTATTATACATGTACAAATAGAGAGCTACATTTGTTTTACATATGATTGCACTTCATGCTCATTTGTACTCACTATATGCATATGTATGACTAGTCTTGATGATTCTCATTTATACATGCTTTGCCAATTTTTATGCTTTACTTCATGTATATGTATTTTGAATTCAAAACTAATAAATATACATGTATACCCGTGAGTCTCTTGCCTTCATGCAAATACATTTGATAGACTCTTTTATGTTTGGGATATGTATGTGTATTGTTAGTTTTGGATAAATCATACATATACCATGAAGATTAGTGTTTTTATGAAAAATATTTTTGATGTGTTTGATATTCATGTTTCATTTGAGCTTCAATGACTAGTTTCATAAAAATGCCATTTACATGATCTTTCAACACTCACATTTTCCTTTATTTTTCATGACTTAGATTCATGATCATTTTGAGCTTTATAGACCTTGAGTGATTGAATCTTTATGTATTTAGTTATGTTTTATGAAAAACATATGATTTGATGTATTTGAAGGATCTTTAACTAGTTCTTTTTAAAAATCAATTTATACTAGTTAATTATTCTTAAATTAGCTTATGAGATACACACCTTCTATGGATAAAATCTTTTGTATTCTCAACATCTGTTTTTATTATGTTTATTTATATCTCGTTTTGATGCTTCATGATGTGAATATTAGTTTAAATGTTAGTTTTGTCAACACTAGGATTTATACTTCTACATATAGTGGGCCACAAATAAATCTATATATGTTTGAGCTTGAATGCTTATTTGAACCCATTAGATGTGCTAGTATAGTCTAGTTTTGATGATTCATGCATTCTAAACTTGTATTCCCATTTTTGGATTTATTCTATGATTGCGTATTTCAATTCATGTATATGTTTATTTTGCCAAACTTTAAGATATACATGTATACCCCTTGAGTCATTTACTTTTCATGCAAATCTTTATTTATGGACTCAATTGTGTGTATGTATGCTTCTTGTGTTGTCAAAACATACATATACCTTGAAATGTAAATTTTTATTAAAATTTAGATTTTTATATTTGTCAAGAAATAATTGAGCTTAATTGTATACTTTCAATTGGTATGAAAAAAAATATATTAGATTTTAATGTTTCAAGGAATTTTGAGCTTAATTGCATATCTTCATAATGCCATGTTACACATTATACTTGTACACTCACCATCTTTTAAATATTTCTCATAAGCATGTTTTCATGAGCATATATGGACTTCATTGAATATTGAGTGTTTTTAAGTACAATGTGATTTACATGTGTTTTATGAAATTATCTTTAGTTTATTCCTTGCTTGAAGGATTTCGTACTAGTTAACAAAACTTTCCATTTTTTAAACTAGTTCGTATTCTTCGTTTTGATAATATGAGTTATACCATGCCATTATTATTGTCTCAATTGGTATCATTGAACTCTTTCAATTGGTATCAATTTTAATCCTCTTGTATACTCATATGTTTGTATGTATGTATGCTGTCATTTCAATGGTATCAGTTTCAATTGGTATCTAATTTCTCATACATATACGTTTTGTTTGTGCCTACTATATTCATATATCTTAGAGCACAAATTTTGTTTATGCTAAAGCTTGAGTTTCAACTTTATTTCAATTGATTTAGTTTTTCAATTGATATCATTAAACAAGCTTATGCATGTGTTTAGTCTGTATTTCATAAAGGGGGAGAAAATTCAATTTTCTTATTTCAATTGGTATTTGTATTTCCACTCCCTTGCGTTATGGTAGAATATAAAGTTTAAATTGGTATCAATAAATCTCATCATTGTTTCTAAATTGATATCAAAAATAAAAATTTTGTTTAAAGAAAAATTCAAAGTTTTTAATTTATGTTGCCTATATGCAAGGAGAGCTTAACATCTCTTCTACATATAGATTCATGTTGAGTGTATCTTATATTGAGGAGCTTGATAACTCTTCTTTATGTGATACACGTGTGTAAGGGGAGCTTCACATCTCTCCTTATGCATTACATAATATGTGTTATGTGAATTGGGGCTTTTCATCCCTTTTTCATATAATGCATATGTGTAGGGAAGTTAACTTAGCGTCTTCCTCTTCATGAATGTATATCGCATATATCATTTATTAATTGTTTCATGTTCACTTTAAATTGGTATCAAGATACCCTTCATTGACATATAAGTTTCAATTGGTATCATATTTGAGTGTACATATTATGATTTATTATTTACCCCTTATTTATATTACTTTTGTTTTAGACCAAAAGGGGGAGAAAAGTTTGTTTTTGTGCTTTTACCCCTTTATTGATGATTGACAAAAAGGGGGAGAAAGATTTTGAGTTTTATATATGCATATTTGTGTTTTGCATATATTAAGTTTAATTGTTTAATTTTAATTGGTCTCTAGAGCATGCTTTGTTTTGAATATTTTATTTGGTATCTAGAGCATCTTGTTTAAGCATTGTCATTCATGCATATTTATGTTTATTTGTTTTATGCATGAGTTAAGGGGGAGCTTCTTTGAAGCTTAACTTTAATCCATGCATATATAACTCCATGAGTTTTGTCATCATCAAAAAGGGGAGATTGTTGGCCCAAAGGCCTTCCACCCTAGTTTTGATGATGATTAACTCATGTAGTTATGTTTACTAATATTCTTGTGTTTTTAGTCTCAGATCTTATAACAAGATGTTAGTTTGGTGATAGCTACAACAAGAGGTGTTTGGAAACTTCACAAGTGATTCCAGGGCTCAAGTTTCAAGATCACACATTGCCTAGCCCATGGATGGAGTTTTGGATCGGGTCTACTTGAAGATGGAGATCGTCAAGAAGACTTAAGTATCCATAGTTTAGATAGTGTGTTTAGATCCATTTGTAAAGCTTAGTATAGTTGATATGCTCAAGTGCACAAACACACACGTTTTATGTTTGGTTTTCGGTTTTCATGAATAGTTGATCAAAACAAGTTTAATTGATATATGTATAGTTGTTTCATTCTATACATGCATGCTTAACTTTTAAACAAACTTATTTTGACTTTCCTATTCATGTATTGAAAAATCCAAGTTTGATAAAAATACATGTTTTGATTTTTGGTAAAAATGATAAGACACAAAAATAGTTCAAATTGCTTGATAATTGAGTTGAAATTTTCATCACATGTTTATATATCAATGCAAAATGATAAAACTATTTTTGGGTATTTTTACAAGACTTAAAAGAATTTTTAGAAATATTTTAACATGTGTTTTCTGTCCCAGAACAGTGGCTGACAGGCCAGGTCGGCCGACCGCACGGGTCGACCGCACCAAAGGCCGGTCGACCCTTGCGGTCGACCGACGTGCACAAGCTTATGCACGTTTGGCAGACACAGGGACGGTCGGCCGGGCGGCCGACCGGACCAGAGAGCTCTGCTCTCTATTTCTGGCGGTCGGCCGGGCGGTCGACCAAGATGGCCCAATGGTCATATTTATGACCGTTGGCGGTCGACCGCAAGCCTGTCAGGCTGACAGATCAGCCTAACGGCTAGTTTTCTGATGGGGCTATAAATACCCCATCTCTTGGGCTGTTTTGACAAGATTTTTGAAAAGAAAAATACCAGAGTTTGTTTTGTGTTTAAATAAGTTTTTAAAAGAGTTTAAGTGCCAAAAAGATTTCATCTTTATTATTTTTCAAGGGTTTTGGAAAATCAAAGAAAATAGGAATTTGGGATATTTGTATTGGTTTTCATTCTCTATCTTTTACAAGAGTTTTCCCAAGTATTTTCTTTGTTACTTGATTTCCAAAAACACCTTGATTCCACACTTGAGCTTATCATCTATCCTAATCTATTAGGATCTTGTTTTGTGGAAAAGAGAGAAAAGAGTAGTGTTTGAGGTTGATTAAGCCTCCAAGTTGTACACCATTGTTCTTGTTGTATCCCTCTTTGGTAGAGGTTGATCGGGTGATTGGTTTGCTCCCTCTTTGGTAGAGGTTGAGGCTTGTTGTTTTCTCCCTCTTGTGTGAAGTGGAGCTTGGTGGTTGTAACCCTCGTCGGTAGAGGTGTTGGTTGTTGTATTTGGCTAGGGCCTACCCCTCGGTTGTGAGGCGGTGTTTGAGAGAGGAGTTCGGTACTCCTATTGTTGTAACAAATCCTCTTCGGTAGAGGTTCCCTCGGTGGGAGATAGTGGATTGGAAATCCTTCACGGTGGTGAAGGCGGGGATGTAGAGCTAGGTGCTCGAACCTCGAAACATATCTTTGCCTTTGCGTTTGATCCATTGTCTCTCAACTCTCTCTCTCATTTATTTGTGCAAAGCATCATTGATTATTCATATCATACATTGCTTGCATTGTACCTTGCATATTTCATATTGCTATATCTTGTGTATGCTTGGTTGTTTGTGTGTGCCTCACTTATACTTAACCACAAGAGCTTCACATAGCACCTTAACCCATTCAAGGGGAATCAAGAGGAGTTAGTCCAGAGCTCTTCATGGGGAATTCGGCTACACTTGTTGGTTGTATTAAGTGTGTTGCAAATTTGTTTAAGCTTCCGCATTTAGTTTATAGATTAGCATTTACACCTATTCACCCCCCCTCTAGGTGTGCTTTCAGATCTTATATTCGAATGTCAGAGGGTTGCATTTGAGTTGGAAGGATTCGAGCTCAAATCCTTTTAGAAGGACACAAGTCTATACACGCACACATACACTCACACATTAGGATTCTTTTGGAAGGATTCGGGCCCGAATCCTTCCCACTCAAATACAAACCTATAACATCCAAAATAAAATCCACTCAGTTGAAGTTGATCTACATTATTTAAAAATATCTATAAATCAAAATCATATATTTTTAATACCTTTTACCAATCCATCAAATGGTGCAAAATGAACGACATAGATCTACATCTTTAAACATATAAATTCTCAATCCGACCATTTCATCATGATCTAAACACTTAAAAACTCTCACACACTATTTTTTTTAGATTTTAAATATTTTACACTGTTAAACTATAGGTCGTCTGTTTTTTCTCCTCCTTGATGCATGTGCAAAAAGTATTTAAAGTAGTTGATTTTTGATTTATAGAATTTGAATAATATAGATCAATTTTAATGGAGTAGATCTTGTATCCGAATGACATATGGTCGTATTTGAGTGGGAAGGATTCGGCCTTGAATCCTTCCGGAATGACACAAGTATGTGTGTGTGTGTATAGAGAGAGAGAGAGAGAGAGACTTGTGTCCTTCTGGAAGGATTTGAGCCCGAATCCTTCCAACTCAAATACAACCCTCCGACATTCGAATACAAGATCTACTCCGTTGAATTTGATTTATATTTTTTCAAGTATCTATAAGTTTTGAATACGTTTTGCTCATCCATCAAGCGGCGCAAAATGGTGTGTGTGTGTGTGTACCTCAGCCACCAGCTGAGAGAGAGCTTCAATATGATCGCAGTCCACTGCGACATGGTTGCAGTCCTTAAAAATTATATATTTTCAGTATAATTAGGACTGGGACTATGGTAGCAGTCCTCAGAAAAAGACTGCGACCATGGTCACAGTCCTCAGAAAACACTACTATCATGATAGCAGTCCTCAGAAAAATACTGTGACTTGATCATAGTCCTTACAAAAAACTGCGATCATGGTAGCAGCGCTCAAAATTGTGGCTAAAATTCAGCCACATCACGCTAATTGTGGCTGAACTTTCACGTGGGCCGTCGGATCTGGTAGAGATCTAGTTTTATTTGATTTGATCTATCAGATCCGACGACCCACGTGAAAGTTCTCACAGAAATCCGTGAGAACCGTTCTTAGAGGATCAGCTTCCTATATATATATATATATATATATATATATATATTGTTGGGATTTGGGTCGAACAAATAGTCCCACATCGGCTAGACGTGGGGATGGTCTTGGGAATATAAGGATTTGGGCAACTCCACCTAGAAGGCTAGTCTTTTGGGATGGTGCCCCAAGTCCTTCAAGTGATATCAGAGCCATGCCCCGAACTTAGTCGTGTGTGTGGGTGATGTTCGACGATGTAGATCCCCCCAATGGCGCAAAGGCGCAATGAGTTTGCCTACCCCACTGGCGCAGAAAGGCACAATAGGCCCCTGTGAAGTTAATTTGGGCTCTCGAGAAATTTGGCAGTGGTGCTCCTTTGCAATGGGCGTGCCGGCTACCACGCGGTGTAGAAGAGTGACCGACTGCGGTGCTTCACATAAGGCGTGCCGTAGCCTCACGCAATGAAGAGTTAGATCTCGATGGAGCATTTGATTTTCCAGTGTGAAGATAGTTGAGCTTGCAGGGAGACTCTTTGTTCGAGGAGGGCATCGGCTAGACGTGGGGATGGTCTTGGGAATATAAGGATTTGGGCAACTCCACTTAGAAGACTTGTCTTTTGGGATGGTGTCCCAAGTCCTTCATATATAGGGTAAAGTTACAATACACCCTATGTGTAACTAACTTAGTTATACAGAGAGACCTCCACCATACAAAAATAGTTTTTAAATAGATTACTTTATGTGAACCACATACCCTAATTTTTGTTCGTGTCTCATTTTTGTAAAAAAAATGTGTGATGAAAATGGGCATATAAAACTAAGTTAGTTACACATTAAGTGCAGTGTTACCTTACCCTCTACGCGCACACATATGGGTCTGAGTTATGGTTAGGCCTTCAATTCTGCCCAAAACCCACCTGGCTGGGCCCCAATTTCTGTATGATATGTATTTACTGTTGTTGCAGTTCTGTTTCTGATCTCTGTGTTCCAGTGTTGTTTGCTTCCGATGCCTCGTTAAGGAAACATGAAATGCTAGGTTCTTTCCCACCATTTGCATATTAACAAAGTGTCTTGCTTGAGATCATCATCACATGATGCTGTTCATATTTGGGTTTATCGAAGGTGGTACAAAGAAACAAGAGCAATCATCCATGTTGATGGATTGAATTGGGAAGGCCCAGCAATAAACTTTTAATGTATACCACGCAATCAGCAACAAACTTTAATACATACCACCCAATCATTTTCCTGTTCCTCCACACTTCAATACAGTGTTCGTTTCTTTTCCCTCGTGCAAGCCAACATAGAGGTCGTTTGTTAGAGGGAAAATCAATTTTAAAATCTGACATAAAGAGATTCATGTCACTTTTTTGGAAAACGTGTTTGGTTAAAAAAAAATCAGAATATTTGATAGGGTCTGAAAAAAGTGCAAGCGGGCTCACCAATTTATATCTCTCTGGTTTCAGCTCATTTTGAGCGAAAACATAGAGAATATGAATAAGTGGGTATGGCTGTTTTTTTATGAGAAAACTGATGGTGTGAACCCAAACTCAATTTTTCTAATTATTTTTTCCGCCAAACAGGGATCAGAGACAAATTATGACAACCCTCCTCTATATCTTTGCATCCTAAACAAAAGGATGGAGTTGGATGCAAGCTTGGTGGCAAGAGAAGAGAAATTACCTTAGCAACTGGTAAAATATTTTGTTCAATCAGTTGTTTACCTCAAACTCAGAAGCCCAGTCCAATAGCATAAACAGAAATATAAATTACAAGGTGAGCGATGGAATAGAAAGACAAGATGCGGTAGAATGTAAAACCATGCATTGGGGCAAAGATCGAAATTATGGGCGTGGTTTCATCGATAGCAAGCTATTAATATGTGAAATATCTGTTATGTGATGGTCCATTTCTGTGTTCCCTTCGACTCTCAATGTAATGCACAAAAGCATGCAAGTGCACATTGAAGGAATCCCACACTTGAGTCGTTACTACTGCGCCCAACGAATACGTTTACGATGGAAGCAGGAATTACTGAAACTCACTTGTTTGGATTTCAACTCATATAAATAATCGATGTCTGAATTAACTAATAAAACCACTTAAACTTTAAACACCAAGATCAAGGACCAACCTCTGTATATGGCTGTAAACCATGCCACAAGGGCTGTAGTATTTCGTATTTTTTTCATTACTAATAGTTTGTATATCATGGGGATATCAGCGTATATAGTGAATCATAGATATAAAAATCAATTGGCATGCATCATTGTATAATTGTCCGATCATATATTAAGACTCTGTGTATATATGATAATTACTTTTACAGTTTTGCATGTTTACTGTACAGTTTAGGCAAGTTCTTTACCCTAAAATACTCATGACACAAGTATTGGCCTCTTTAGGACTTTGCACACGCACAAGTAGTTTCGCAGAATCTCTTAGAGCCCAAAACACAAATGCAGATCACAATTTTGGCATTAGAATATAAATCATTGTCAGAAAAGATGGAATGATGTATATTTACTTTGAGAACTGTTCACTAACAGGATTCAGGTGAAGTTTATTAGTATAAATCCATAACTTTACAGTAATCCATTTCTTCAAAAACTTTACCACTAATCCAAGCACCAAGTTCATTAATATATTGATTCATTTATATTTGTTTGCAAATGATTACTTGTCAACATTATGTTGTTCACATAGTCGTTTTGAAAGGAGAATAAGAGAGTATAAACATCCTTATACCCAGCAAATACATGCTAAATTTTACTTGGTAATTTTTGTCTCTCTTATACTCAAGAACTGCTTGTGCCACACCGTTGTTCATAAACAATCCTATGACCAACCATCTTGTCTCGTATTATTCCTAAAATTCCTTTAATTTCTGAAAGATAATGCTCAAACACTACTATTATTATCATACTCATTTGATTTTATGCCTCGAGAGCATAATTGTTACGCATAACCACAAAAGCTTTATTCAAAATTTCCCAAAATTAAAGAGCCTTATGTAATAAAAAGAAATAAAAGGGTGCTGCAGTCGCTAAGACACCCACACACAAACACACAAAAGAAGAAGAAAGCGCGCGCGCGCACAAAAACAAACACACAAAACGGAGAAATAAGTAGACACACACAGGCCAAGGTTCTGCAAAGAAATCTTAAATTATATTTTTTCTAACAAAACAAAGCAATAGAGCTAAGGGAAACAAGGCTTTAATAGCAAACCCAAAGTATGATTTTTGTGCGCGATTCCATTTAGAATAAGGTTAACATATATAAACAACTCTATGGTATCAACATCATTTAGAAATTTTCATGATCATTGCAAGAACACTGTTTTAGCCTAGTCTAGGAAAAACATATTTTACAGTAATAGGAAAAAAAAAACATATATTTGATATGCAAGAAATTCAAACTGGGTGCTTTAGAAAGCAAATGATAGACTAGAACAGGATTGAATGGTTATAATTTGCAGATATTTCTTCCACACAAAAGATAACTAAATGAAACAAATAAATTATGTGTAAAATTATTGAAAAAATAAATGAGAGAAACAATATATTTAAAAGAACATTCTAGAACATGAAAATTCAAATCAATGTTTTTAACTAATATGGAAGTAAATGTTGGATCAAAATTGCTAAGCATATCTCTCAAAAAATAAAAATAAAAAAAAATATGCTAAGCATAATGAATTGGGATTTAGAAAGCATTTTAATATTGTTGATCTCGATAACTTACTGAAGGCATATATGAAAGTTATACTAGCATATAGTCATTAATATCTTCAGCACCAATGTATTTCCACAAGATTGTTGCTTAAGAAATCTCCAGATAAATATAATAGCAAAAAAGTACATGACATTTCTCTTTTTGTGAAAATGAATAAAGACAAGTGACAATGTTCAATCTAAGGGAAATAAAAAGATATTATGGTGTATTACACGTTCAAATTAAGAGAAAGACACAAATACGACCTATTCAGTACTCTAAGAGATCATATAACTGGTTCACGTAGATATATAACAAGGGGAAGTACTCACCAGAGATCTACTATAAATGCAAGCAAATAAATTAAGGTCCTATATTTACTCAAAAAAAAAAAATAATAAATTAAGGTCCTATACACACCATACATTATTGCAAACTAATTAAGGAGTAAGCCTAGCTCATATTATTTAAACATTCCGTATACTACAAATCAGCTCATAATTCAACAACTAGCAAGATAAAAAAAATACAAATCAAACTCAATATCCTAATTCGATCAACTATGTTATTTCCGACTTTTCCTTCACATTCCCATTCAATTCAAATAATATATTCCAACACTAGTCATTCCCTTAATTTGCTATCACAATCCATATTCATGTCTATATCCATTTCCAAATGTTTAATCGCGAAGCTTATTACCATTTGGCAAAATGACACATTCACCTAGTCAATACGGATTGTAATGTATGCGTATACAATGTAGAAATGTCCATCCATCATGCAATAGGTTGTATATCGCAGATGTATAAAAAGATCGTATGCATCTCTAGCTTTAAAAGTTTATTATTCATGGTAAAAGAACAAATTAAAAAGCTATACTAATGTAAACTATGCTTATCACTAACCAGCTCCCTACAAGGGGGAAAAAAGAAAAGAAAAAAAAAAGCTATACTAATTGTTGGCATGTCTTGTAGATTTTATTCTTTTATCCTCATAATTAAATGTATATATTATAGTAATTAAGTTAGTGTTACCATAATTTCTCTCACTTCACAATATTTCAGTACGTATGCAAATTTATTCTCCCTCCTTTGTTCTTTTATGTGCAAAAACTGTTCAGTAGTGGGATACTACAGAAATGTGAAGAAATTTTAGTTTTTTCTCGTAATGGCAGTGCTCTACTCCCTTCTACTGTCACAACTTGCTTGCCCCAACATAATACTTTCCATTCTCGAAGGTCTTCTATCAACAGTAGAGGCCCTCCACCATGATGATCACAAAAAGCCATGACAATACTGCTGACAAACACATCAAAAATAATTACAAAGGAAGAGTGAGAGAGAAAGAGGGTATTATGAACGGATAATAACTTCACGTGCGTGTGGTTTTTTTTTTTTTTTTTTTGGGGGTCTTTTTTTTTGGCGGGGGGGTTGGTTATAGAGAGAGATAGAGAGAGAGAGAGAGAGAGACGTACGTTTGCACTAGAGAGCATGTAGCATGTATGTAGATAAAGAACTAATGACAGCTTCAGCTTCTTGCTTAAAAATCTCATTACTACCTACAAACAGCCAAACGCATCAGCTCTCTCTCTCTCTCGTTTCATTTCCCCTCTCATGATTTCTTCCTCCCTTTTACTGAGGCATAAGCAACGGAGCAGATGAGGGTCACACCCACCCATCAAATCCACTCCCAATATGTAAATGCATGGAAAAAGAGAGAGGCTCTACTGAATGACAAACAAAAACAAAAAAAGATATAATAATTTTTTAAATATGATGATATAGAATTTAGCCTCCCACTTCAAGTAATAATTACGCGTGGAGGAATGAGTGAGAGATAAGAGGGAGGGATACATTTCAATCCCCTCCTTGGGCTTTGTACATGAAAAAATGCCATGCATGGCCATTTCAAGACAAGACTAGCTGATTGAAATGAAATATATATAAACCCACCCAATTGGCTCTCTGAAGAAAAAAGTAAGGAGGAACCAAACAAAACCCACCTCCTTGTTTCTTGCTTGTTCCTTATAAAAATGATCAAGAAAAAAAGGAAAATAAGAACAAGAGAAGAAGAAAACTCACACATCCACATCGATTCGCGGCGCAATGCGATGCTTTCCTCTAGGCTCTAACTAACCAACCAAGCAATTGTCCCAGTGAGAATCCCAAGAAGGTAGCTAGCTAGCTACAGGGTTTAACAAGGAGAGGAAAGGAACAATTGAGAAGAAGCCTATAAATATAAATATAAATATATATTAATTCAGCCCAACATGCATCAAGCAGCTGTTGTTAGATATAATGCTTCAAAATCAATGCAGAACGAAACAAAGGTTCCTCGACTACGGATGATTCCAGAAACTAGCGTTACACTCACGAAAAGGCCTAAACAAAGATTGATAATTTTGCTTGCAAAGATCAAAGTTTGGATGGACTTGGACTCTATTTTGCCTAAAAACAAAGGAGCAAGATATCGATAATAGAATGATGATGATATCACTGTCGCTAGAGCTAGAAACTAGAATGGGCTGTGTGCCTCCTAACTCTTTAAACCTAGTTCTCTCAATGATCATGATCAAGGTCTTGGATGATGAGGGAAGAATTGGGTACCGGCCATGAACGCGCTCAGCGGAGTCGGGTACACCAACGAAGGATCCAGCAGCCCGGCCGATGCCGCAGCCCCCGCTGCACCGCCCGTGCCCGCAGTGAGAGCAGCGGTGGCGGCCGCAGCGGAGGCGGAAGAGGCAGTGATGGCGCCGGCAGCAGTGGCAGCTGTAGAGGAGGATTCGCCGCCGCCGTGGTACTGAGCTTCAGGTCCGTGATCATAAAGAATGCCTCTGAACAGGTGGCCCCCAATGCTGACCGCGGTCTGGTATGCGTACTCGTCTTCCCCTTCGTCGACCTGGGTCACTCTCACGCACCGGAACACCGCCGGTGAGTTCACCTCCGCTGGGAAATTGCCGACTTCTAAACCCCCTGTACATTATGTAATTAACATGACAAATTACTATAGAGAGTGAAGAGACAAGAAACAAAGTTGAGTGAGTATCACGCGAACGATTCGACCAAACAGGAAAGGGGATGGGAATGGCTGTTGGAGCAGTGTACCTGAGGTGGTGGTGGTGGTTGCGATGCCTGTAGGGAATCGAGTGGAAAGTTCTCGGGGTCGTTTGGATCCTTCCCCGCTGCTGACGAGGCGACTGATCTCTGTGTGTTGTTGCTGGGAAGAAGAAGGTGGGTGCTGTTGCTGGAGGGCCGCAGCGACGGCGAGCTGCTGCTGGCGCTCCCGGCGCTTGGAGGCGGGGACCCAAGTGCTCTTGACGTGGGTGGGGCACGGGAAGCCCCGGCTCTTGCAGCAGGTGCGGCATCTCATGTGGGAGCAGTCTTTCTTGGCCTGGTTGCCGCAGTCCTGGCAGCTCATGCCGCCGGAGCCAGAGCTGCCCCTCATGCCACCGCTGCTTCCGCCGCTTCGTACTCCTCCTCCGCCGCTGCCGCTGGGGCCCGCTAATTGATGGTGGTGGTGGGGATCATCGGAGGAGAAGCCGAGCATGGTGGGGGCGGCGGAGTAGAACTGGTGGTGGTGCTGGATTTGCTGGTGCTGCTGCCATAGCTCAAAGCCCCTGGTGGTGGTGCTGGCCGTGTTGCTCGCTGCTGCTGCTGCACCCGCGCCATAGAGAAAAAGGCTTTCGGGTGGAATTCCTTCTTCGTCGTCGCCGCCTCTGCCTCGTTGCGTGTGGCTATGGCTACCGCCGCCACCTAGAGAGAAGCCTGCCATTCTCCCTTTAACTTCGACTGCTGATCGATATTGTAGGAGTAATAATAATCCATAGCAGCATCAAAACTATCTCGATCTCGGCCTCTCTCCCCGTAGCTATAGCTCACTCTACTTGTTTCTGCTGTTTTTGGTTAGGGTCCTGATCCCAGCAAGCAAGCAAAGCAAAGCAAAGCAGCACAAGCAGATCCACATATGATGATCAATTTTAAAGAGCTAGGGGTGTATACAGCAGTAATATAAAGTAGTGAGAAATAAATTGGCAGGCAAGTAATAACAATACCTCTTTTTGTTTCTCTTGATCCCTTTAGTTTTAATTTAATTCTTCTTCTGATGCTGCTGCTGAAAAAACTACTGCAAGGTTCAGCCGCTTCTTGAATTTTCCTCGTAGTTCGTCGTGTTCTTGAGAGTTTGCTGCTTTTGTCCAAACACGGGCATGAGCGTTGGGATTATTCAACCTCTTCTCCTCTTTCTCTTTTCTATCATTTCAGAGACTGGCGAGAGAGAAAGAGGCGGCGGTGGCAGCAGCAGCAGCAGCAGGAAACAGACGTTGCTAGCTGCTCTCTGCTGCAGCCTTCTTCAATTCCCCTTTCTTTTCTTTTTTTTCCTCTCTCTCTCTCTTTTCCCTTCTTTCTTCTCTCTTGGCAGAGAGCCTCGCAGCAGCAACAGCAGCAGGCTCTCTCGCTTTCTGCTGCTCCTTGAAGAGTTTATTTAAGACCCGGAATCAGAGCGTTCTGCAACGCCGCCACGGTGACTGTAAACATCGCTGCCACAAACTCAATTCCATTGATGACTCCCCCCTCCTCGCTTTCTCTCTCTAAAACCTAATCTCACTGATCTAACATAAAAACACACTAAATAGTATTATATTTTGAATTACATTTATACACACATAAATATTTTTATTTTTATTTATATTTTATTAATGTGATGGTGATGATAAATATTGGGACTAGTGACGACCGATTGGGTGAGGGTCTGCAAAAAAGAAAAGCTAAAAAAAAAAAAAAAAATCTATCAAATCCTGCCTCCTCCATGCCTTTGTGTTCTTTTACCCCCACAATATCCATCTCGACCGTTGATTTTCCATCCAACGGTCAAAAATTGGTCCACGCGTCGGGCATCCAGCTTTAGGGTCTGGGCCGTCCGTGCACCGCGAAACCCGCTGCTCTCCTCACTTTATTATGTCACTGTTCTTCTTGCTTCAACTCAATTCAAAAGTGGAGACATAAAATTACAAAAAAAAAAAAAAAAAAGTTTAAATAAATAAAAAGAAAAAAAGAGAGGGAAATAGTCGCCTTCGATCATTTAATAGCTTTAGTACTGTGCCCCATCTTGGCTAATCTTTAATATTTTCTTTTTTGTTATTTATTCTGAACTATTAATAATTAAGAGAATTGAATACAGTGAGATTTGTTCGTAGCTATGATCAGTTATATTCAAAAGTATGGGGAGAGGTAGGGGTAGGGGACAAAATATGCTTCCTATTCCCATCACTTTCAATTTATCATCCACCTGGATATATACGCAACAACACGTAGATAAATAAATAAAATGAAAAAAGTATAAATATGCAGCCGTATTTTCAGGAAAAAAAAAGTTAATAATAATAATTATTTTTAAATGGCGTAAATAGAGAGAAAGAGAAAGGGAGAGAAGAGACGGTACAGGTATTGGAAAAAGGGGGAACAGGAAGGAGAATGGGGAGCCTTGTCTTGCTCCTCGTATTCCTTTTCTTTTCCCGTGCCATGCGATTCTCCCTGTCTCTTCACTTTTTTCTTTTATTTATTTATAATTATTTTTATGGTTTTTTTTTTTGAATTCTGTTTTAATATTTAATTCTAAGAAAAGTAGTCTCCAAAATTAATTATTAACATTGACATCTGACACGTCATGTTGGCGCTGAACGCTTTCGTGTCGCTAGGGTGGGGCTTTGTGGGCGCCAAAATGTTATTTTTGGGTTCGGAATTGACGGATTCAGATCAAAAAATGAGTATATTTTAAGTTTAGGTTTGATGAACCGACACTTAAAAATAGCTAAAATTTACGTCCAGGTTTGAGGAACCTGAAGTAAATTTCTCTCTATTTTAGATCCAGATTTTGCAAACCCGGATCTGGGAGAGATTGACAATTTTAATCTTTTTTTTCTTTATAATTAAAACAATTTTCTATCACTCACAAGCGAAATTCAATTTCAATTCAAAATTCCTGCTCTCTCTCTTCTCTCCTCATCTCAGTGTTAGGGCTCAAAACTTACTACTATCGTCATCGTATTTTCTTCTCTGATTCTCTCGCTTCTCTCTGTGATCGATCGCATTGTGCAAGAAGTAGGAGGAGGGAGAAGAATACAAGAATCTCCGTAATCTTTCACAAAAACACACATTTTTATTTACTGAAGTCCTAACTGCTAATTTCTTGCTTGATACTTTTTTTTTAATTTGTTTCCCTAACCAGATAACGTTTTTATTGAGACAAACAGAGCACACATTTTTATTTACTGAACTCTAGCTAATTGCTTACTTGCCTCTTCTTCTTTTTTTTTTTAAATTAATTTATTTGCAATTTGATTCTATTCTAATTTTTTTTCTTTGTTTTGCAAACTTTTCTTTTTCTGAAGAGAGGGTGTTAGGTGTCTGATTAATTTTTATCAGTTTCTCTCTGGTATGGGTTCGCAAATCTGAATTTAAAATTGAGAGAATTTTATGTCTGGATTTATTGAATCAGCAGGTAAATTTTAGTTGTTTTCTTCTCTTAGTTTATCAAATTCAGATCTAAAATGACAATAATTTTGTATTTTGATTTGTCTAACTTGAATAAAAAAATAATTAACTCATGGCCATCCAACAATCCTGTTAAGGGTGCAAAAATAATCAGCACTGATATGACATATCAGACATCGATTTTGATAATTAAAATTTTGATAATGCATTTTTTTTGAAATTAAATATTAAAATATGAATTTAAAAAACATTTTATTTTATTGCATTTTTAAAGTAATATATATATGGTTTTCGTGGCAGCCCGTGTAGGTATGTCATCGCAGCAGTGTGCATGATTTTGGAGACGTTGAGTGTTGATTGCTCCGCCGAAGAACGAGAGGCCGCGCCGAATACGGCTGCCACTGAGATCGGAACGCGTGCCCCTCACTCAACTCCATATCATTATTACTTTTTACTGTTTCGAATATTATTTTAAAAAAATGGCATTCTCCATCTTGCTGATAAATTCACCCCGTTTTTTATCTCTGCTAGCTCCCACATTCCTTGCCAAACTTACCAAATTAGAGCATGTTAGAGCGACCGGTTCATGTGTGTAAGCCTCACGGTAATTATAAGAAGGTGAATTTTTTTTTATACAGGTAAGATTTATCCTCTTATAATGTTATAAAAAATTTAAAATTTTTAAAATTTATTATTTTTAAAATTTGATATCCTATTCACGGTGTTAATAAAAGATTGACTCTTGTAATCTGTATATGTGACTCGTGTAGCTAGAAATTAGTTTTTTGATATGGCGATTTTTTGAGACAAGATTTAATAATCTTTTTTTTTGTTTTAATTTTCTTGTACAGACAAAAAAGTTGGCTCTAGGGCATTATATATTAAATTTGTGGAACTGTATCTCAAAGTTTTTTTATACACGCAAGAAGGCATAAAATTTTAGCACAGTGATGTTGCTCTTATTAGTTAGATCTTGAGATATTGAAAAATAAGTTAAATCAGAACAATTAGTGGGGGCGGGTATTTCTTGAAAATCTAAACTGATTAATCGGTTATTGCTTGAAAATCTAAATAGTTCTATGCATGCATGAGCGGGGTTACAAACTTTCAATTAAGTCTTAGGAAAGTGACTCCTCCCTAGATACATGAATTTTATTATGATCTATTCTGTGAAAATACGGATCGCGTGTTACAGATAAAAAATGAAGTTTTTTCTTTATAATTTATAATTACACACTTTTTTAATCATTGAATATACATTGAGATTTGTGCACATTAAAAAAACATTTGCTGAGAAACTACTTGTTTTTGTAAGGTCGTTTTGATTTGGGGTGCGAAACGGGTCGGGTTGGGCCTGGCCTGTTTTTGACGGGTTGTGACTCGAGACGGGAATGGCCTGGGCCCGCCCGCTTTTCGCGGGCGGCCGGGCCCTGGTCCGATCTCCATTAGGGAGACCCGGGCACCAGGCCGGGATGGGCCGAGCCATACTTGGGCTGGTTCCGGCCGGCCCGGGTTAGTCAAAAAAAAATGACTAATTTTTAAAAAAATGTAAAAAATTCAATTTTTTTTAAAAATCTTAAAAAATTCTAAAATTCCAAAAAAATCTAAAAAAACTCAAATGTGGACAAATTTGATATAAGTTGTAAAATGCAAATGTAAAATTTTTTTTATTAACAATCCAATAAATTGGATAAATTGATACAAATACAAAAGATTAATATAAATAACTGAAGTATAACTGTATAAATTGATAAAATTGCATATATATTATATAGATTGAAATTGATACAAATACAATTATACAAATACAAAAAATCTTCATTTCTTCATTTATCTTCCGGGGAGTTTTCAATAAATTCATTTACTGTTTTATTCTGCCTTCTTGTCCCTGCATCGAGCTAATTCTTTTCGCAGATGCTCATCTCGATAGATTCTGATGCCAGGCGGTTTCTCATATCAGTCAGCACCCGTCCACCTGTATTAAAAGCAGATTTTGAAGCTATAGTAGATGCAGGAGGGTTAGTAAATCACGCGTCATGATGGAAAGCAAAGGATATGTCGATTCCTGTGATTTACACCACGCCAAAATATCAAAAATTTCAAAGCCCGAGTCTGCATCAATCTCAGGATGTATAGCACGAGTACAATAATAATGAAACTCATTGAATGAGTCTGAGCTTCTTGATCTTTTAGATGCAGATAATAATTCAGATAAAGAACTTTTAGGCCTAAATGAAGATGCAGGTTGGGATGATTGTTTATTTCTAAATTAAGAATCATAAATTGTAAATCACCTAGAGGGGGGGTGAATAGGTGATAATGCTAATATAGAAACTAAATGCGGAAGCTAAAACAAATTTGCAAACACACTTAATACAACCAACAAGTGTAGCTGAATTCCCTGTGAAGGGCTCTGGACTAACTCCTCTTGATTCCCCTAGATATGAGTTGAGGTGCTATATGAAGCTCTTGTGGTTAAGTATAAGTGAGGCACACACAAACAAGCCAAGCATATAATGGATGTACAACAATATGAAAGATGCAAGGCAACACATGCAATATGAATGATATGGCAATATGAATAATGCTTTGCACAAATAAAAGAGAGAGTTAGAGAGACAATGGATCAAACACAAACACAAAGATATGTTTCGAGGTTCGAGCCCCTAGCTCTACGTCCCCGCCTTCACCGAGAAGGATTTCTAATCCACTATCTTGTCCACCGAGGACTCCCACCGAGGGAACCTCCACCGAGGAGGATTTTTACAACAAGGGAGTACCGAACTCCTCTCTCAAACACCGCCTCACAATCGAGGGGTAGGCCCGTAGCCAAACAACAACCAACACCTCTACCGAAGAGGGTTACAACCAATCTCCACCTCTCAATAGAGGGAGCAAACATCACTCCGATCAACCTCTATCAAAGAGGGATACAACAAATCAAGGAGGGTTTACAACAAGTAGTTTCTTTCAACCACAAACAATCTCTCTTTCCACTTTTCCACAAAACAAGATCCTAATAGAATAGGATAGATGATAGGCTCAAGTGTGAAAAACTAGGTGTTTGGAAAACAAAAACTCAAAGAAAAATACTTAGAAAAACTCTTGTAAAAGATAGAAAATGAAAACCAAGACAAATCTCCCAAAATACTCTTTTCTTTGATTTTTCTAAAAACCTAAAACAAAATAAAGATAGATCTTTTTGGAACTTAAACTCTTTTGAAAACTTGTTTAAAACACTGGAGATATCAGAAAATTTTGGCACAAAAAATCTTGTACAAAACCCCCAAGAAATGGGGTATTTATAGGCCCAAAAGAAAACTAGCCGTTAGGCTGATCTGTCAACCGCCCAGATACAGAGAGCACTGCTCTCTGGTCCGGTCGACCGCCCGGTCGACCGGCCCACTGTGCTGCCAGACGTGCACAGCTCTGTGCACGTCGGTCGACCGCACGGTCAACCGGCCCTTGGTGCGGTCGACCGACGTGGCCTGTCAACCAGTTCTGGGTCAGAAACTGAGGTTAAAATATTTTTAAAAATTCTTTTATCTCTTCAAAAAATTCCCAAAAATAGTTTTAACATTTTGTATTGAAATACAAACTTGTGATAATAATTTCAAGACAAATATCAACCATTGGACTCTTTTTATGTCTTGCAAATTTTATCAAAAACCAAATCTTATATTTTATCAAACTTGGATTTTTCAGTAGGAAATCTGATTTTTCCTAAAACTCATGAATAGGCATATCAAAATAAGTTTGTTTAAGATATGAAGCATGTATATATATTGAACACATCTAATATACATAAAAACCAAGTAAACTTGTTTTGATCAATCTATTCATGAAAAACCAAATCCAAATATAAAACGTGTGTGTTGTGCACTTGAGCATATCAACTATTCTTATCTTTACAAATGGATCTAAACACACTAAACTAGGATACCTAAGTCTTCTTGACGATCTTCCATCTTCAAGTAGACTCGATCCAAACCGCCGTGATCCAACGAGCAAGGCTATGTATGATCTTGATGCTCGGGCCCTGGAATCACTAAGTGAAACCTTCCAAACTCCTCTTTTTGAAGCAATCACCAACTAATATCTTGTTACATGATCTGAAACTAAAATCACAAGATTATTAGTAAACATAACTATATGAGTTAATCATCATCAAAACTAGAGAGGAAGGCCTCCGGGCCAACATAAATATCATAC
Organism: Agave tequilana; assembly: GCA_038442645.1. Lineage (NCBI taxonomy): Eukaryota > Viridiplantae > Streptophyta > Magnoliopsida > Asparagales > Asparagaceae > Agave > Agave tequilana. The sequence goes on from JAVJIF010002829.1 coordinate 137,757, forward strand.
ATATTATTTATAAAAAGCTCAATATCATTCCATGCTAAGTAACAATCAGGATAATTCATTTTTTCATAAAAGTTTTTAAGTAATATTTTACATCCTTCAAATTTAATTCGAGGATCCATAATAGTACCAAAATAAAATATAGTAGGAAAATATTTAAAATACTTATTGAAGTTTTCTTCCATAAGTCCAATAATATCTTCAAGTAAAAAATCATGTCGATATGTATGAAACAGCTCAGTAATTTCAATTAACTCGTAAAAACTAAATTAGTTGTGAGGAAATAAACCCAGAAAATAATCTTGTTACTCTTTCAATTTTTTTTCAAAAATTCACAAAGTACTTCGATAATTTTTCAATCATTATCGAAAATAAGCATATCTAGCAATTCCGTAGAAATAAAAATATCTATTACAATCCGATAAGGAATAGCTTTCCTCAACATATTATATGTTGAGTTCCAACGAGTCCTTATGTCCTAAGGCAAATTTCTAATTGGTAAGGCTACACAAACAACTTTGTTTAAAGTTTTGCCTTCTTAGACCACTACTTCTAATAAATAGAATAGTATTTTTTAAATTTTGAATATAAGTATCTATATATTTTAAACCATCCTGTACACACAAGTTAATAATGTGACATACACAACAAATATGAATAAGTTTTCCATTCAAAACCGGTTTAAAATGATTTTATAAAAGTTCTATTGCAACAGTATTATTGCTAGCATATTTAACTGAAATAGAAAAAAATTTAAATTCAAGTCTAAATTCTCTAATAATTTTCATAATAGTTTGACTAAGATTAGAACCATTATGAGAAAAAATTATTAAAACTAATAATTCATTTATTTAAAAGCCAGTCAGAATCAATAAAATGTGTAGTAACCACTATGTAATGAAAGCCGATAAAAGCTTCCTAGCAATCAGAAGTAAGTGCAACTCTTTGTGCCATAAAAGAAAAAGTTGCAGCTAAAATTTATTTTCTTTCCACAACAACCCTGAGCATTTCCGCTCTAATAGTATCTTTACAGAACGGATCATGTTCAGGATTATGAGTAGTTCTAATAAAATTTGTAAATGCTTTATTTTCAGCAAAACTAAAAGGTTGTTCAGCCTAAATTAAATATTTAGTAAGATTTGCTTTACCCCTTTGACAATTATAACTAAAAATACTTAGTGTGTCACAAAAAGTAGAAATTTGTGTTTGTCGTGGTTGATTCTGGGGATGTTTAATCCAAATGTGCCGAGTTAGTGCGCCAGTTCCACTATTTTTTAAAAAAAAAAGAAACATCAAGACAAATCTTGCATATAACCTTTCTAACTCTATTGATAGTTTCTTTTTAAAAAATTTTCAAATCTCAGATTTTTCATCTGCCATGGAAGCAACTTCGACAGTGGAAGTAGAAGGTGGATTAGAAGGTGACTCATAAGAAGCAATAAAATATGCGGATGGTATTTCTGGTTGTGTGAATGAAAGTATTGGAGTGTTAGGTAAAAGCGTATGCAAATCATACCATTCTTGATTAGTTAAATCTAAATTACTATTACACATAAAAGAAGAAGGATTACTAGTGCTTGCTCATGAAGAGTGTGGGTCTATTTTTAAATTAAAATTGACAAAAATATAAATACCAGAACTTGAGAGAAATTGTGAGAGGTTGAGCACTTGAGAACTTGAAAAGAGGTTGAGGGAGCTTGATCACTTGAGAGCTTGAGGGAGGTTGAGAGAGCTTGAGCACTTAAGTTGCTTGAGAGAACTTGAGGGAGCTTGATTACTTGAGAACTTGAGAAAATTAAGAGTTTGAGCACTTGAGAATTTAAGAGAATTTTTAGAGATTTTTTTGGCGAAGAAATGAAGTAAAGAAGAATGGGCATTTATAGAGAGGAATGTATAGTAAAATGGTTTTTTTTTTTTTTGCGTGGAGGGTTTACAAAAAAAGTTACAACCCCCCCCCCCCCCCCCCCGGGGCTATATTTTGGACTAATATAGTTTGAGAGAGGGGGGGGGGGTTTAAAAAACAAAAAACAAAACCCCACGGGCCCGGTTCAACGGCTATTAATATAGCCGTTGGCCGGGCCCGGCCGGACCGCGTGCCACCTTTGCCGAACCCGGGCAGCGGCCAAGGTAGCCTGAGTCAGGTCGGGCCCGGGCTATCCCGAGGGCTGACCCGCCCGGTTCGCATCCCTAGTTTTGATACAGTTTGCTAAAACGCCCCAAAAGCACATTAAAGTCTCTCTCTCTCTCTCTCTCTCTCTCTCTGTGTTGCCCCATCATATCTGACGCTGAAAAAAAATCTCTCTCTTTCCCTCTCCTTTCTCGTCGCCGATGTCCCAACCCGAACAAATTTGGCCGCTGTTGTCGTGACATCGCAACCCTATTTGGCCGCTGTCATTGCCGCCCTCAGAAGGCCAGCCTCTGATACCACTCCCCGCTACTGTTTTCCACAGGGCCTGTTTGGTTAAGGGTGGAAGTGAGGAAGTGAGGAATTGAGGAAGTAGTAATAATTCCCTTTGGAACTTGGGAATTGGTTAGTAAGTTTTTCGGTGTTTGGATGTTGTTGGGAAGTGTGGTTTGAAAAATATTTTGTCTTTTCCGTGTTTGGATGGTAATGTGAAAGTGGAAGTGGAAAAGTTGACCACAAAGTTGACCGTAAAATAATATTAAAATAAAATTAATTAAGAAAAATAAAAAATAGACTGTGATTAGAATGCAAGTGAGATTTACATGATCAAAAAATTAACTGTTTTGTGCTACAATTTATTACAAATGAGATTTACGTGACCACAAAATTAACTGTAGCACTCTGGAAGTGAGGAAATGGTTGTGTAAAGAGAAAAGATAAAAGGAAAAGATGTTTTCTTATTTTCCTTTTCCGGTGTATGGATAGATAGGGAAGTGAGCAATTGTAACAACCAAAGTTTTATGGTACATAATTTCTCCTCAATTTAAATATTAAGAAATTTGGTTAAAGCATTATATAGAATTAGTCACCCCAATAATTCTATGTCAACAAATTAAACTTAATTTATAGACCCACTTCCCTTTTGAATGTTTTTATCTAGTTATTTGATTTTTTTTTTTTTTGGTGACCAAAATGTTTAACATGAGAGCCTTTGTGCATATATATATATTAGGCAAAATTTTGATTAAGTAATGGTAAAAGAAAATGTAAACCAAACCCATCATACCCCCTTAATCACCAAGCTTATCCTAATAACTCTTAGTGGTAAGTATGTATTAGGGGGAAAATTAAGGGGGCTAATGCTATGTAACCATCATGCTTATCCTAATAATCTTTTAGAGATAAGTGTGTATTAGAGGGGGGGATTAGGTGGGCTAATGACCTTTGGTAAGTGGGCTTCCATGTGGCACCATGAGAAGGAGCCCTTGACCTTGTGGCATCATGAGGATGCAACACCTAAGTCTTGCAATTCCAAGAGGTTGACCAAGCTTGCCTCTTCACCTTCTTCACTCAAAAATTCTGGAGAAAATTCCCCCCCAAATCCTGAAATTTTTCCTTGTTATGAGAAGAAATTAAGCCAAAAATTCGCCATTTCCATTTCATCCTTAGAAATCTAAGGGTTGAAACTAAGGTAACCTCTTCTAGCTCAAATCTCTATTCTTACAAGCTCTGAAGCAAAATTCACGGGAGGGAAAGCAGGAGCTCAGGCTCACAGCAGGCAGAGCCGCGACTGTACGCGAGACTCTGCCACTTTGCCGCGGAGCCGCGGCAATACTGGAGAATCCGCGGCAATTCCAAGGAGAAGGAGGCTGATTTTGGAGGAGGGGCTTCCTGACAAGTAGCAGAGAAGCTCTAGCAACCTAAATCAGTTTTCCCTTGTCGCCCAGTTCCCTGTTCCAGAACTTGGTAACTTGGTGAGTAAACCTAATTCTTAGGGTTAAAATCCTTGATCCAAAGTTGAAAAATAATAATTTGAAATTTGTAGATGATTCTCAATAGTAGAAATTCCTGTTCTTGGGTAGTGGCTACTGTTTTTGTGACATCTTCATGCTAGATGGAAATCTAAGGAGTTTTATCTAGTCTTTATGCCCATACATCATGCGGTGACAATTGGAATATGTAATATACATGTTTAGCTCACTATGTAAACTTAAATAAGGATACTTATCCTATATAATTCGCTGTTTTGATAATTATGCTCATGTTAAAAGAAATTCAATGGATGTTGCATGGTAATGATAATGCTATATTAATTAGATATGCAATGCATGTGTAAAGAGATATGTGTTAATATAATAGTAAGCCTAAGTGAACTAAATTGATACCTTAATTCGCTGTTGTTCCTATTCAATATTGTGATGGTTAAATTAGTATGGATATAGCCTAATTTTGGTTCTTTATAATAGCGTATAGGATGGTACATTATGTAAAGCGAGGACTTGTACGAGTAGCACTCCACCATAGTCGACAAATCAACTTGATTCACATGTTCCTTGTTCACTAAGGTGCTCGGGGAAAATACCCCTCTCTACAATGCAATATGTTATTAAGTATTGGTAAATTATGGAATAATGCATATGTTCATGTGGAATGAATGTGACGTGATTATAATATTCTTATGATGTGGGGTGAATCCCAGATACATATACTCTTTCTTTCATTGTTGCATACTATTTCGGACATGACACGTAAAATGGTTTCATTTGCTTGTTGTGCATATTGTATATTGCCATTATATGATGTATTCTGTGTTAAGGAGGAAGGGGCCGTGCGGGAGCCGTAGGAGGGGGAAGACGGGGAATTGATATCTATACATTATATATATCTATAAGGAGGAAGGGGCCGTGCGGGAGCGGTAGGAGGGGGGAAGACGGGGAAACTTATATGCATATACATACATTATATATATAAGGAGGAAGGGGCCGTGCGGGAGCCGGTAGGAGGTGGAAGTCGGGGAAGTTCATGGCAGATTGAACGATATTCATATTTGATTGTCAAGTTGCATTTATGTTGGTTAATGCTGGTGTTAAATTAAGCTATCACCTTATGTATACACTGAATCTAGTTATTGTGAGTGGACTCACCCATGAAAACATTACACATGCGCATACACTATATCTCTGTATCTTGATATTGCTAGATGCAATCTTTGGTAATGTAGACATGTAGGCCATAATTGTATGAAGCTTGGATTGAATAATTCAACTTGAAACAAACTGTTGTTTATAAGACCCACCCTATATTACTTCTTCTTAATTGTGTATCTTATGTAGTCATTATACTAATTCCCTATGATATGGTTTACTCATTGAGCTGTCGAGCTCATTGGAATTTCTTTACATCTTTTCAGGGTTGGATAAAGGTAAGAGACCCTCTAATGGAAAGGCTAAGTTATGGATGACAGGATGTATTGTTGTATCATTTTGATTTTGCTATATGATCTTATGTGTAGGATGGACCCTATGGGAACCTTTATTGGAGTATATGTTAAGTTGTACTTGATGTAAATTATATCCTTGTAGCAGTTGAGACCTTTGTCTTGTATGTGATACTATGTTCTGGGTTGTGTATCCTTTACGTATGTATGCCTTGAAATTTTGAATCGATGGTAAAATATGGAAATGCAAACTGTTGAGATGGAACTCTTGAATTGTTGATGTAAAGACTATGTTTACAATGGAAAGAACCAAGTCATGTTATATGTTGTAGTTAAGGATTGGTTATGTGATATATAAGTAGGCCGAGTGTGCCGAAACTATTTGGTGATATAAGTAGGCCGGATGTGCCGAAACTATTGGGAAAATAAGTAGGCCTTCGAGCCGAAATCTGGATTTTTTGTAAACAAGAAATACTGATATATTAAGGATGATGCTGCCGAAATTTCCTTAATTTAAGGATTAACGGAGATGAATGTTGATATAGGCCTAATCTTGTTGATTTGAAACTGGGACCGTTACAGCAATTATACTTCCCTATTTCCTTACTTCCGCCCACTTCCTTGCAACCAAACAGCCCCGCTTGTATTGGGCTACCTTACAATTAAAGTTTAGATCCCACTTGTATTGGGCTACCTTACAATTATCCGACCTCCAATTTAGAATTGGTGCCACATCACCGGAAACCGTACACAACTTATATTGCTGGATAAAAACGCACGACGCTGAGTTCAACTCACAGAGAGGTATCTCCTAAACTTCATTAATTCTCCGTTATAGGTTTTCTTAAAAAAAAAGGTTCTTCATGACAGGAATCTCTGATAAAAAAAAAAAAAAAAAGATAGATTATCTTGGACAAGCAAATTGTCTCATCATGCTCATATACAGTGAGTTAGTAAGAGCGTGAGCCCTAAAAATATTGAAGTACGCAAAGAGATACTACCACCGATAGCTTCTCCAACAAAATAGTAGGATGAGTGTGGTTCGGAAAAAGTGAAACAATAATTAGCTTATTGTTTACATAGCTTCACAGTGAGTGCACTATCGCTTATCGTAGCATCTTGCATAGAATTACTCATACTGCTAGTGGATCAGTAGCTCTGAAAATTTGTATAATACCATGGGATTATGGGCAGCACACATTTATTAATCTCATGCACTTCCGTACAATTTATTACTGTCAGCTGTTTATTATATGGAGATTAATTAATTGTCACTAGAAGCAAACCTCGGTGAATATATAATTACAATTGTTTGGTACTGTGATTAGTAAGAGAATAGTTGTATTTTAGTAATAACACGCAAATTATTTGAAAATTTGCATATTTAGGGCAAATTTAGACATTGTAGTTCTACTATAGCGTGTTTGGTTGCAAGGAAGTAGCCGAAGGTAAGGAAATGAGGAAGTATTGCTCACTTCCCTATCTATTCAAACATCGGAAAAAGAAAATAAGAAAGCTCCTTTTCCTTTTCTCTTTTCCCTTTTACATAAGCATTTCCTCACTTTCAAAGTGGTACAGTTAATTTTGTGGTCATATAAATCTCATTAGTAATAAGTTGTATCACAAAGCAGTATTTTTTTGATCATATAAATCTCGCTTGCATTCTAATAACAGTCTATTTTTTATTTTTCTTAATTAATTTTATTTTAATATTATTTTACGGTGAACTTTGTGATCAACTTTTCCACTTCCACTTTCACATTACCATCCAAACACCGAAGAAGACATAATTTTTCAAACCACACTTCCCAACAACATCCAAACACCGAAAAACTTACTAACTAATTCCTAAGTTCCAAAGGGAACTATTACCACTTTCTCACTTCTTCACTTCCTCACTTCTACCCTTAACCAAACAGCCCCATAGGATACATGTAGGATCATCGGCTGACTTTGGTTCAGATCATGTTTGCCTAATCCTTGCCTTACATCTTAGACCCAAATACGAACTATTCACTAATCAGTTGGGGTTGAGGAAAGGCCTTCTCAATGTCAGCTCAAGGTTGAACCTATTGTGATGTTAGTCGTTTAAGTAAATGTCATATCAAACATGAGACTTTCTTATGACCTAATCACTGGCTATACGAGTTGAGTCAACTGAGTCAAGACTTAATGGCAAACCCACCATAATTGATATTTTGAAGCTATACTCCCACTTTAAAGAGAAAAACCTTTCCTATACACTTTCACCTGTTTGGCTCTCAGAAATGGACGCAAAAAATTCAAATAAGACTCATGCTACTAGATTTTTAAACGAATGGGTCAAGTTGACCCATAAATAATAGTTTTCTGAGTTTTTTTTCAAGCTCTAGTCCGTGAAAATTAGCAGAGAAGTTACATATGATTTTTACGAGGCCCATCACAATTATTGTTTTTTTTTTTACAGACAACTAAATAGCACTTCATGGAAGCTGATGTGACTCCTATGTGAGGCCTAACAGTTAGAGCCTGTTTGTTTCGCCGCAAAATGTCGCAAGTCGTAAGTCGTAAAATGAGAATGAGAAATATGAACTGTAGCAGGAAAAATATATTGTGTTTTACAGTGTTTGATTAGTAAAGTGAAAGTGTAAATGAGAAAGTATATTATGTTTTATGGTATTTGGTTGGTAAAATGAAAGTGTAAATGTTAAAATATATTGTGTTTTATGGTGTTTGATTGGTAGCGTAAAAGTGTAAGTGAAATTTTGATCACAAAATTAACTGTAGCAGTGATTTAAATATTATAAATGCTATTAAATTAAATCTACTATTGTAAATTAAATTGTATTAATAAATTTGAGATAAAATATTAATAATCTTAATATTTTATTTATAACAATAATATTAATAAAATATAGTATAATCAGTAAAATATTACTAAAATATTAACTAAATAAATAATACAAGATTTTAAGAAAATCTAAAGAACATTAATAAAATTTTAAGAATACTAATAAAACATAAATATTAAAAATCTCAAGAAAAATAATAAAATATAATTATAATATTATAATATTAAAAAATACTTGAAAATATAATATTAAATTTTATTATAATATAATTGTAATATTATAAAAATATAAAATTAACAAAGTAAAATATAATTATAACTTAATAATAAATTATTATTATAACATTAGTATATTGAATTATTATTACAATATTAACATAATAAAATATTAATATAATAATAAAATATATTTTAATATTAATAAAGTAATTATTTATATCAAATAATATATAATTAAATATATAGTAATTTTATATTAAATTATAATATTATTATATTGATAAAATATTAACTCTAAATAAAATAATAAAAATTTGGTATAAGTATTAATAAAATAATAAGTGTTAAATAACAATATTAAATAAAAATATTAAATTAAATTAGTAAAATATTTAATATTAAAACAATATTAAAAATAATAAAAAAACTAAAGATTAAAAATATAAAATAATTAAATAATTAAATAAAAATTGAACACTATTAAAAATATTAAATATTTATTAATTTAAATTATATATTGATTATCAAGTAACTGCTTTGAACTGCAACTGTATTACAAGTGGGATTTATATTACCACAAAATTAACTGTAACAATTACAAGTGAGAAAATGTGAGTGTAAAAGTGAGATTTACATGACCACAAATTTAACTGTAGCAACTGTAAGTAAGAAAATAAGAGTTACATTTTATAATTTGTTTTTTAGACAAACAACAAAAATGAAAAAGAAATTATACGACTTACGAACAACAAAATTAAAGAACAATTACAACAAAAAAAAACTTGCATCTCATATGTCAGAGCTGGTTAGCCCACTTTTAAAGAGAACATGTATCACGTTGAGAGACACACACGCAGTGTGAAGAAATTGAGGCCCGAATCATTCATGCTCAAATGCAATCATACGTCATTCGAATATAAGATTCATTTTATTGAAATTGATCTTTATTATTTCGTATCTATAAATTAAAAATTAAGAATTTTATTACTTTCTGCTCACGATTCAAGTATGAAAAAAGCAAACGGTCTAAACAGTGAGTTGGTCAGTTTAACAGTGTGAAATATTTGAACCCTAACAAAAATTAGTGAGAGAGTTTTTAAGTGTTTAGAATATGATGAAATAGTCGGATCGAGAATTTGTATGTTTAAATATGTAGATCTAAGCAATATGTTATTTTCGGCCGTCCATTTTGCGCCACTTGATGATTGGGTAAAAACTATTAAAAATTCATAATTTTTTATTTATAGATACTTTAAATAATATAGATTAACTTTAATGGAGTGGATCTTATTTTGAATGTCGTAAATTTGTATTTAAGTGAAAAGGATCCAAGCCCGAATCTTTACAGAAGGATCCTAGTCTATCTCGAGAGAGATTTGTTGCGCGCGCCTTGGCAAGAACTCAATTGAGGAACTCCAATCAATAGAGAAAGATGCAGCAAAGAAGTACCAAAAAGACAAGAACAAGTAACAAAGAGGGAAAGCCAACATAATATTTAACGAGGTTCGACAATTTGCCTACGTCCTCGGGACAAGGGGGAGAGAGATTTTATTGATTCAACAATCAATACAAGTTTTTTCAAAAGATACTATTCATAAAAGCTCTACCCCTTTATTTATAACAAGAGAGTCAAAAGGTTTTAGGAAACCACAATTGGATTCGACTCCTTTTCTGAAACAAAGTCTGAATTTGAGCAGGAGAAGCAGATTCACCTATCAGCCGATCAGACGATCGACCGACCCATCCTTTTGGTCGACCGGTCGGTGGGTCGGTCGATCGAAGCCAACAGAAAGTTGGGCATACCGGTCAGTCGACCACTCCGGTCGACCGTTCTCCTTGCTACGGTCGACCGGGCTTACGCCTGTGCATGTTGTGCACGCTGGTCGTTTGGGCGGTCGACCGGTCCCTGTTCTGGCACGCTGTAGACTGCGTTCTCGCTCCTCTGATCTCCAATCTCTGCACTATTTCTTCTGATGAAATTAAAAAACTTTACTATAGCCTTTTATCTTCTCTCTCCTTACAATTCTCCACCTTGTGAAGATTTCTCAAATCTGAGCTAAACGCCAATGAACACCTGGCGAAATCAACACAGGATCTCAGCAAAATCGACACACGATCTCGGCTTGAGCGCTCCAGACAAAATCGACACACGTCTCGGCGAAATCGACACACGATCTCCACTTGGCCAAACGGACAAAATTGCTTCCAAATGAATTGCCAGCATACATTTATAATTGATTTCAAATGATGATACCAGATCCAAATTGAGTTTGTCGTCTCCTTAGGCAGCTCTTTCCAAACTCCAATATTAATTATAGAGATTCTAAATTTTAGCTCAGGAATCCAAACAGAATGCATCCCTGTTTGGTTAAGGGTGGAAGTGAGGAAGTGAAGAAGTCAGGAAGTGGTAATAGTTCCCTTTGGAACTTGGGAATTGGTTAGTAAGTTTTCTGGTGTTTGGATGTTGTTGGGAAGTGTGGTTTGGAAAATGTTATCTTTTTCGGTGTTTGGATGGTAATGTGAAAGTGAAAGTGGAAAAGTTGACTACAAAGTTGACCGCAAAATAATTTTAAATTAAAATTAATTAAGAAAAATAAAAATTAGACTGTAATTAGAATGCAAGTGAGATTTACATAAGCAAAAAATTAACTGTTCTACAACTTATTACAAATGAGATTTACATGACCACAAAATTAACTGTAGCACTCTGGAAGTGAGGAAAACGTTGTGTAAAGGAGAAAAGAGAGAAGGAAAAGAACTCTTTCCATTTTCCTTTTCCGGTGTTTGGATGAACAGCGGAAATGAGAAAAGACACTTCCCACTTCCTCACTTCAACCAATTCCTTGAATCCAAACAGCCCATATGCCTTCTCAATACTCCACCGAAAAGAATCAATACCATATGAGCCGACCAACAAACATGTCTACAACTTAGCAACTGAATGGAACACCATTCCAAATGACTTCAAGAAGACCCAACATGAGCCAATACTGACCTCCAACTGACTGATACTTCAGTCCACATGTCTTCAAGACGGTCTAACTAAATCTGAGTAGAACACAACAAATACCAATATCGGCTTAACAAACTGATGGACGTCTCCTTATGCAAGCTCATTTATCTTTGCACCGGAAGACCAAATGTTCATCGAGATCACAATACTTTACCTCCGCTTAAAGTCCAACTCTTTGAAATCACCCAGAGGGGGGGTGAATAGGTGATGTCTATACTTAGTGGCAAATAATGCAGATTTAAAATTAATTAACAATAAACAACAATAATTAAATGAAACTTGCAAGAGAATAGACAATATAAGTGCAAGTAAAGGAGAGAGTAGAGTTTAGAGAGATTGTGGACAATCGCAAACACAAGTATATGTTTCGAGGTTCGAGTCACTGCTCTACGTCCCTGCCTTCAACACGATGAAAGATTTCCACTATGGTTGATCCCACCGGATCGTCAATCGAGTATAAGTTCTCACTAGAACTCTTCGGACACACTTGTCCTCTCTCGCGGTGCCGCAGCACCAACTAAAAACAAAACAGAATATAGCCGTTGGCAGCCAGTACAGTAGAGTTGTCTGCTGCCGGTCGACCGCCAACGGTCGGATTTCCGACCGTTGGGATAGCGGTCGACCGGACGGTCGACCGAGGTTCCCTAACAGAGAGTGTAAACTCTCTGTCGGTCGACTGGGCCGGTCGCCCGGAACAAACAGAGAGCACTGCTCTTGCTTCCGGTCGACCGGGCCGGTCGACCGATGTGCACACATGCACATTGGTGCATGTCGGTCTACCGCCCGATCAACCGACAGAGCAGTTTTGCTCTGCCAGTGGTTGACCGTTCGGTCGACCGGACAAGGCCAAAATACAGGTTTTGAAAATCTTTTTGAAGTCTATATTTTTTTCAATAAAATTTATTTTGATAGGTAAATATAAAATAGAGTTCTAGAGGTATAAATAACAGGAGTGTGATCATAGGTCAACCCAAATAGGTTAGAGACCATATTTTGATAAAAATTCTTTTCTAAAGTAAAAACCGTTTTGTCAAAACTTATTTTTTCAAAAACTGATTTTTCGAAACTTTGTTTTTCTGAAACTCGGTAAGAAATCAGGTAATAAATTTTTGCTTGAGATTTGAAATGTGTGAGTATGACAATCTCATAAGTTATCAACCTCTATCATCTCGGTTCTGACAAATGGCTATAAATCCTAACTAAAATGAAAAATGCAAGATACAAATCTTGAAAATGATTTTCTCAATTTTGCTTGATTCTTGAGCTCTTCTAGTGTGCTAGGCTCTGAGATCTAAATCTTTGTGGTTTTCAAATGTGTGAGTTTTGTGATGGAGCCGAAATGCAACATATGATTTTTACCTGAAACTTAATTAAACAACTTGTTAATACCTAACTACATATGGGTTGTTATCATCAAAACTAGGGCTAATGGCCTTTGAGCCACACTCTTCACCTCTAAGTTAAGCCCAACTTCTGTTGCCAATTCTCGAGAACCCAAATACACCAAATAGCTTCATACGGGCTGCATCATCAAATGGCTACGCCTATGTGGCTGCCTACGTACCTTGTCCAAGGGATCACGCCATTCATAGTTCATTAAACGAGCTCCATTGAGCTCAAGAAACTGTGACTATATCTTCAGCAGCGAACCAAACTGGCTGAGTCATATGAACCTCCTTACGAATACCATCATGGAGAATAACGGCCTTCAATTTGAGCTTGTCACGCTAACTAACTTGAGATTCATGCTTCTTCACCCACTTTCGTGGTTTTATCTTGGTTCCAATAGCTGCAATCAATATCTTCACCTGTTCAGCATCAAAACTGGTTACATGATCTCCATCCGGTGTCACATCCGGTGAAGTTCTTACTGATACCGAACCAAGTGGAGATAGTGGAGTAGCATCAACATCCACCGTTACGATACATCTTTAGTCTTCGTCCTCTCCACCTGCTGAGAGATGGTACACTTCAACAATGAAGTCTCATCAAATGTGACATGCTTACTCAGAACAATCAAAACTTGTAGCCTTTCAAATTCCTTTTAACACCCAAAAACACAAACTTTTTGCGCGCGAATTTACCTTGCCATCTTTGACACTAAAGTAGGTCGAACTTTCAAATACCCGCAGCAAATCATGATCCTGAGAAGCTCTACCTGACCAAATATCCAACGGAGTTTTGCCTCTATCGCAGTCGATGACAATCATTTATGAGATGGCTAGCATATATAATCGCCTCAGCCCAAAATAATTTGTCTAATCGTGCATTAGACAAAAAAATTGAGCCTTCTCCAGCAAGGAACGGTTGATTTTCTTAGCCAACCCATATATTCCATCTGTGAAGTGCGTACCAATACCATTATTCTGGCCAAAATGTAAGAACTGGTTCTTATATCTTTCAATATTACCAATTTGGAGCTCCTTAATCTTCTTACCGGTTTGTTTCTCCATCATATCCTTCCACTTCACCAGCATAACTAGGACTTCAAATTTTTGTCTCATGGGATATATCCAACATGCCTAGATAAATTATCAATAAAAGAGACAAAGTACTAATGACCTCCAAGTGATGCAGTCTTCGCAGGTCCCTAAATACTTACGTGAACACAATCAAAAAGGCCTTTCGAACGGTGAATAGTAGTGCCGAATTTCACCTTCGTCCTCTTGTCCAGAACGTCATGTCCACCCAATTCCATATTGCAGGTAGATGCACATTCTAATGATATGTTCTTTACTGGAGCTTGCAAAGACTTTTCACCTGTAAGTCCGAGCCTCATATACCAAACCTGTGTGCAATCACCATTTGAAGAAATAGAAGTCACCACTCGCCCTGTAATCGTACTACCCATCAAGTAGTATAGGTTATTGCGTCGGACGCCTTTCATCACCACCATTGATCCTCTAGTTATCTTGAGAACATCATCTCTAACAGATACTGTAGACCCAATGCTTTCAAGGTACCAACAGAGATAAAATTCTTTTTCACTTGAGGTACATACCTCACTTCCTTCAATTTCCGTACCATTCCTTCAAACATCTTAATCTGAGCTGTACATATTCCTTCAATGTTACATGAACGATCATCACCCATGATAACATAACATCCATCTATCTTCTTAAAACTAGAAAACCAATCCCTGTTAGGGCATACATGATAAATAGCTCTAGTATCTAATATCCACTCAGAGTCTCCTGAGTAACCAACAATAGGAGTAGTAACAGAGAAGAGAATACCGATGAGTCTGAGTCCGAGCCATCTGCCTGTGAAGTACTGGCGTGAGTACTGACCACCTGTGCGAGATTTGCCTCGTCTTAGACTCCTCCTTCTTACTCTTACCCTTGATCCTTGGACAATCAACTTTTCAGTACCCTATCTCTCTGCAGAAGGCACACTGGTTCTTTTCAGATCTCGAACCCTGATCTGGACTTTGATCTCTCATGCTCGCTTTTGCCCTTTCGATTGGAACTCCTACCTCTTATCGTCAACGCCTCTGCTAATGTACCTTAAGAAGAAGACAGATTTTCCTGCCTTCTTACTTCGTAGTTTATAAGAGCAGTCGGCACCTCACTGTAGTTAAATGTTTGTCTACCATTGATCAAGGTTAGGATAAAGGTCTCATGCTCTTCATCAGGAAGAGAATTCAGTAGAATCACCGCCTTATCCTCTTCATCGATTTTGACATCCACGTTAATTAAGTCTGTAAGAAACTTTGTGTAGTTTATGTATTCATTATGGAGAGTCCTCTCTTCATCAGGAAGTGATAAAGCCTTCTCTTCAAATGCAGACGAGATTCGATGCTTTTTGACAGATACTTCTTCTCCAGGATCTTCACAACTTCCTTGCAGATGTCTCATATAACACATGATACTTAATGTCTCATGTCAAATAAGACCTAATCAAACCATACGCTGTTCGATTCATCTTGTCTCAATTCTCTTCAGAAATAACATCACGCTTTTTCTCCAACCGTGGAGTGCCTTTCGAGGTTTGATGTCGTCAATGCATCCATCACCTCACACCTCTACATCCCAAAGTTGTTCTTGCCATCAAACTTCGCCACATCAATCTTCAATGGATGTGGATTCATAGTCTTCACCATAGATATACTATCTCCAGCCATCTTCTCAATAGATTCCTCAAAAACAATACGAAAAGCAAAAAAAGTTAGATAAAAAACTAGATAAAGATAGGATTTTTACCTCAAAGTGAAACCCTAGGAGAGTTTTAAAACGGTCTACTCCATCAATTTGATTCCTTGAGCAATCCAAACGTTGTTCTAAGATCGACACAAGATCTCATAAACAGTCTTAATGCTGCTCCAAATCGACACACTATCTCTGCCATAAGCAACCAATGCTCTTGGAATCAATATACGATCCCACGACGAACTTGAGATGCTCTGATGCCACTTGTTGCGCGACCCAATTGAGGAACTCCTATCAACAGAGAGAGATGCAGTTGAGAAGTCCCAAAAGATAAGAACAAGTAACAAAGAGAGAAAACCAAAATAATATTTAACGAGGTTCGGTAATTTGCTTACGTCCTCGGGGTAAGAGAGAGATTTTATTGATTCAACAATCATACAAGTTTTTCCAAGGGATACTATTCACGAGGGCTATCACTTTATTTATAGCCACAGAGTCCCAGGGTTTTAGGCAACTATAATTGGATTCGGCCCCTTTCAGAAACGAAGTCCGAATCCGAGTAGGAGAAGTAGATTCGCCTGTCGGCCGATTGGGCAGTCGGCTGACCCATTCTTTTGGCCGATCGGTCAGTCGGCCAAACCAACATAAAGTTGAGCATGCTAGTCGGTTGACCACTCCGATCGACCATTCTCCTTGTTTCGGCTCTCTCTCTCTCTATATATATATATATAATATATATATATATATATTATATATATATATATATGGGTTACTGTACCTCAGCCGACAGCTAAGAGAGTTTCTCAGCCGGCATGACGTGACTTCATATTAGTCGCAGAGAAGTCAAAAATTTAGGCGGTAAAAGGAGACCCTCAACACTTTTCGTTGCCCAATGACTAAAATACCCTCAGTTTCACTTTTAAACCTGGTTACAACTGTTCATCCACTAAAAAAATTACAGATCTGAAAATTTTGAGTTTTTTCAAACAAAAAAATTACACATCTTGATTACTAAATTTTAGAAAAATAAATTATTTTAAAAGAATGCAACCATGGCCGCATTAATGTTCAAGTTTTTTTTTTTGAAGATGTTTTAATCACAATAAAATCTATTACTGTGACTTGAAACAGTTTATTTTATTTTATTTTTTTGTTTTCTGAAACTGCAATCGAAGTTGCAGTTTCTGAATAGGATTAGGGTCGCAGTATTTTCGACCTTGCTAGCTAAATAGGATACTGCGACCGTAGTCGCAGTCTTATGAAATAAGAGTCGCAGTGAATTGAAGCAGTGACAATAATCTAGTAAGTTAATTAATTAAGATGATTAGAAGATTGCGACTTCGGTCGCAGTCTTATATAACAGCAGTCTATTTGAGAATGTTTGTTTGATAATAATGCGATCTTGGTCATAATATTTTTTATTAAAATCTATAGAATAATGCGATAATGGTCGCATTCTTATGAAACAAAAGAGATAGTCAATTGAAGCAGTGAATAAGGTCATAAAAGTTAAGTAATTAAGATGGTTAGAAAACTGCGACCGAAGACAGCGACATTGGTCGCAGTCTTATGTAATAGCAGTTTTTTGAAAAGTTTTGTTTGATAACACTGCGATCTTGGTCGCAGTATTTTATAACTTATTTTTTATTTTGCGACCAAGGTCGCAGTCTTTTTATTAATAAATTTTAATTGGACTGCGACTTTTGGTCGCATTCATAATAATAAATTGTCAGATAAAATTGAATTCTGTGATCATAGTCGCAGTATGAAATTTCATCAGTTGCAGTCTTTTATTAATAAATTTTAATTGGACTGCGACTTTTGGTCGCATTAATAATAATAAATTGTCAGATAAAATTGAATTCTGTGATCATAGTCGCAATATGAATTTCATCTTCAAACCATTTATTTTACAAGACAGCGACAAAGATCTGACAGCGTGAGGAGATACAGAGAGATATACATATAAAATGAGAGAAAAAATAATAATAAAGAATATAAAACTAATGCATCATTCCAAGAAAAGACAAACCGATAGAGGCTTTTAGTAATTTCATTTATTTTCAAAGCGGGACGTCATTTTAGATTGTCGAATTATGTGACTCATAATGTGTCACGTCACTGCAGGCTGAGAGAGACTCTCAGCCGTCGGCTGATATACATATTTCTGTATGTATACGTGTGTGTATCCCGAAAGTGTGTATCAACTTTGAATTATGTGACTAAAAACTTTAGAGTTTTTAGTTTTAATAAAACAATGAGACTTGTTAAAAGCATGAACCGAAAGCGTGACGGTATCTCTGGCAATAAAAGAGGCTCAATCCCTAACCACATCAACTATTCAATTTTATGCTGGAGTGCTCTTCCTATCTATAGATTGACGAAAAACTCAAAATTTCAGTTCTTCTATTTCTTCTATTTTTGAGAAAAATAATGTATTCAATTTTATGCTGGGTAAAAGATGACATTTCAAAGACAAAAGCTAACCAAGAAACCATTTCATGAAAAACAAAGGGAGAAGAACTCCCTCGGAAAAATTATCTTGCAAAATATGTCTAGTCATTTCTGGAATTATTAAAAGCATCAAAAAATAGCCAGTCAATGGGAACGGGACCGCTCAAATTCTTGCAGATATACAGGCAAACTGTCAGAACTCAGTAGCCGTACATTAGAAGGACACGGCACTTTTTTTTCAATTTATCAATGCATTCGCTTCCTCTGGTTTTTCTTCCTTCTTTAATGGAATTTAATACAGTAGGCAACTGTTAACAACATACGTACATGGATTGAATAAAGGCAATGAATACCTGCAATCTTTCTGCTTATGTCAGTGGTGGTGAGTGAGAATACCCACCCAATATGCAAATATATCCATTTTTTGCCGGGGGAACAGGGAAAGGAGTTTTGTAAAAAAATATAAAATTAAAAGAATAATAAAAAAAGAAGAAGAAGAAGAAGAAAATTGAAAGAATGGGGAAATGATTGGCTGGGTGAATGATGTGGGCGACTCCCAAGAGACGTGCCTGTGTCTCTTGTTCTCGAGCCCTGCGCAGCCCCCCCGGGAGTTGACTCTTTTTTTCTTTTTCTTTCCTTCTCTCTCGTGGCTGGCACCTGCAGTTCAAAATAAGCCAGATTCTATGCTCACGGAGAGAGAGTAGAGAGAGATGATATTATATTGTGAGCTCGAGAGAGTGGCAAAGGACCCAAATCCCCAGGCTAACAAACTTGCTCTCTTCTTGCCTGGGGGTCACAAGCGCTGCATGTGACCGCCATTTTTATTTGCAAAGACGCGTGTTGTGTTCATTTCTTGCTTCATTTAAAGGCTCGATCAGGCTCAGGCTCAGCGCGTCAACATTAATTAAAATCTGATGACGATGATGTTTTTTTTTTCACACTTCCCTCCCCATCATCCATCACATTCACATGCCTGAAGTAAAGCCAAAGCTAGATGCTAATTCTCAGTAGTCAGTGCCCTTCTTTTTTGTTTAAGCTTTGCTTGCCCGACTAATCAAGGACCACTAGAGGATGAGGACGAGGACAAAGACTTTGTGTTACCATTTGGAGCGCAGGTCTGACTCTTGCCATTTTTATGGTATGATTGTCATGTCCAAAACAATCTCAACTGATTTTCTTTCTTTATTAATTTTATTTTTAATTGAAGCTACTTAATCTGATTCGTCAAACTGGGACATAGCTGCACAACAAGACAAGTCCAGATTGTTGGTTACTCTGCTTAACAGGAAACAATCTGACAACTAATCAAGATCACTGAGATATCAACAATCTAATTGGTTAGGTCGGCAAATATCAGGTGGGAGGTTTCCGTTCAATAGAACTTCCTTAATTTAAGAACACATTTCAATTCCTTCCTTGGTTAAACACCAATTAGACTGAATCTAAGTCAGTCAGTCTCGATATACTATAAAGTATATCCCCTGTATAAAGGACTTAATCCACTTATACAGTATTTGGAGTGAGGTACGCTTAGAGCGAATTCCTTAAGACAATTACGTCCCCCGCACCGTGCTAACGGGATAATGGACGCTGGTCTCCCAAGATACAACAATCCTTCACGGTATTTGGATAGCACTACCAAATCACCGTACAGTCGAACCTTAGTCAACCAGTACCTTCACAGGATCGTTGAAGCAGCGGTACAAGGACAAATTTCAACTGAATATTTGCCTTTACTCTCTAGAGGAGCACCAACTGTTGAGGACGAAGGAAGGTTGATGAATTTTTCTTCAGAAGTACCAGATTCAGACAACAATTCTTATAAAAGAATCTGTTGAATTTTCTGATTCCCTTTCAGAACAAGTTTGCAGAATCTCCTTTGGAAGTCGCTTTGGAAACCGAGTTACGGATTTCCCACTTCACGCTGGAGTCGCTTCAGAACTTCACCGCCAGTTCAGAACGCAGAGCTTCAGAACTCAAATATAGAGAGAGAGATTGTTGTTGGTGTGTCTGAGAATGAAAATCTAAAGCGCTATTTATAGCGCTCCGGTAGAGGGCATTCTCGTCCGCCAGAAGTCAACAGTTGCGACGGTTCAGAAGAACCGTCGCAACCGTTCAACTGTCCCAAACCGCACAACAGTCCAACCGCCCAACCGCACAGACGGTTTCCGACAGCCGTTGGGCGGCGGTTCGGATCCGTTCGCAGACACCGTTGGCGAGCGGGCGGTTTGGGTAGCGGAGCAGATCTGGTCGGGTAGCGGAGCAACCCATACCCGCGAGACCGGATCCAAAAAGAATCAGGCCGGGTAGGGAACCCGAGCCCGAGCCCGGCCCGGCCCGGCACGGCCCGGCCGCCGCCAGCGGCGGCGAGCGCGCACGCACACACGTGCGGGCGGGCATAGATCCCTCCCAATCGCGCGCGCAAAAACTTCAAGTACCCAAAGGGCACGCCCTTTGTTCTCAATTTTCTCTATTTATACACCACAAACTTCCATCCCACGGCCAATGTGGGACTAAATGCTTTTAGCTACCTTTAGTCCCGTTTTTGGCTTGAATTAGGCAATCTTTAGACTTGAATATCTCATTCATTCGAGTCAGTCAGAATTGAACATGTGAATATATCATGTCATCCCCAATGGAAGGAGAACACACTCCAACCATCATCCAATTGATTCGATCAACGGATCTCGCCATAATTCAACTCAAAGATTCGCATTTATATTCTTCAATTCCAACAATCCCCACAATGAATGTAGATTCAAGGAAATGACACACAAAGAGACTGACTCTATTGTGAAAGGTACTTGAGAAAAGAAACTGCATAAGGATAGGTGAACTAGTCTTGAACCTTCCATAGCGAAAGTTTTATCGGACTTACTGGCTAATCAGTGAACTAAGTCTTGAACTGTTAGCCGTTAGTGTAAGCCAAGTCAACAAGCTTCACACAGTGACTTCCCAAATCAAACTTTGGTTCTCGGTTGGTGTCGTTTTGGCCCTGGACATTCTGGGTTTCAGAGAGTATCTTTAGGGAATAACAGCCTCCATAGAAATTCCCAAAGAGCCGACCCAACTCTATACTCACATAGGTGATGGACCAATTAAGAGTAGTCTACTCTACTCCACTTGTTTTGTAACAAGATATAGGCATCATTAAAAGCGTTAAGCTTATCCTTAATCCACTTGTAGAAAAAGCACTTATGTGCACCTTAGGAATGGATTGGAGTCAAGCTCCCAAGTGCTTACTTGCTGAGTCAATCATAACTAGTTTTTCCTCTTGAACTAGTCCGTGGGATCTCCAGTCGCTAAGTGAGGTTTCCATTAAGCTGACTCGGTAAGGTTAGGCTTTTAGACCCATTCCCCTCGATGCGCAGTTTATACGCTCTCCACTTAAACCTTTAGTAAGCGGATCCGCTAAATTATCCTTTGACGATATAAAGTCAATAGAGATAATTCCATTTGTGAGAGCAACTGCTTCACGGTATTATGTCTACGACGAATTGTCTAGACTTACCGTTGTATATAACATTTTGTGCCCTATATATAGCTGCTTGATTATCACAGTGTGTACATATAGCGAGCACTGACTTTTGCCATAATGGTATATCTTCTAAGAATTGTCGAAGCCATTTGCTTCTTTCTCCAGTCTTATCTAAGGCTATGAATTCCGATTCATAGTGGAACGGGCATACATGTTTGCTTAGAAGACTTCCATGATACCGCTGCTCCTGCTAGAGTAAATACGTATCCGCTAGTTGATTTTAATTCCTCAGAATCTGCAATCCAATTAGCATCACTGTATCCTTCCAGTACAGGTGGATACTGTCCATATTTCAAGGCATATTCCTTGGTATGTGAATACGTAACCCAATACTCGTAGTAGAGCGGTCCAATGTAGATCACTAGGATTACTAGTGTATCTACTTAACTTGCTTACAGCATAAGCAATATCGGGTCTAGTGCAATTCATCAAATACATTAGACTTCCGATAATCTGAGAATACTCCAACTGGCGTATTCCAGTTCCTGTATTCTTATGAAGGTGGATGTGTGGGAGAAAAGGATTTGTATTTTCCTTTATCCCATGATCCTTGAATCTTTCTATCATCTTATCCACGTAGTGAGATTGAGATAGACTGATTCCATCTGGTGTTCTGGTAATTTTAATTCCTAAAATTACATCAGCAACCCCAAATCCTTCATATCAAAAACTGTTGAATAACATTCGTTTAGTGGACTTAATAATTTCAATATTAGTCCCAAGTATCAACATGTCGTCTACATAAAGACAGACAATGATACATGCATTTCCAACTGTTTTCGTGTAAACACACTTATCGCATTCATTGATAGTGAATCCATTTTTGATCATGACACTATCAAATTTCTCATGCCATTATTTTGGAGCCTGCTTTAAACCGTATAAGGATTTTACCAATTTACCACCTTGTGTTCTTGGCCCTTGACTTTAATCTTCTGGTTGCTCCATATATATCTCTTCATTTAATTCACCATTTAAGAATGCAGTCTTGACATCCATTTGATGGATATCTAGTTGTGCAATACTGCAATTGCAATCAACATCCGAATGGACGTATTCTTGTTACTGGTGAATAAGTATCGAAGTAGTCAAGTCCTTTTTGTCGATAACCCTTGGCTACTAATCTAGCCTTGTACTTATCGATAGATCCATCGGGTTTTAATTTTCGTTTGAAATCCACTTACACCAATTGGTTTACTGCCAGGAGGCAAGTTTACCAATTCCCAAGTATGATTACTTAGTATGGATTCTATTTCGCTATTATAACTTCTTTCCACATTTTCGTGTTCTGGGGTTGACATAGCCTCTTTAAATGTTTGAGGCTCGCTCTCAATAGCGTATTATGCTATGAAATCTGGACCAAAAATTTTGAGAGATCTAGATCTCTGACTTCTTCTTGGTTCAATTTCCGCATTAACAATCGGTCCTCGGGGCTTTCGTCCCTGAACGCCATCTCGTGTGTTCTTTTCCCAGAAGTCTTATCTGTTTCCGTTTGTACGGAAATATGTCTTCAAAGAACACATCTCTAGATTCGATAATCATATTTACATGAATATCTGGTATCTCTGATTTATGAACCAGAAATCTGTAGGCATACTATTCAAGGCATAGCCTATGAATACGGAGTCCATAGTTTTTGCTCCCAACTTAGTCTTTTTAGGTAATGGTGCCAGCACCTTGCAAGGCACCCCCACATTTTGAGGTAATGGTAGGAAGGTGTCCTTCCATGCCATAACTCAAATGGTATAAGACCAAGTTTCTTATAGGGTACTCTATTTAGAATATAATTTACAGTTAATAGAGCTTCCCCCACAAGTTCTGCGGAGCTCCAGAACTTACGAGCATGGAATTAACCATCTCCTTCAAAGTTCTGTTCTTCCGTTCAGCAATTTCATTCTGCTGAGGAGTGTATGGTGCTGTAGTTGATGGATTATACCAAAATTAGCACATAACTCACTAAAATCATTTGATTCATATTCTCCACCTCTATCGGATTTTAGAATCTTGATTTTCTTGTGAGTTGATTCTCAACTTCGGCTTTATATGTTATAAACATATTTATTGCCTCATCCTTACTATTTAAAAGAACATATAACAGTATCTTGTACAGTCATCGATAAAAGTAATGAAATACTTTTTACCGTCTCTAGTTGGCATAAACTTCAAGTCACGCAGATCGCTATGAATTAACCTAAAGGTTCTGTATTTCGATCAATTGAAGTGAAATGAATTTTTCGCCAGCTTGGCCTCAACACAAATCTCACACTTGCGAATTTCTTTCAAGTTAAGTTTAGGAATATATCCTAGATTAGATAAGTTCTTCAAAGACTTGTAATTTACATGCCCTAATCTAGCATGCCACAAAATTGGAGACTCAAGCAAATAAACAGAAGATTTTCTTTATTTATAAGCTTCGGGTATAAATACACAGACTTTTATCTACCACTGCAACATTGGCTTTAAAAAATCCATCAATAAGATAACCCTTCTCACATACATCCCTCCCTTAGTAAGTACAAATTTATCGGATTCAAATACCATTCTAAATCCTTTCTTACTAAGTATTAATCGGAGATCAAATTCTTGCGGATGTCTGGAACATGAAGCACATCGTTAAGAGTAAGCTCTTTCCCCGATGTCCACTTCAGGATAAACCTTCTTTTCCTTCAACCTTTGAGACGGCTGAATTTCCCATGAATAGTTGCTCATCTTGCTCCAGTATTTGATATTCAGAGAATAATAATTTTCTCAGAGCAGATGTGCCGAGTAGCCCCAGTGTCTACCCACAATCCTTATTGTTGGTTGTCAGATTAATTCTGACACCACAGCTGAAAGGCTTGGAGACTCATGGTCGGTCAAGTTTGCCTGTGGGTGGCTTTCTTGCTCTTTTTGAGACGGCTGCGACATTCATTTGCCTTGTGCCCTTCTTTATTGCAGATGTAGCAGGTTCCTTTGAAATCGCATGCTTTTGCGTCTTGGGCCTTGCCTTGTACCCCTGGGAAGTTTTCTTCCGCTTTAAGCCTTTGGAAGTAGACGCTTTCCCCTTTGAGTCCTCGATCACATTTGCTTTTGCTTCGTAGGAGTTCTTGCTGCTCCTTTTCTCGGACTTGCGGTTATCTCCTCGATACGAAGCCTCACAATGAGATCTTCCAACTTTAGCTCCTTTCTCTTGTGCTTCAGGTAGTTCTTGAAGTCTCTCCACGCAGGTGGGAGTTCTCCACGATAGTTGCAACCTGAAAAGTTTCAGGAAGAATCATACCTTCGGCTTCTATTTCGTGCAAGATAAGTTGGGAACTCTTGCACCTGACTGATTACAGTCTTCCTATCCACCATTTTGTACTCCAGAAATCATCCTACGACGAACTTCTTGGTACCAGCATCCTCAGTCTTGTACTTCTTGTCAAGACTGGCCCATAACTTCTTTGCCGTAGTGATAGGACTGTAGACATTGTAAAGAGAGTCATCCAGTCCATTTAAAACATAATTTTGGCAAAGGAAGTCACCTTGTGTCCAAGCATCGACTGCAAGGACTGAGTCCCGATCAGTTCCGGGTCTCCGGTGGATCCTCCTGCAGGAATTTGGCCAGATGAAGAGTGGTCAAGTAGAAGAGCATCTTCTGTTGCCACCTCTTGAATTCTGTGCCGTCGAATTTTTCCTGGCTTCTCCGGCTTCGGGTTAGGAAGTGGAGTAGGCATCAAACTTTGGAGCTGCATGTTTGTTGCCTTGCTTGAGCTATCTTGATTTGTCTCAGACATTTTCTGCAAGTTCAAGCAGAACAGAAGTAAGAAACTTCAATAATAATTGTCTTAAGAATGTTGGTTACTCTGCTTAACAGGAAACAATCTGACAACTAATCAAGATCACTGAGATATCAAAAATCTAATTGGCCAGGTCGGCAAATATCAGGTGGGAGTTTTCCGTTCAATAGAAACGTTCCTTAATTTAAGAACCACATTTCAATTTCCTTCCTTGGTTGAACACCAATTAGACTGAATCTAAGTCAGTCTCGATATACTATAAAGTATATCCCCTGTATAAAGGACTTAATCCACTATACAGTATTGGAGTGAGGTACGCTTAGAGCGAATCTCCTTAAGACAATTACGTCCCCCGCACCGGTGCTAATGGGATAATGGACGCTGGTCTCCCAAGATACAACACTCCTTCACGATATTTGGATAGCACTACCAATCACCGTACAGTCGAACCTTAGTCAACCAGTACTTCACAGATCGTTGAAGCAGCGGTACAAGGACAAATTTCAACTGACTATTTGCCTTACTCTCTGGAGAGCACCAACTGTTGAGGACGAAGGAAGGTTGAAGAATTTTCTTCAGAAGTACCAGATTCAGACAACAATTCTTATAAAAGAATCTGTTGAATTTCTGATTCCCCTTTCAGAACAAGTTTGCAGAATCTCCTTGGAAGTCGCTTCGGAAACCGAGTACGGATTTCCCACTTCACGCTGGAAGTCGCTTCAGAACTTCACCGCCAGTTCAGAACGCAGAGCTTCAGAACTCAAATATAGAGAGAGAGATTGTGTTGGTGTGTCTGAGAATGAAAATCTGGAGCGCTCCGGGAGGGCATTCTCGTCCGCCAGAAGTCAACAGTTGCGACGGTTCAGACAGAACCGTCGCAACCGTTCAACTGTCCAAAGCACAACGGTCCAACCGCCCACGTCCGCCCCACCGCACACACGTGCGGGCGGGCATAGATCCCTCCCAATCGCGCGCGAAAACTCCAAGTACCCAAAGGGCACGCCCTTTGTTCTCAATTTTCTATATTTATACACCACCAAACTTCCATCCCACGGCCAATGTGGGACTAAATGCTTTTAGCTACCTTTAGTCCCGTTTTGGCTTGAATTAGGCAATTTTTAGACTTGAATATCTCATTCATCTTCGAATTCGAATGCAGAATTGAACATGGAATATACCACGTTCATCCCCAATGGAAGGAGAACACACTCCAACCATCATCCAATTGATTCGATCAACGGATCTCGCCATAATTCAACTCAAAGATTCGCATTTATATTCTTCAATCCAACACAGATCTCTAGAGCCACACTGAAAAGTACCAATGAACTCTCCAATGTACTCTACTGTAAAGTGCAAACCCTAATAAGAAAGGTTAGCGTATAGCTTGTATTTACTATCAAGACCGGTCCTGAAAAATCTAATGCCCTGAGTAAAATTTTAAATTGTGACTCTAAACACACTAATCACAGTTACGACAAAGCAAATTCTTTTCTTCATGAAATACTAAGGCCCAAATTCATATGCTTCCAATTGTTTATAAAGATAACTTACTTTGTTAACAAAAACAAAAACTAAATTCATAATGTAGACCATAAATGTTAAGCCTAATAACTATAGTTAATTTCAGATCACTAAGCTAGCATTTCAGAACTTAAATTTAAAAGATCATACTCATTATCATTGCCACGTTTCTGGCGCTGCTAATGAGCAGAATCAACCATTAAGAATTGACATTCCCAAAATTTCAGCCATTTAGGCCCGGGCATGATACAAGTAATCAAGAAATGTATACAAATAACAAACACTAATCACATGAAATGAAGTCTTTTCAGAATTCACATAGCACATCAATCTCCAAACCCTAGTTGATAGCTGATTGAGGGAAATCTGTAAACAGAAAATACAGAAGTTTAAAAAATAGTGCAAGATTTTCAATTCTACCGCTATAGCAAGTGGTTATGCGGATCGTCATCCACGAGGAGGGATTGCGACGAAAGCGTGTTGATAAGTACTTCTTAAGTTTATAAAAACTGGGTTAAAATTTCTTCTATGTTTTACAAGGAAAAAGGAAATAAAAGCTATATTAATTTAGAAGAAAGTGGAAAATAGAATAAGATAGTGATTGTGTATAAGGAAATAAAATTAAACAAAGAACTAAAAAGAGTAAAAAAAGAATAGATGGTTGTTGAAGTGTTCTAAACAAAATAATTAAAAAAAGAAGGAAAAACTAAAAAAATACTTACTTACTCTTTGGCCGATGACTTATCTTAATCGTTGGCCACATTTACCTTGATTTCGGAGGCGATCAACGCAAAACTCATAAGATCTAATTCAATCCCTGTCCATATTATATCATCAAGACTACATCGAGCAAGCATGAAATGATATGAACATAAAGGAGAAATCCATCGTATAAGCTACGGTGACACTCGCAAAGGCAAGGCAATTCCAATGCTACGAGACTCACTTGGATTATCATCAAAACAAAAGAAGAAAAGTAAATGAAGAAGAAGACCACAAAAAATATAACTTTTGATTAAATCAAATAACAATGAAAGAAAATAAGAACACTTACACTGTTGTCACTCTCAACACAGTCTTCACTCATTATTTCTCATGAAAACTCTTCTCTTCTCTAAGTTACATAAATAAAGTTGAAAAATTACATAAAAGAAAAATAAAAATTCTAAACTAAGCTAGAATAAAAACTAGCTAAAATCTATCTCTGCTCAGTCGTCCTCTTTGCCTTCAGAAATCCCAGCTTTTCTAGACAAAAGGAGAAGGGAGAGAGTAAGAAGATAGAGGGAGTAAACGCTCCCCTCACTAATTAAGCCGCGAAAACGCGGCTTTGGCCGCTTTTTCACGCCTAGATATGGCCAATTGGCCACATCGGGGAGCTTGACTCTTTGTTCTTCTGTATCTCCTAATGTCCAAATGATTTTTTAGTTTGATCTCTGAATTTGATATGATAACTTCGTCGATCTTTAGCTAACCAAATGGATTCATAAAAATCTGAATTTTAACCGTTTTTTATTTAGTGTGACATTCTAATTTGCTCTAATATTTAGCTCATCTCCTGAATATTTGTCCCAATCCTTGATTTTAATTTAAATTCATTTAAATCGTAATTTAAATAGGCTTTTGGGCTTGTTTCTTTTCCATCACCTTTAGTAAAGGCCTGCACCAATTTAAACAAAAAATAATATTTAAAAAACAGAGTTCATTATGAATAAATATGAGAATGTGATAATACATATGCAATATCAGTGACCGATTACACCTCCACACTTATCTTTTGCTCGTTCTCGAGCATAATAAAGAAAATAGAGCTAACCATTTAAACACACTTTTGTAGGAATCACGGTTGCACTTAGCATGTGCAACAAGCCGTTAAACCTCTAGGTTACCCTAGAGGACGAGTTTGTCTCGTGAAGATTTTCAGTAGATTACACCCACAAAATTCAAAAAAAAGAGAAACAAAAGTATTAATATTTTGAAAACACATTTGAAAAGATGAAAAAAATATTTAAAGTATTTTTGTAAAAATTCAAGTAGTCTACAAGTTATAGAAAAATGAACTTTTCATTCCTAAACTTCGTCTCTATTCAACAAGTTATCAATTATGGTAAGGAGTCAAACTGTATTCTCATCTAGTCTATTATTTTTCTCTAAGTCATATGCACCTCTGTGACCTTGAAATTTGACTCAGGATTCTTCAACTCTAACTCATATGCCTTATTTTTATAAAATTTTTTTGGGTACTATCTTTAGTTCTATTAAGATTTTTAATTTGCCCATGTAACGAGCTTTTAGTCAGTAACTCCAAGCTGGATAATCTTTAGGGCACCGGGTGAGAAAACGCCCCAAGGGCTTAAGAACTCGAGCAAATAAAGCCACAAAACTAAAGATTTATTTATATAGACCACTTTTAGGCGTAAATACTTATATTTTATGAGGCACAAACACCCACCTTAATCAGAGGTTTTTGATATATATATATATATAATATATATTTACTATATATTATATATATTATTTATATATATATATATATATAGATATATATATATATATATATATATTTTGTATGGCATAAGAATCTTTATTTTGAACCCTAAGTGTGTAAGTGTATAAAGACTGCATATTTCATCAAGGTAAAAATCAAGACTAAATTACTTTTTCAATTTTTCTTTCTAACCCTAAAAATTAAACAAATAATTATTTTATCCAAGTATAATAAATCCTAATTATGATTTCTATTCTTTAAAATAACTTAATTCTTACAAAAAATAGGTCAAAATATTGTTTCTCTTTTCAAAATTTTTTTAAAAACAAAAAGAAAATATTATATATATATTATAAATTAAAAGAAAACCTATGTTTATGTTAGAATCCTCCCCCACACCTATTTCATGCATTGTTCTCAATGAATGAATGAATGATATATGCATGAAAAGAAGAAAGCGCAAGAAAAAGTTACTTCAAGGTGGTGGTCGGATAAGGCCAAGCGTTGCTGCCCAATCAAGATAATGTGGTTTTTCACGGAACCCATCTTTTATGACCTATTTTATATTTATATTTACAATCCCCATATGAATAGGATCATGTAAGATCCTATCATGAAAATTATCCACTTTTTAGACTAATCTTGGAATATCATCTCGGAGTCATTATGGTTATATCTTGGTCCAATAAAGGAATGTGACTTTGTGAAGTTGATTAGGCTCAGATTGATAGGTTCGAGAACCAATACTGACTCGAGAATATGACTTAAATTAAGTTTAAATCAAGATCGATTTTAATTCAAGAGTTGGTTCCAAATCAAAGAATTGAAATTCACATTCTTTTTATAATAGAATATAACTTTTCAAAATTGGTGATTCATTTTCAAAATCTATGGTACGAAATTCAATGTTGGCTCAGAAAATGGGCCCAAATTGGGTTAAGGATACCGGATCAACATTCATTCAAAATTAGAACTGAATCACAAAATTAAAGATCGAGTTCACATTCATGTTCATCTTCAATTTCATTAAAATAAAAACTTGTCAATTTGTTAATGGTTTGGTATTGGTCAAGTTCAAGGTGGTATGATAAATTGAATTTTGGTTGAAGTCTCTAAGACACCATAATTCTCGATTCTTATCAATATGGTTAAGGCATCAGAATTGGTCAAATATTGATAAGGAAGAGTTTTCTCTATCCTATAAGCATTGTTTAGTTAACTCATTAGTGCTTCTTGTTAGCCTAAATACCTTTCATCTTAGTTTGATGATGATATTTGCATTTATGAAGAAGAACATTAATTGTTTGGGCTCCACTTTGAGCCAATGTGCTTTTAACGACTCTAAATTGGAATCTTTATTTCGCAAGAAACAAGTTTCACATATTCATGCACATACTTCACAGCATACATCACATGTACACCATGATCACACCCACTCACATATGTATGATAGAGAGTACAAATGTACACGTTGTGGCCGCAAAGACCATCTTGCAAAATTTTATTTTGATAAGATAAATACTTTAAAATTTGCAAACAAAAATGTTTGAGTTTGATTTGTTTCTAATCCCCATATACCCAAAAAGATATAGGAACCAACATCCCTACCACCTGTGTTTGATGTAGGTCTGGGCTCTCACAAAACGTGAGAGAGATGGTGTCACACCCCGCTTCCCGAGATACAGAATAAGGGTACATGACGATGGCCAACAGATACTCACGAAGAGGAAAATCTCTTTCGTGAATACCTATACAAAAGACAACCAGGAGTTTCATTTCACATAAAAGACATACATCTAAAATCGTCTTTGTTTGGATACAAGATTGAAAACATAACAAAGCAGAAATAAAAGAAGATACAATTTTGACATCGGGATATCATAACAAGATAAAATGCCAAAATACATAAGTTAAGAAACGTCGGACCCACGCCTGATAATCTTCCTGAGTTCCTTCGAACAGTGGCTCGTCAGTCTTCTCAAGCTCTGATGCTGAAAAATCAAGGTCCGTCAGAAGCGGGCCTGCAAGTTCACACACGAGAAGAGGAAACAATAATATGAAAATGTGAAAGTAAAGGGCAATATAAGTAGAGCACTAGAGTCAATGAATTAT
Source organism: Agave tequilana (assembly GCA_038442645.1). Lineage (NCBI taxonomy): Eukaryota > Viridiplantae > Streptophyta > Magnoliopsida > Asparagales > Asparagaceae > Agave > Agave tequilana. The sequence goes on from JAVJIF010002829.1 coordinate 169,177, forward strand.
AAATCTGACGGTAATATAAACTGACAGGTAAGATACCAATGAGAGTAACAGAACAGTCAGGTGAAATAAGGCCATGTATGTATACTATGACATGTATATAATGTGTGGCGCCCCGATCCCGGCGGGTACGGAGACGCCACTGCGACGTACATACGCAGGGCGATGGTATCATCACGTATGTAAGCTAAGCATCAATACAACACAACACATGTACCAGAGTGCGAAAATACGTGGTATTATACATTTCAACATAATTTGTACAAGTACTTAGACATCACAAACAGTGACATAATATTACATCAATATTATATCACTAGATAATACAAAAGTAGACTGTACAGGATACAACAGATAAAACTCACGAGCTGAAAGGGGAATCTTGCGAGCGGGGGGAAAGACTGGACGGGACTACTGCTGATCCGCCTGCTCCTCGAAGTAGGCCTGATCCTCAGCTGATGGGTCTACCTCGGTCCAAGCTGCTAGATCTGAACATGCAAATCCAGGGTTGTTAGGGGTAACCCAGCGAGTACAAGAAAAATCCAATAGTAAGTACAAATAATAGCAAGTGCATCACGTCAAGTATAATGTACCCTAATCAATAAGCATGAAATAACCACAATAAATAGTGAAATATGGAAATGACATTAGCATTTATGTGGCATGAAATAAAAGCATGTGTAGGGGTCAACGTCATGTAATCAAATTAGGAAGCATGGAGTAACTATAATAAATGACAAGTATGGAAATGGCACAAAAATTTATGTAGCATGAAGTCAATTCTCAAGGTATTATTATTAACTCGTTCAATTTGTATGCTTCAGTATATGACGGTGCCATATACTTCCGCATACAAATCTAGCGAGGTTGGTTATTGAAAATTGATGGGGAACGACGAACCATGTTTAGAATGAGTCCCGTGCATGCCCGGGACAACGGTCCAGAAGTATCCGGTACTGAGCCGGAACGTACCGCTAGGCACCGGGACTTACTATATGCCCGAAGGTCTTAGTATACGCCCGAACAGGAATAGAGTGTCACCGTTCCCACAGGATATACCTAGGCGATTATAGCACACCCGGACAGGCAGGCAAGGGGGTAGGGGTGCCAGTACACCCCTCAGAAATGCCTGGTGGCCCCAGGTCGAATCCTACAGGAAGTTGTACAACATATGTATGGCCACCATAAATACAGAAGCTATATCGATACCCATCAATTTCCCTCATCCGGTGTAAGTTGTTTAAATATAACAGAGTCTCAAATAATAATGTTCGCAGGGGGTATTCACAAATGTACAATATCCATGGTTATCCTATTACGGGGGTCAACAGGAAATAATATCAGGAATAATGTCAGGAGCCTCCCTATTTCAGGGGTTCAAGTATACAAGAGTACAGGAGTTTAGGAGTACCAAATATCTGGTAATAATAATATAATAATCATGTCATGTCCCGTAACAGTGATAGTCATGAATATGTCATATAATCAGGCATCAGGGGTGGTAGTGTCCAGTCAAGAGTCATGATGTCAGGTCCAGGTATTTGTACCACATGAAAACTTAGCATATACCGTGTGTCAAGAGCAGGAGTCAAGTACGACATATCAAGTATCGGTGTCTAACATCAAGTGATAAGTGTAGCAAGACAAGTATCGGGGTCAGGTATCACATGTCAAATATAGCATGGCAAGTATCAGTATCAGGTGTCACATATCACATATAGCATGACAAGGATCAGTGTCAAATATAGCACGGCAAATATCAGTGTCAAATACTGTGTGCCGGTGTAAATACCAAGTGCCGGTGTAAATGCCAAGTGCCAGTGTCAATACCGAGTGCCGGTGTCATAAATCACATATCAGACATAACATGTCCAAGGTCGGGTAAATACCGAGTGCAACATAATATATTAACTCGCATAGCATGATATCATGTCTTAAATTTATGGTAACAGGTGCTAAGCATGCTAACATATCCATATATCAATTCCATGCTTAAAATACAAGAGGGTTTATTTTTAGGTGTATTAAAAATACTCACATAATGATAAAATAGTTGTATGTCAAAAAAAGGAAACTGTACTCGCCTGAAACCGGGGTAAAATACCGGTTAAAATCCGGGGAATCAGCGAACCGTTCGAGTAAACCTCTAGCCCACAAGTATATATTAAAATATATATTTACAAATATTTATATAGATGTTAGAGAGGGAATGAGAGAGAGGAGAGAGAGAGAGAGAGAGGAGAGAGAAGGTTGTAGGAGAGAAGGAGAAAAAGAAAGAGAGGAAAAATATGGTATATTTTGAAATGAATTAGAATTTAAAGGGGAGGGGTAGTGGGTGTAAAATTAGGGAAGTAGTTTGAGAGAAAGGTGGGGGGTATTTTAGGAAAGAGGGAAAGTTAGTTGTATTTAGGGAAGAAATGAAAAGAAAAAGGAAAGAAAGAAAAGAAGAAAGAAAGGAAAAGAAAAAGGAAGGAGGAGGGAAGTGGGGTGGCCGGCCGGCCACTGCTGCGCCGGCGGCCTGCCGGCGGCGGCGCCGCCGAGGGGGTGGAGGGCGGCGCGCGCGCGCCTAGGGTGGAGAGAAGGAGGTAGGTTGGTTGTTGTTGTTGTTGTTATTGTGGTTGTTTTGATGGTGGTGGTGGTGGTGGTGGTGTGGTGGTGGTGGTGGTGATGTTTGGTGATGTTGGGGAGTTAGAGGAGGTGGTGATGAGTTGGTTGGAGTGGGGAATTTGATGGTGGTGATGGAGAATTTTGGAGAAGATGAAGGTGGATGTGAGATGGGTTTGATGGAAATTAGAGGTGTGGTGGTTGATGGAGGTTGCAGAAGGTGGTGGTGTGGAGGGGAGTTGGGCGAGAGGGGGTGACCGGCCTAGGATGGCCGACGACGGCGGTTCCAGTGGTGGAGGCGGCGGTGTGGAAGTGGGTGCGTCAGTGGTTTGGTTGAGGGTTGAAGATGAAGTGTTGGAGAGTTAATTGAAATAGAAAGAAGGGAAGATGAAGGGTTTCAGTGAAGAGGAAAAAGGAAAAAACTTGAAATTGGAATGATGAAAATGGATGAAGTGGGCGAAATGGTTGCTCAGCCCATGATGTCCTGTTCCCTGCTGTGCTGATGTGGTTGCGTTGGCGTGGGAGAAGAAGGGGAGTAGAGGAGAAGAAAAGAAAGGAAGAAAAAGAAAGAAAATGAAAGAAATGGGAAAAAATTAAAAGAAATGAAAAAAATAGTAATAAATATTTATAAATAATAAAATTAATAGAATATTCTGGGAGTAATAAGTAGAGGAGTTGAGAGGAAAAAGCAGGAAAAAGAAAGAACGACAATTTATATTATTATTTTAATAAGGCGAAAATTCGACTGTTTCAGAATCGTTCCAAAAAATTCTCAAAAATAAAAAATATTATTCTAAGATGCTAGGTAAAATTGGATTTGAAAAATATATTGTAGTTTTCAAAATAAAAATCCTAGATTCTTCCGGCGATACTGGCCGACACCAGAATCGATCAAATTTTGATAAATTTTGAAAAATTTAAAAAATATTTTTAGATATAAAATGATATTCTAAGATGTACTGTGAAAGCCATATTTGAAATTTAATCCCATTTAAAAATTAAAAATCTGGGAATCAGTCAGCGATGCCGACCGACACCGGTTTTGGAGATTTTGCAGAAAAATTTCAAAAAATTTCAGAAAATCATGAAAAATCTAAAATATTAGAAAACAATCTCTGAAACTGAAATTGGTCAAATCGGACCATCAGAAGTCAAATCGGGCTACTGACTGGTATCGGGTTCTCGGTCCGGGTCAGGGCTTACTCTAGGTTTGAGAATCCAGATCCGATACTCAAAATATAAGTAATCACAACTCAAAAACACATACAGGAAGAAATTTGAGCAATATGGTTGAAAAAATTTTGAGACTCGTATCTGGGTACGTATCCCGGGTACGGGGTGCTACAATCTACCCACCTAACAAAATTTCGTCCTCGAAATTTCTATAAGGAGAGAGATGAACATGAAAATAATGAATTGATAAGACAAGAGATAGAGTATAAGAGAATATTACCACTCAAGGCTCGAACAGATGCGGGTAACGGTCACGAATGACGTCCTCTCGATCCCAAGTTGCTTCTCCCAGACTATGCCTGTTCCATGAAACAAGCACCAACGGGATGGTCCGGTTCTTCAGGGTCTTGACACTTCTGTCCATAATAGCCATTGGTTGCTCAATATATGACAGATCTGGTTGCAACTCCAATTCTGAATGATCTAATACATGGCTCTCATCCTGATGTATCTCCTCAGCTGCGACACATAGAACACGTTGTGTACTCCTTCCAGTGATGGCGGCAGTGCCAATCTGTAGGCCACTTCTCCCACTCGATCCAATATCTCAAACGGGCCTATATACCTCGGACTCAGCTTCCCACGTGCACCAAACCTGATCACTCCTTGGTCAGAGATATCTTCAGAAACACATGCTCTCCCGCCTGGAACTCCAACGGCCTTCTATTAGAATCTGCCCAACTCTTCTGTCTGTCCTGGGCTGCACGAAGGTGCTCTTGGATAGTCCTGATCTTGTCCACTGCCTGTACTATCACATCTGGTCCCCAAATGCCTTCTCTCGCCAACTTCATCCCAACACAATGGTGATCTGCATCTCCTGCCGTACAGGGCTTCAAATGGAGCCATCTTGATGCTCGCCTGATAGCTGTTATTGTAGGAAAACTCTGCCAAATGTAGATGGTCTTCCCATGATCCTTTGAAGTCTATCACACAAGACCTCAACATGTCTTCTAAGATCTGAATGGTCTGTTCGGACTGCCCGTCTGTCTCTGGATGTTAAGATGTGCTAAACTTCAAACGGGTCCCCAGACTCTCTTGAAGGCTCTCCCAGAAGTGAGATCTAAACCTCGTGTCTCTGTCCGACACGATACTCACAGGAACTCCATGCAGTCGAACAATCTCCCTCATGTACTTGTCTGCTAGAAGCTTCGTAGATTGTCCCACTCTGAATGGTATCAAATGTGCTGACTTAGTGAGACGGTCAACAACTACCCATACTGTATTATTCCCCTTTGGACTGCGGGGTAGAGCGGTGACAAAATCCATAGTAACATGCTCCCACTTCCATTCTAGTATTGGCAAAGGCTGTAGCAATCCAGCTGGTCTCTGGTGTTCAGTCTTCACTTGCTGACACACTAGACACTTCGCCACAAATTATGCGATCTCCCTCTTCATCGCATTCCACCAGAAATGTTGCTTCAGATCCTGATACATCTTAGTTCCTCCAAGGTGTATAGAGTAAGCTGAGCTATGAGCCTCAGCTAAGATCTTCTGTCTAATCTCCCCCTGAGGCACACAAATCCTGCCTCTGAAATAGAGTGCACCATCAGGATGTATGCAAACATCTGATCTCAGCCCTGTTTCCACTTGCTCTCTGAATTTCAACAATCTAGGATCTTCTCTCTGAGCTTCTCTGATCTCTCCATCAGTGTCGGCTGGATCTGGAATGCCATCAATTGCACGGATCCACTGGTCCTCCGAGTCACCATCAAATCTAGCCGCCTCATCTCTTTGAGTAGCTCCTTCTGCTGAGTGAGCAACATAACCATGTTGGCTTCAGGTCTTCTACTCAGGGCATCCGGCACAACATTAACCTTACCAGGATGGTACTGCAGATCTATATCATAATCTGCCATCAACTCAAGCCATCGCCTCTGTCTCATATTCAACTCCTTCTATGTGAAAATGTACTTCAGGCTCTTATGATCAGTGTAAATCAACACTCGGTCACCTAGCAGGTAATGCCTCCATATCTTCAACGCAAAGATCACAGCTGCCAGCTCTAGATCATGCGTTGGGTAATTCTTCTCATGAGGCTTCAACTGCCTGGATGCATAAGCCACCACATGTTCATGCTGCATCAACCACATCCAAGACCCTTCCCTGAGGCATCACAATACACAACCATACCTCCTGTCCCTGAGGGTGTCTTCAAGATTGGAGCCGAAATCAACTTGTTTTTCAACTCCTCAAAAGCAGACGCACACTCCTCAGTCCATATGTACTTCTCTCCCTTCCTGGTAAGCTTAGTAAAGGGAGCTGCAATCTTCGAGAAGTCTTGCACGAACCTTCGATAATATCCAGCTAGTCCGATGAAGCTCCTGATCTCTGTCACAGACTTCGGAGTCGGCCAATCCTTCACCGCCTGAATCTTGCTGGGATCCACCGAGATTCCTTCCTTAGAACAATATGGCCCAAGAATGCTATACTCTCCAACCAGAAACTCACACTTGTTAAGTTTGGCGTGAAGCTGCTCAAGTCGGAGAGTCTGTAGCACAATCCTCAGATGCTCCGCATGCTCCTCTTCATTCTTGGAATAAACTAAAATATCATCGATGAACACCAATGCAAATTTGTCCAGATAGGGCGAGAAGATTCTATTCATCAAGTCCATAAAGACTGCTGGGGCATTTGTAACTCCAAAGGGCATAACTAAGAACTCATAATTGTTGGCCCAAAGGCCCATCACTCTAGTTTTGATGATGATCAACTCATATAGTTATGTTTACTAATGATCTTGTGTTTAATTAGTGACAGATTTATGATCAAGATCTTAGTTGGTGCATAGCTTCAACAAAGGATTTGAAGTCAAGTTTGGAGCTTGCACGGTGTTTGGACCAAGTCAAGAAGGCTTCAAGTGAAGACTTCAAGAAGATGAAGACTTGTGTCTAGGTATAAGATTTTGTGTTTTAGATAAAATGTAAAGGATAGAGTAGTTGGTGGATTGCTCAAGTACACTTACACACACACTCTTGATAGAATTGTTTTCATAAAAGATTTTTTAGTTTAGAAAAGATTTTTCTTTGTGACAAAATACTATTTGGTTTTTGGTATTCATGTTTATATCTTTCAACCAAAACCAAGTTTATGCTTATTGTCAAAACATAGATATTTCATCTTGATTGTGTAGTGGATCATATCCATACACACTATGCTTTAAAAATATATCTTGTTTTTGTATTTGATGAAGATTTGAAAAAACATGTTTTGGAAAAATATTGTTTTGAAAAACAGTTTTTTATCATGAGCCAAATATTCCAAGTTACAAAAATAGTCCAATCTTTTATAACATGCCTTGATTTTGTGCAAGCATGTTTGTATATCAAAGTATATTGGTTAAACTTTTTTTGTAGAAATTCTTTGTATTTTATGGGATTTTATGTGAACCAAAAGACTTAGTTTTAAATCCCAGAAAAATTGTTTTCAGGCTTCAGCTAGTCGACTTACTACCTTGCTAGTCGACTAACTCTGAAGTCGGTCGACCGGCTCGGTCGACCGACGTGCACGACGTGCACGCCTTGACCTGGCAGATGGCCGGTCTGCCGACCCAGTCGACCGGAACTGAGAGCAGTGCTCTCTGTTCTTTTGGGTCGACCGGGCGGTCGACCGGAGGCTCCAACGGTCGGATTCTTGACCGTTGGAAGTAAACCGGACGGTCGACAGACAGGTCTGACAGACCCCAACGGCTAGTTTTTGACAGCCTATAAATTTAAGGGTTTGGTCATTGTTTTTCACCAAGATTTGAAGAAGTTTTAGAGCCAGTTTTTCCTACTCTTTTCAGAGGTTTTTCTTCACAAAATTGAGAACTAATACTTCCAATTAAAAGGGGAGTTTTTATTAAGAGTGTTAAAAGAGATTCTTTGAGTTTTCCTCCACCATTTCCATCCTAATTTTTCTCACACAAACACTTGAGCCATCCATTAATATATCTTCCTATAGGTTTTGTTGTGAGAGGATTTAGGTGATCAAGAGTTGTGATCACCAAAGTTCATCCTTGTTCCTTTGAGAAGGCGGACGGTTGTGTTCGCATTGTTTTGGGTCCTAGTGTGGACTCGGTGGTTTCGAGTTCGGGTGCGAGCTCATTGTTTGAGGTGCGGCCTCGGCGAGCCGGTGGGCTTGCGTGTGTACGGGCTAGAGAGTCCGAGAGCTTGTAGGTGTTGCGGCACCGGGTGATCCATTGGGATCGATTATAGTGGAAATCCTTCGTGTGTCGAAGGCGGGGATGTAGAGCAAGTGTGCTCGAACCTCGAAACAAATCCCTTGTGTTTGCGATTGCTCTCTCTCTCTCTCTATCTCCTTGTCTATATCTTTCATTCAATTATAGTGTTTATATTTATATGCTTGATATACTTGTGTGCTTAAATTGTTATACTTGCTTGGGTTGTTTGCTAACACTTGTATTTAACCAAGAGAGCCAACGCGGCACCTCAACCCATTCAAGGGGAATCTAGAGGAGTTTGTCCAGAGCCCTTCACGGGGAATTCGGCAACACTCTTGTGTTATACGTAGTGTTTAGTGTAAGAGTTTTATTTGGTCATAATTGCTTTTAGCTTCCGCATTATTTGGCATTAAGTGACCATTAGATTAGCCATCACCTATTCACCCCCCCTCTAGGTGAACTTACAATAATGACCATAACGAGTCCTAAATGCCGTCTTCTGGATGTCTTCCTTCTTCACCTTCAACTGATGGTACCCCGACTGCAGATCTAACTTCGAGAATAGTTGAGCCCCATGAAGTTGATCAAATAGATCATCAATTCTCGGCAAAGGTGTTGACACTTAAAAAAGACAAGATTCTCATTGGTCCGAACGATGTCTAAACTTGTTGACATTTACAAAAGACAAGGGACAGACAAGCCGAAGACCAGTTTCCACCCACCTCCAAGGGACAAGGAAGCAGCTCGGACTCCACTGATCCAGCAAGCAGAACAGTGAACCCGGATTGTTTCTAAACAGACCTCAGCAGGTCTAAGATGCTAGCATTTAGCATTACATTAGCCCAAGGAGATAGCCTCGTTTGAGAGGCTAGCATCATCCAGAGCATCGCCAGGAAGCTAACTGATAGTTTCGCCGAAAAGCCTCTTTTCGGACCTCGCCAAGAGTTGCCTCTAGCTCCGCTGTGAGTTCAAAGCGGGCATCGCCGCTATTGGTCTGCTATGGTCAACCTTTGACCAATCAAATCTCCTGATGAGATCGGATCCAATCTGATCAAATTCAATTAGGATTCAAATATGGCAGGTGATTGCCGCAATCTCTTGACTCTCTTGAAACGAGTAAGAGGATCAGAGAAAATCCTCCAACGATATGGAAAGGATCGAAACAAATCGGAAAGATCAACCGACTTGCCATTTTCTAACTCCGTAGAAGCTATCCTAGCCTAGCCGCAAGGCTACTTTCCAGATTCAAACAGATTCGGTTCAATCTGTTTCCATATCTTCAAGGGGACGACTATACCCTTGCTCTCCCTATAAATAGCCCGCCAGGGGCACAAGGGGAGGAGGCTTCCAGAGATCGGCGATCAATCAAAGTGGGCTTCTGCTCCCAAATCAATCCTCTGCTGATCAGGAGAATCGGACTTCTTCATAACGCACCGTGCGTTCTCTAATTCAGAGACCTTTCAAGAGAAATACTTCTCCTTTCAGGGTGGCGATACCCTAGCAACCTCTTTCCTCAAGGAATCTCCGGAACCAGGCGAGAAGGAATTCCTCACAGAAGGCGGTTTTGAGAAGTAGCAAGAGGGTTCTACCAATCCTCTGTTCTCTGATTCCCGGAACCAGGCGAGAAGGGAATCTTATCGCTCGCATCGTCAAAGGGACAAAGTGGTCGCGCGCTGACCAGACTCCTATCGGCACATTTTCCCAGAATCTCTGAGGAGATCTACTTGTAATCTTTTTTTAAGAATACTTGTAATTTAGCTCCTCAAACTCTTTTTTTGTAAGTTTTCCCCCTTTGCAAACATAAAGAAAAACAAGATGGCGACTCCGCTGGGGACAGATCTCTCCACTGCCGAGGATCAAGTGTCGCAATGCGACGATCAGACCTTAGGGTCTATCTCTGAATTTAGAAAAGCCGGTGCAGCCAGATCCTCTCTGGCTAAATCTTCAAGGACAGTCTCTGCGGAGACAGAAAAGGTTCTTCACAAACCTGCTGCGGTCCTTGGCGCAACAAGGAAGCACGCCCACGGTTCAAGTTCTGCACCTTCAAGAACCTAGTCGTCCGGAGCAATCAAAGAAGATTTGAAGAAGTCCTCTCTGGGGGTGGCTTGATGCTTCGAGCACGGAAGCACAAGAAGGTCTTCATGGCCAAGGTTTCAAATCAGAAACCAGAGGCAGAATTCTGCCAACACCCCGCAGCCTCTCATGTGGCTAGTCAGGTTCCTTGCGAACCTATGCATCCTCTGCCAAAGCGGATATGGAAGCCTAAACAGAAGTCCTCTGCTGAAGCTTCAGGCGTAGCCACGCCAAAGCCGCGCCTCTCTTATGAAGAAAAAGGCAAGATGCCCGCCTGCGCCAACAATGCTGCCAACCATAAAGTCAAGACGGCAATCATACCGTCGCCTAGAGCAGCAATGCCTATTGCTAGCCTTGTCCTCACAAGCGAGGCTATTGTACCTCAGCGTACTCATCGGGTTTACAGCCGTGAGGCTAGAACCAGAGCACTATTCGGTGCTAATCCTTTCCGCAGGAATAAGGGGAACGATGCGTTGTCCCATATACCAGATTATTCAGGCCCCTACAGGGCCGACCTGCGAGAATTCTTGGCGGACAAGCGGAGATTGAAGCATTTCCAGACTACTTCCTCCTGTTGTCAACGAAGTGGATGCCAGTTGGTGATGGTCCATTCTATGCAGTGTCGGTTACGACCGACCCTCGCCACTTCTCCATACCAGCGATCAGTCTTTGATCGACTGTCTGCACGCATCCCAATGAAGCATCTCAGAAGGGGCGGCTCACCAGATCCAGCCTCTGCATCCGTCAACATGACCGGAAGGGGGCGAGAGCCGCGCAGAGGAAGTCAAGCATCTGACGACACCCCTTGTAACTCCCCAGATCCAGATTACTGCCCAGGCTTAGGTGAAGTCTTGGTGCGCGAAGAAGGTGTTTTCCGAAACACCAGGTCTAGGGTGGCAATACCCTATAACTATGAGCAGCCTTCTTCCTCAAAGGCCCTGATCTCACCACAGTCCAGGCGATCACCCCAATCATCTGATGGAGAAGATGAAGACAGCGGGTATGCCTCTTCAGCAACAGTCAGTTTTATACGGACGGACAAAGCATCGGTCAATATGGCCGATAACGCTAATGACGACCTTCGTCGGCGTTTGGAAGCTCAGGAGCAGACCTCTAGAACTCAGCAAGAGGCCTGGACAATATTCAACAGATGCTCGCTCAGCTCCTCAGCAACCGGAATGATGATACCGGGAGTAATCATGACGAGGAGGGACATCTCAGCAATGATCTGCCCAAGACGGAGAGATCTAAGGGAGGCTCTTCCCTGGATGCCGAAGTCCTTAAAGGCCTTCAAGCTCAAATTTCATCCCTGGCTCAGAAGGATGAATTGAAGAAAGTGGGGGTAGTCCGTCCTTACCCACTGGAATGGGATTCGGTGCCATATCCGCCAAAGTTCAAACCACCAACGTTGCATACGTATGATGGTAAGAGCTCGCCCAATCAGCACATCTACTATTTCCGGTCTCAGACTGGTAATGTCATAAGCAACGACGCCATCATGGCTAGGCTGTTTATTGGCACTCTAAAGGGCGTGGCATTCGACTGGTTCCGAAGCCTCCCTCCAGGCTCTATCAATTCCTGGCTCGACCTGGAAACTCGGTTCCTCTCTCGCTTCTATGAGGATGACATCGAAGTGACCATGGACAGGCTCCTTTCCACTGTGCAGAGGAAAGGCGAATCTGTCCGTGAATACATTGAGCGGTTCAGAAATCTATCTCTGATGTGCCCAGCAGGGATGCCTTTACCCATGCTTTTACAAACATGCAGACATAACTTCTCGGATCAAGTAGAAGTTCGCATGGGGGCTGTCAAGGCCCACACTTGGAAGGAACTGGTCGAACAAGCTGAGATAGCCGAGAAATCGGCTAAAAAGTTCGAGCCATCCGCCCCTAGAAGCAAATGAGGCGCGAACAACAAAGGGCGCAGCGATCTCCCGCAGTCTTCCCAAGCTAAAGGGAAGGAAATTATGTCCGTCGAACTGACCGGGGACATGCAGTCAAAGGCCAAGAAGAGCAGCTTCAACAATCAGGAGCCCAAGTTCCCTCCTAAACAGTACTCCTTCAGAGACGACCAGGTGGTCACGATATTCCATCTGCTCCACAAAGGGAATAAGATGAAGTTGCCAGATGCTCGACGCCCTGATGAGATAGGGCGCACAAATGATCCCAAGTACTGTCTCTACCATAGGATGGTTCACCATTCCACAGACAAGTGCTATGTCCTTAAAGACCGGATACAAGCCCTGATTGATGCCGGCGTTCTCACACTGAAGACGGAGCAGAAGAAAGTCACTGCCAATATGATAACTCTTGAGTTCGGCACTGCCCAGAAGGTCACAGTTCCTGACGGGACCTATCCAGCCCGGCGCCGCGGTTGGAAGTCAAGCATCCTCCAGCCATGACTCAATACAACAAGGGTCTCGTCCCTTTGACATTGGAGATAGGGAAAGTCATGTGGATACACCCGGATCTCGTCCAAGATATTCAACAGGGTTCAAGGCAACCCAACTCAAAAGGCAAGTCCTGCAATGTCATCTCTGTCCTGCCAGATGATGGTAATCTTACTTCGGCTTCCCTCAGCGATTCAGAAGAAGAGAAGCATGCCTGTACAGCGCAGGCAGACGCGCCTCAACAGACGGGCACCCGGTCTGGAAAGTCATACCAAAGGCAGTATGACAAGCCTACTGACGAGATACAGCAGCAAACGACGTCAGTACCAATGCCGGCATCCACTCCAATTCCAGCCAAGGGAGAGAAAAGCCTAAGGAGGTGCGGTTCGACCATGTGTTGAAGAAACCGCCAAGCCAAGGGCTAGACATGCCCTTCCGCTTTGATATATTGGCCTACTTAGCCAATATCCCGGCTCGTATCACAATACACGAGCTTCTGCGTCTCTCCAAAGAGACACGAGAAGCGCTCAGAGATGCTTTGGCCAACTCAGAGACTCTTCTGACATGCATACCAGAGGTCTCTAATCATGACGCCCAGTCTTCTTGCTCAGAATGCCATCATGTACAATCGAAGGTGCCTGCTATTACCTTCACGGTGGAAGATATGCTTCTCAAAGATAACAAGCATGATCGACCTCTGTACTACACCGGATATATCGGTTCAACATGCATTGAAAGGGTACAAGTCGATCCGGGGTCGGCACTCAGCATCATCCCCAAACGGCTTCTCTATTTCCTCGGCATACCACTGTACAGGTTGTCTGCAACCACCACTACAATATACGGTTTTAACGCCGGGAGCAGCCATCCGCTTGGAAAGATTCGGCTCCGCTGCAGAATCGGAAGCCTCAAGTCAGAGGTAACGTGTTATGTCATTGACGCTGACACGTCATATAACCTGCTGCTAGGACGGCCATAGATCCATGCCAACTGGATCGTCCCTTCTACCCTCCACCAGTGCTTCAAATATGTAGAGGATGATACGACAGTACGAACTGTCTTTGCCGAAAGGCAACCCTTTAAAGGCGTGGAAAATTACTTTACCGACGCTCTCCTGTATCAAGAGGCCGGTGGAACGCATGAGGAGCCATTGCCAGATGACAGTGAAAGTGGCAATGAAGCAGATTCAGAGTCCGAGGCGGGCATGCTGGCCATTCTGACTGGCGAACCAATTACAGCATGTCTCACTGACCCCAAATGTAATACTCCTTCTGAGGAAGAAGGTGAGTGGGTAATTAATGACAATATTTCTTTTGATTATCCTGTGAGTATGCGGTCGATCAAATCCATTATGGATGGCTCTCTGCACATGCCCATACATGAGCCAAGTGCGGCCAATACATCTATGGAGGTCATAGAAGGGGCTACGCTGGTGGTCCCTCCTTCCAAACAAGGTCAGTCGCCGATAATCTTCGGCAGAGCCCGGCCAGGGAGATTCTCAACTACAGACTCAAGCTCAGAGTCGGATGCTCCACAGTTCTTTCATTACGCGCCATCAGCGCGCCATATTATGAAGAAGATGGGTACGACTTGAAGCATGGAGCAGGCCTGAATTTCGAAAAAGGAAGGCGCGGTTTGATGCGGAACTTTGTGCCTAAAGGGAAGCCTGCAAATTACTATGATAGTACACGGAGGGGGTGGGGTATGTTACACCCACATCGTCAGCAACCATTCAAGTCAAGGACGATGGACCAATCCCATCACAGTCGGCCTCATCCTCCGAATGGGACTCTGATGTCAGCATAGGAGGGATATTCGAAAGCCTCATGACTTCAAGCAGTCAGTTGGAACCCGCAGAGGTTGCTGATGAGGAACCTTGGGCCCAGCAATTAAGTCTCCAATGGGAAAAACGGTTCGAACTGCGTGAGCCGCCTACTGAAGACAAGGTGACGCAGGTCAATCTGGGAAGTCAAGATCATCCCAAACCCATCTTTATAAGTGAAAGCCTATCACTTATAGAAAAGGAGGAATTGATAATGCTCGTAAAAGAGTATATAGACGTCTTCGCGTGGAGCTATGAAGACATGCCCGGACTCGATCCACAGGTCGCTATGCACCGTCTAAACATCAAGCCTGACGTCAAGCCAGTCAAGCAGCAACAGCGTCGGTTTCGCCCGAACATTATGGAAGCTATTGAGGCCGAAGTTCACAAGCTCATTGCATGTGGCTTCATTCGGGAGGAGCAACATCCAGATTGGGTGGCTAATATAGTCCCCGTCCTCAAGAAGAATGGCAAAATACGGATCTGCATCGACTACCGTGATTTCAATACGGCCTGTCCCAAGGATGAACTTCCGCTGCCCATCACTGATGTCATGATTGACAACACATGCGGGTTCGAGAGGATGTCTTTCATGGACGGCTTCTCAGGGTACAACCAGATCAAGATGTATCTTGATGACGAGAAGCATACTTCTTTTCGAATGCCATTGGGGGTATACTGCTACACTGTGATGCCCTTCGGACTGAAGAACGCCGGAGCAACCTACCAGCGCGCAATGAGCACGATCTTCCGCGATCACCTCCGGAAGACAGTAGAGTGCTATGTTGACGACATTGCTGTCAAAAGTCGCAATAAAGACGAACATCTTCGCGACCTAAGAACGATGTTCAACATAATGCGGGCTCATCAGCTGAAAATGAACCCGACAAAATCCTTCTTAGGAGTATCCAGCGGCAAATTCCTTGGGTTCATTGTCACATCAAAAGGGATCCATCTGGACCCAGACAAAGTCAAAGCCATCCAGGACATGCATCCACCGAGGAACCTCAAAGAGCTCAGAGGCTTGCAAGGCAGGTTGGCCTACATCAGAAGATTCATTGCAAATCTCTCAGGCCGCTGTCAGCCGTTCACCCGGCTCATGAAAAAGGGTACTGCCTTCATATGGGACCAAGCTTGTCAAGAAGCTTATGAAGACATCAAGAGGTATCTCACAAAACCTCCAGTCTTGGTGGCCCCTACATCAGGGAAACCATTCTTGCTTTATGTAAAAGCTCTAGATTATTCCCTCGGCGCCCTCCTAGCTCAAAAGGACGACAATGGCCATGAGCAAGCCATTTATTACCTGAGCAGGACTCTCATAGGAGCGGAATCTCGCTACAATCCTGTTGAGAAAGAGTGTTTAGCTCTCGTCTTTGCCGTTCAGAAGACACGGCATTATTTGGTTGGCCAGACCATACATGTCATCTCCAGAGTAAACCCATTGCGTCTTCTTATGACGAAGCTAGGATCATTGAACTCAAGATTAGCTAAATGGGCACTGCTATTGTCCCAATATGACATGACCTTTACCCCTCAAAAGGCGGTTAAAGGTCAAGCCCTTGCAGAGTTCTTGGCTGCGCATCCAGTTCCGGAATATTCAAAGCTTCACGAAGACATCCCTGATGAGGTCTTCGAATCTAATGCAACCTCAGTAGAGGAAGTGTGGCAGATGTTCTTCGACGGAGCATCACGGATGGGCCCCAAAGGCAAGATTATTGCCGGAGTGGGAGTTGTGTTCATCTCCCCACAGGATCATATCCTTCCCAGGGCATTCTCCTTGACAGAGTCATGCTCTAACAATGTAGCGGAATACAATGCCCTGCTCATTGGTCTCCAGCTCGCCCATGGAATGGGGGTACGCTACCTTGAAGCTTATGGCGATTCAAAGCTGATCATTAGCCAGGTAAAAGGCGAATATGAAGTCCGCCATGAGGACTTGGTGCCTTACTATCATACAGCCATCGAACTGGCTAGCCTATTTGAAGGCTTCTACATCGGGCATGTGTCTCGATCTCAGAACACCAAGGCGGATGCTCTCGCTGCATTAGCGACAACGCTAGCCTTGCCAGCCGACACCGAGTATCACCACACAGTCGCAACCCGACATCTTGTATGCTCCAGGCAGGTGCTAAGAGCCCGAGAAGTCCATAATGTCTCCATGAATCTTGAGACGAGGGATTGGCGCTTCCCTCTCATTGACTATGCTCGGCACGGTCTACTTCCAGACGATTCTAAAGAAGCGGCTTCCATCAGACGAAGGTCGCTCCATTTCTACTATGATCCCACTTTGAAGACACTCTACCGTCGCTCATATGATGGTGTCCTCCTCCGTTGCCTTTCCCATTCAGAGGCACAGGAAGTGCTTAAAGAAGCACATGATGGCATTTGCGGAGCTCACCTGCCGGGTCCAAAGCTTAAAGACAGGCTGCACAGACTTGGGTACTACTGGCCGACCATGATGGCCGATGCCACCCAATAT
Organism: Agave tequilana; assembly: GCA_038442645.1. Taxonomy (NCBI): domain Eukaryota; kingdom Viridiplantae; phylum Streptophyta; class Magnoliopsida; order Asparagales; family Asparagaceae; genus Agave; species Agave tequilana. The sequence continues at coordinate 185,933 of JAVJIF010002829.1, forward strand.
GCACGAAGGTGTAAGGCGTGCCAGGTCCATGCAGACTTCATACACCAACCTTCGGAGTTGCTCCACCCTACTGTTGCTTCATGGCCATTTGAAGCATGGGGAATCGATGTCGTAGGGCCAATCAGTCCCTCTTCGGCAAGAGGTCACCGGTTTATCCTGGCAATAACCGATTACTTCTCAAAATGGGCAGAGGCCATACCGTTGGCCGAAGTCAAAACCTCCAATCTGGTTAGCTTCATCAAACACCATGTCATCCATCGATTTGGTGTCCCCAGGCGAATCATCCACGACAATGGTCCTCAATTCATAAGCCAAGGATTCTATCGGTTCTGTGATAAATACCGAATTCAGAATGTGGCTTCAACCGCCTACAATCCTGCCGCCAATGGCTTAGCAGAAGCATTCAACAAGACGATTATCAAGCTGCTCAAGAAGTTCGTCTCCTCGAATAAGTGAGATTGGGACGAAAAGCTGGGTGAATGTCTCTGGGCTTACCGGACTACGGTTCGGACACCGACAGGCAATACACCTTTCTCCCTGGTATATGGGTGCGAAGCGGTCATCCCATTGGAAATCCAGGTGCCATCATTGCGGGTAGCCTTGACTACTAAGATGATATCAGAAGACAATGATCGCCTGCGTCTTCAAGAGCTCGAAGCCCTAGACGAGAAGCGGCTCCAAGCTCAGCAACACATCGAGCTATATCAGGCTCGGATGTCAAAAGCCTTCAATAAGAAGGTCAAGCAGAGAGTCTTTCAGAAAGGAGACCTGGTCTTAGCCGTCAGACGACCGATGATTATGACGCACAAGACCAAAGGCAAATTTCATCCTAAATGGGAAGGACCATTTGTGATAGAAACAGTCTATTCAAACGGGGCATACCGCCTTATGACTGCAGAGGGCGACCTACTCATGATGCCGATCAATGGCAAATTCTTAAAGAAGTATTATCCTTAATCGAGGATCCTTCTCTCGATCAAGTTAACATTACACCTCTGATCGAGGTCTCCGTGTCCGAAGCACACACAAAGAGAGCCTTTCTCTTCCTCCAAGTGAGGTCATACAGCCGAAAACCAACTGGGACCTGGCCGTGCACCAGTTATCCTAAAAGACAATCGAGGTTGTGCAGACATCAACCTGATAATCCGACATCCTTAAAGATTAAGGATAGAGGAAAATGTTGGCCTTTAAGCCCAACATGAGTCCTTGACAACTCATCATGCTGAGGGGAATAGCATGGCTAGCCCAACTCAAACGGTAGTTGGTAAAGGCATATCAAACCCGTTGACAGCTAAGGGTTTGCTAAAAATCCTAAGGGGCCTGTTCCCACTTGATTCCCTCTCCAGAATCACGTACCAATTCTCATCCATAGAATGGTAAGACCACATATTTCGCTGTTACGTTAACATTAAACCTATGACAGCAGTCCCCTCATTTCTCCTCGTGAGAACGAGACCTCCAAAATCACCTACCAATTCTCATCCATAGAATGGTAGGACTACACATATTCCGCTGTTACGTTAACATTAAACCTATGACAGTGATTTCCTCGTTTCTCCTCGAGAAGACGAGACCTTTTCCAAATCCAACCCGACTTTTGAACTTGGTGACTTCTCAACCAGTTATGTCATTGCGACCTCTGAACTGGCAGATAGCCAAGTTTCATCTACCATTGAGCTTAGCGGCGTCTCAATTGGTTATGTCATTGCGACCTCTGAACCAGCAGACAGCTAAGTCTCAATCTTGAGTCATGTTGACATTTACAAAAGACAGGTCTCGATACTTGTTGACATTTACAAAAGACAAGTATCACCTATTTTGAAGCTTGGTGGCTTCTCAACCAGTTATGTCATTGCGACCTCTGAACTGGCAGATAACCAAGCCTCATCTAACATTGAGCTTAGCGGCGTCTCAATTGGTTACGTCATTGCGACCTCTGAACCAGCAGACAGCTAAATCTCAATCTTGAGTCCTGTTGACATTTACAAAAGACAGGTCTCGATACTTGTTGACATCTACAAAAGACAAGTATCACCTATTTTGAGCTTGGTGGCTTCTCAACCAGTTATGTCATTGCGACCTCTGAACTGGCAGATAGCCAAGTTTCATCTACCATTGAGCTTAGTGGCGTCTCAATTGGTTATGTCATTGCGACCTCTGAACCAACAGACAACTAAGTCTCAATCTCGAGCCCTGTTGACATTTACAAAAGACAGGCCTCATACTTGCTGACATTTACAAAAGGCAAGTATCTTCACTCTAGCCCCGCAAAGGGCTGACCTCGAGACTGGCGACGTCCCATTCGGTTATGTCATTGCGACCTCTGAACCAACAGACAGCCATACCTCATTATCCAAACAAACAAAGACGACAAAAGAAAGAATTTTTATTAAATTCCAAAAGGATGGATACATGGAGGAGCCTATAGGCGTACATGATAAGATCGGATCCGATCTCCGAGCGAAGCTAGCCTCGTCCTCCTGTCATCAGCAGCCTGGGCCAGCGCCTGTGATCTCAGCTCAGCCTCATTGAAATCCACCGCTTGAGCCAGACGAGCTTCAACCTCCGCCAAAGTCGCCCTCTGTGACGACTCCCGCCGTGCTAATTCCTCGCTTTGAGCCCTAAGCTGCTCAAGCCGCGCAGTCTCTTCAAGACGCACCGGTGTAGCCTTGGATAAGAGGAGATTTGCTTTCCTGATCATCTCCTCGGCCATCCTAATCTTATCTTCGGCATCAAGAAGAGCACTGGTGGAAGCGTCAATTGCACTCCCAACCTCTACTTGCTCTGTCTCCAAGGACTTCAAGTCAGAGGAGATAGCCTCAGCGGCCTCTTGAGCAGCAAGCCGAGCTTCGCGCCTTTGCGCGACAAGATGTGTGAGCCGCTCATCAGCTAAAGACGCCGGGTCGGAACGATGGAGATGGCGCCACTCCTCTACGTCCTTCTCAAGGTTATCCACCAGGAGTTCCAGAGCAGAAGCCTGGTGATACCCCTCAAAGTCCCGGATACACTCAATGCCACGGGAGAGGACCATCTTCAGCTTCGAGAATGGCACAGGCGAGCCCTTCAAGACTAGACTGATAGTCTGCTCCAAACTGTTATAGAAGCTGTCGACCAGATTACCGATGAAGTCATTCTCAGCTTCATCAACCCTTGAGACAACCTCGGAGCAATCTACCATCCCAGTCGACACCGCCACAGAAGAAGAAGCGGGAACATCGACAGCAGCAGGGCAAGCCAAAGGTGACCTCGGCGGAGTCCTCAGCGACACCAGCACACCAGCCACCGCGGAGGTAGGACTAGCAACCACCTCCTGAGCAGCAGGCTCGACAATCAAAGTCGGGGAAATAGGGTCCACAATCACCCTCAGCCCCGCACTGGGCAAAATTGCCGGCACCTCACTCGGTGATGTGATTGGGAGTGAGGATACCTCCGGGACTGCCGCTCCTTCAGCCTCTCGCCTTTCAGCTGACGTGGGCTGATAAGAAGGCAAGTCGCCATACAACACGTCCAACATGGCAACATCCGCCACGGTCGAAGCACTCGACTCGCCCTCTAACCTCTTAGGAGGACCCTCCGCTTCCTTCGAAGCTGATGCACCTTGGGGACGAATACCTGCAACAAAACCAAGGTCAAAAAGGAGACGCAGCAAACAGGCGAAGACCAAGAGATCGTAGTCATACCGAAGGCCGATGTCACCTCGTCAGCCACATCGGAATCCAAGGGTCCCATCGGAAAGTTCTTACCAGACTCGACGTAAATGGCCAGCCCGCTTTCGCCCGCCGAGTCCCCTGCAGACCACTCAACAGAGCTTGATTCCACAGGACTTCCTTTGGAGGTCCCAACACCCGAAGGACCGACATCAGCTGCGCCACTCCCAGACTCTTGTGAGTGAGCGGAAGAGCTGGCTGCAGCCCTATAGGTGAACAGGGGATCGTAGTGTTCCCCTTGCTCTCCAACTGCCTCAGCCCCTGCAACAAAAAGCAAATGATGAGTTATTTAAAGTGCGCTGAAGGCATATTAGATAGGGCCAATCTTACCAGTAGTCGGTTCAGCAACCGACGGCTCAGCCACTAATGGAGCAGCAGAAGGAAGCGCAGTAGAGGGTTCGCCCTCTACCACAATTGTAGGAGCATGGCGACGGGGCTTCTTCGCCAACGACTTCCTACGGGATCCACTCCCACGTTTCCTCTTGAAGTGGACATCAGAATCCTCTTCTTCCACTTCTTCCACATGTCGTGGGGGAGCTGTTCCCACCACGCCGGAGCCGGCTTCACAGGTGTCAGCTTCGCGGACATCAGCCCTCGTCTCTGCCTCAAAGCGAGGGCTCCCCGCATCAGAAGCCTCGCTGTCATCTGCAGCAATGAACTCCTCTATGCCAGGAACACGGACTCGTTTGCCCTCCTTCTTATCAGAAGCCTTCTGCCTCATCCGATGAGAAATTAACTTCACACCCGAACGGTTGGCATTAAACCCAGCAGGTGTGGAGTTCGAAGCTGCATACCATTGGCAGAAACACAGGGTCGTCCAAAGGCCGGGATCCCTCAGCGGCGTGCGTAGCCACGCTCCAGTGCCATCCGCGGTGAAGAACCGCCAAGCACGAGCCCCATCAATGAGGCTCCCTATGAAAGCCAGGTCCGGATTGGGGTTGCCCACATACAATTGGTCATTCCCAAATTGGCGGGCAAACCGGCTCGGGACGTAGGGCTCCAGGTAGCAGGTATCCCCACTCCTGTACAGCAAATGCGAGGGCCGGATACAGACCAGCCACTCGAAAACACCCCGACTCATGGGAGACCGACCTGACTCCACATTATGGAATTCCTCGTTGTATCCTGCACCCCGCAGGCGAGGAAAACAACGGAACAAGCTATAAGCGTCATAACGACGCACTAACTTACGGGCCTCGGCCACATAAGTTTTCTGCCACGAACGGCCTTCAAAGCGACGGAGAAGCGCCGTTTGAACACCCTGCGGAGGGTCTTCCCCAGCTCCAATCAAACTGGGGCAGTGCAAGGCGAACCACGCCATCAAGTAGGTGTATGGTAAACCTACCCTAGGATTGGGTCCGTCACAAGGCAGGACGGCACCCTTCCCTCGCCTTGACGCCATTGGCCTGCAGAAAGCCTCCGTCAGTGCACGAAGATCCCTCTGAATACAACACACCATGGCCGGGAGAAGACCCAGACGGTGGCCATGGACCAAGCGGACGGCAGGCAGCAGCACATTCGGGTGGACGATGTCACCCGAAGAAGAAGGCACGACACACTTCTTTAACCAGATGGTTAAGAAGCCGGCCAGCAACGCCTTGCGAGACATAGGCCGACGGGCCTGATGGTGAAAGCTCCGAAGAACATCATCCTTCCCGAAAGAACCATCATCTTCTGCCACGACAATGTCCTTTTCAGCATGCACCTCCATCCTTGCCAAGATGTCTTCTTCAGCAACTCCGTAATGAGCTGCCTCAGGCGCACTAGTCATATCCGGGAACAAGTAGTTCCCCCAGCTCTTCAAGCTCTTCGAGCTACCCTTACCACCAGTATGGATGCTGGAACAAATGTGCAAGTGGCACATCAATTCCCGATATGTCTCAAGCAAAGCAGGCTCTTGCTTCTCCAGGAGAGCCAACTCCGCCTCACAGGGAAAGTACTCTTCGTACGGAAGAGACCCGAAGGGCAAAGCAGAGATCTCCCGCATCTCGTGCAGGGCCATGCCCAACTCACCAACCGGGGTGAAGAAAGTCCCCGAGGCCGGGCAGTACAACTCAAGGATGGCGTAGAAGCACGCCACCTTCATCTCGATGCCGTAGCAGGTCGCCCTGACGGCCTCATGGAGGTTTAACCTCTCTAAGTCCCCCTCAAACTGAATGAGGATATAGTTGGTCAACTCCGCCCACCACGACCTAGGAGGGTGGACCCAACCGGGAGTCCTGAAATCGGTGGCAGGGTAGTTCCCGTCAACTTCGCAAAACTGAGCGCCAAAGGTCGGCGCCGCAGCTGGGTTCTCTCCTACTGGAAGGTCCCGCGATACCTTCCCAGGGTATAGCCCCATTATGCTACGAGGATGGCCCGCCCTCGAATAGCCGGACTGGAATGTCAACCTCCCGACACTTACAGACTCGGCATTTAGGCTCACGCCCCACGCCATCTTCCGAGCCTGAGTCACGCTCGCGAAAGAAGACGAAGCAAAATGCCGCTTAGTGGACGGGAGATAGAATCTCTCGCCGTCCAACTGGAAGATCCACTGGCCCTCACCGGCCTGCAGCTGGCGATCGGGATCAGGTGCAGCATCCCCGAACATGAAGTCAGGCTTTCTGTAAGCCTGACGGTCGATATCTTCAAGCGGAACCGTAGTCAAGATGCTCCGCATGGCCTGCGGACGACCGTCCTGGATGAGCGTATCCCGTACAAGGGAGCTCGGCTCGCTGAACAATAAAGCCTGCCCATAGAACTGCAGGCTGATGTTTCCGCCTGCTCGACTGGCTAGACCGAACAGACTGTTCTGGAGGCCGGAGGCGTAATGTACTGCAAAAACAGAAATGAGTTATGATTAGTTCACCAATCAAGTGGATGCGAAAGCATAAAAACTCACTAAGGCATAGCCTCGCCCAGCAAGCAGGGCCTGCAAGGCGATAGCTTTGAAAAAGCTTCGCTTCATGGATAAGACTGCATCTTTGCAGAAAATATCCAAAGCGCCAACTTCGCTTAAAGCAGGAAGTGGCATAGCCCTAAGGGCTGACGTCATCAAAAGGACATCATGGTCGACAGTCGTCCTTCGTGGCCACGACTGAAGGAACAGACCCATATCCTGTTCCTCAACAGGATGGAGACTGCCCAAGCAATGGCTTCCTACGGAAGCCTAAAAGAAGAACTGTTCAGTTCTTATTTCCCTGGTGCAAGGAAAATAGGGAAGTTCAGGGAAACGAGTTCCCTAATGAGGATAGATCCCATTCGATCGTCCTAAATAGCCAAATGGCTGGCTCCAAAGGAAAAGAGACCTCGGTCTCCAATCAGACAGGAAAATTCCTTACCGGTGACTGGTCGCTCGATGACCGGAGGAGGAAGGCCCTCCGCCGCAGAAGCCGCTGCTTCCTTACCCGCTCGTCTTTTGGGCGCCATTAAGAACTGCAAAAGTTCTCGAAGTACTCTGAAGTAAAGGAGGAAGAAGGAGAGGAAAAGACAGAAATTTCTCTGAAAAAAAGAGATCTTTTCCATGTTCAGCCCGATCGGGCCTTTATAGGCCAATCAGCGCCTGAAACGAGGCCTCGAAAAAAGGCCCATGCCGTCGTTTCGAATTAATTCGAAACAGCGCCCGAAGCGCCTTCCCGAGAAGCGCCGGTTCAACTCTACTAAGAGTTAAACTTCGCACTAGTGCAAAAGTGCGGACTTCGCACAGTCCTTCAAGGGCTTCGCCGAGAGGCCTACCTTAGCCCTCTAAAAAGCGTGCTGCTCGCGGTATACACCAGTCTCGCGAAGATCATTCGAAGGAAAGACTATGTCCTTAGCTCCGCACACAGTCCAGCCCAGCAATGGCCGAACTCCCAATGAAAGCAAGCAAAAATCAAATGAACAAGAGATGAACTTTCATTGATAGAAAGGGTACATTTGATATTACATCAAAATTGTGTTTTATATAACACACCAAGTTGCCTAACAAGGTCATTTGCATAAAAGGCATACAAGCGGTTTTATCTGCTCCCAGGCCAGACCAACGGGACAGGAAGGGCCTTCCTCCTGCATAAGACCATAATCGGTGGTGCCGCAAGGACATGGTCATTTTTCTCCACAAAAATGGCAGATCTTGCTAGGCCATTTTTGTTGAAGCCTGGCAATAAAAACCTATCGCCGCCAACACGATAGATCACGTATAATGAGAATTGGCAGTGGTACCAGTAATCTAACAGGCGCGATATCCGCTTTCCTGTAGTGGATCACCCCCAAAGGCCACCAAAGTTGAAAGTCGGCAATGATGCCGGCGATCCCACAGGCGACGCCCATTATCTTGAACGGATCCTCTCCGATAAGGGCGGCGGCCAGCCTCACCTCAGAACGAATCATCTCGGATAAGAGGCTGCCAACAGCCCCTGGGACGCGCATCCGCTGCCCCGAATTGTTCCTCCTGCTTAAAAGTAAAGCTTCAACCGGGGAAGCATAAGGCAATTTCATGGTTTCTTCCATCAAGTTACCAGACTGGCAAACATAGCTCACTGCAAGGCAAATTGGAGCAAGTTAACAGTCAAGCACAGAAAAAGCCGCAAAGATATTAAGTCAGATTCTTGGGCGGCAAAGCAATCCGACTTCAGCAGAGGACAAGCTCCGCCTGCACAGCAACTAATGGACTAGCTCAGCAAACGCCAAGTCCTAGCCCCACCTCTATGGCAAAATCAGACACAGTCTCAACATTCACCAATATGGCAAGACTGGCTCAACCTTTGAAGAGACCAAGTCCTAAGTTCTGCCTGTGTAGCGGACTCAACTTGCAATGATCTTTCTGTGATCAAGTCAGAATGATAGCTTCACTGGGAAGCTATGCCAAAATTCTTCTCTGCAGATCAGCCAAGTGCAAGATGAAGATCAAGGGAAGCTAATCCCTGAAGCAGCTGTCAAAGGGAGATGAATCCCCTAAAATCGGTGAAGTCGTTGAACGATCAAGACTTACTGGTCCTTGGCCGGTTAGACAACCAGAGTGGGCTTTCCCACTAATTCAGAGATCTGAGTATCTCTCACAACCAAGAGAAGAGAAGGAAGGCAAAACATTTCTCTTCAGAGGACCTCAAGTGTCCTATTTATAGGCCCATGGCCTGAGCACTCTCACCCCAAGCGTGGAAGCACGAGCGCATTCAAGGCATTTATTGCGCCTTGATGGAAGGGACGGTTTCCCCTTGGAACCTTGCAAAGGGAGAAAACGTCTCCCTCATAAAAGGCACTTATGGCACCTTGAAGAAAGGGAGTATCCTCCCTTGGAAACGTGCAAATCGGAGAACATCTCCCTCGATTGGCGCGAAAGAAGGAATGATCCTTCTCGTAACCGCCCCACGGCAGTTGGCTTTGAAAAGGCAACAGGAGTTCCAAAGCGAACTTATTTCTTGGAAGCCCAGATGCGGAGCTACCCCGACGCGAAGCTACTCGCGGACCAGTGCAATTCTTCGGCGAATTCATCCCAAAGCAGGATTGAAGGCGAAGCTGAACTCAACCATCATGGCGACGTTCATACTCCACATACTATCACAGCAGTTCAAAGTGTTTCGGAGTCTGAGCTATTGCAGACTCTCGAAAACTTTGAAGGGGGTCTTGTTGACACTTAAAAAAGACAAGATTCTCATTGGTCCGAACGATGTCTAAACTTGTTGACATTTACAAAAGACAAGGGACAGACAAGCTGAAGACCAGTTTCCACCCACCTCCAAGGGACAAGGAAGCAGCTCGGACTCCACTGATCCAGCAAGCAGAACAGTGAACCCGGATTGTTTCTAAACAGACCTCAGCAGGTTTAAGATGCTAGCATTTAGCATTACATTAGCCCAAGGAGATAGCCTCGTTTGAGAGGCTAGCATCCTCTAGAGCATCGCCAGGAAGCTAACTGATAGCTTCGCCGAAAAGCCTCTTTTCGGACCTCGCCAAGAGTTGCCTCTAGCTCCGCTGTGAGTTCAAAGCGGGCATCGCCGCTATTGGTCTGCTATGGTCAACCTTTGACCAATCAAATCTCCTGATGAGATCGGATCCAATCTGATCAAATCCAATTAGGATTCAAATATGGCAGGTGATTGCCGCAATCTCTTGACTCTCTTGAAACGAGTAAGAGGATCAGAGAAAATCCTCCAACGATATGGAAAGGATCGAAACAAATCGGAAAGATCAACCGACTTGCCATTTTCTAGCTCCGCAGAAGCTATCCTAGCCTAGCCGCAAGGCTACTTTCCAGATTCAAACAAATTCGGTTCAATCTGTTTCCATATCTTCAAGGGGACGACTATACCCTTGCTCTCCCTATAAATAGCCCGCCAGGGGCACAAGGGGAGGAGGCTTCCAGGGATCGGCGATCAATCAAAGTGGGCTTCTGCTCCCAAATCAATCCTCTGCTGATCAGGAGAATCGGACTTCTTCATAACGCACCGTGCGTTCTCTAATTCAGAGACCTTTCAAGAGAAATACTTCTCCTTTCAGGGTGGCGATACCCTAGCAACCTCTTTTCCTCAAGGAATCTTCGGAACCAGGCGAGAAGGAATTCCTCACAGAAGGCGGTTTTGAGAAGTAGCAAGAGGGTTCTACCAATCCTCTGTTCTCTGATTCCCGGAACCAGGCGAGAAGGGAATCTTATCGCTCGCATCGTCAAAGGGACAAAGTGGTCGCGCGCTGACCAGACTCCTATCGGCACATTTTCCCAGAATCTCTGAGGAGATCTACTTGTAATCTTTTTTTAAGAATACTTGTAATTTAGCTCCTCAAACTCTTTTTTTGTAAGTTTTCCCCCTTTGCAAACATAAAGGAAAACAAAAGGGTACTTGTTCTTGATGGTGACTTTGTTCAACTCTCTGTAATCAATGCACAACCTCTTGCCACCATCCTTCTTATTTGCCAACAGCACTGGTGCTCCCCAAGGTGAAGTACTCGGTCTAATCAGACCCTTGCTCGAATACTCTAGCAGCTGCTCCTTCAATATAGCTAATTCTGCTGGTGCCATCCGGTACGGTGCTTTAGAGATAGGAGTCGCTCCTGGAATAAGGTCAATAGAGAACTCCACAACTCTGTCAGATGGAAGTCCTGATATCTCCTTAAATACATCCGGGAATTCATTCCACACTAACACCGTCTTCTTCTCTTTAGCAGTGGCACACTCCAGTTGATCTTCCTTCCGGAGGGAGTTGCGTTCTCCAAAGAACTGAAACTCCGGTTGGTGTGAAATCCTGAAGGTCACCTTCTTATTCCGACAGTCGATCACCGCATGATACTTGCTGAGCCAAGTCATGCCTAGGATCACATCGTACCCTCCAGTGTCCAGTACGAACATGTCGGCTTCTAACTTCCTACCACATAACTCCACAGTGTATGCCTTGCAAATCTTGTTAGTAGTGACTACCTCATTCCCCGTACTAATTTCCCATTGGTCACCCAAACATACTAGGGGTATAGAATGTAAAGCAGTAAATTTACTGGATATGAAGCAGTGTGATGCACCGGAGTCAAAAAGTGATAAGACTGGAACTGAGTGGACCAAAATTATACCTGCCACTATTTCTCCAGATGCCTCGGCTTCCTCTGCTGTCAAATTGTAGGCCTGGCCTCTCCCGCGGCCTACTCCAGTCCTGGGTCCCCTCTGAGCCTGACCCAAAATCCGACGCTGGGAAGGAAGTGGAGCTCCTCTGCCTGCATGTCCTGGATTCCTCCTCATCGGTGGTGCTAAAAGTGCTGGGGGAGCTGCTCGAGCTAGAGGTACTGGTGGTGCCACTCGTGCTGGAAGTGATGGTGGTGCTGGAGGTGCATTCCAGTTCCTCTTGAATGGGTACTCTCCCACCGAGTGGTTGCCATATCCGCATGCCAAACACAGTCCATTGGCCATACGGCAGTTCCGCTGATTGTGTCCGGGTTTCTGGCAGTACCCACACATAAGCTGCTGGGAAGGAAGCTGAAATGGCCGCTTGGCTACTGGGGCACCAAAAGATCTGACTTGATTCCCCCTATGCACCTGCTGGAACTGGCGCTTCATAGGCTTGTGCTGCAGCTCAACTCTCCTCTTCTTCTCCAATCCCTGCTCCACATCACGAGCAATAGAAAGAACTTGGGAGTACGTCTTCAGCTGGTGGGGTATAAGCAACATCTGGATGTCCACCCTCAGTCCTTACTGAAATCTGCCAGCTCTCTTCTCCTCGTCGGCCACCATATACGGTGCAAACCGACTAAGTCTCAGGAAGTCAGCAGCATACTCATCCACTGATCGATTCCACTACTGCAGCTTGATGAACTGCTCCTCCATCTCCTTCTGAGCTGTCGCAGGGAAAAATCTCTCGTAAAAGCCCTTCGAGAACTGGTCCCAAGAATTAGGCTTCTCCAGCCTCGCCTCTTCAGCTAGCCACCAAGTCCTCGCCACATCCTTCAGCTGGATCTTGGCCACTTCTACCTGGTTCTCACCAGGAATTCTGGCCGCCTTCAGTAGATCGGTCATGTCAATCAACCACTGCTCTGCATCCAGGGGCTTCTCCGTGCCCGAGAATTCTGCCGGCTGCAGTCTCCTGAAATCTGATATAGTACCCGGCCTCTGTTCCCAGGGTGCAGTCAGCAGTCCTTGCCGTAAGAGCTCTGTCTGCTACTGCTGGCTATTGATCATCCCTTGGAGTATCCTCATCATGTCGCTCTCCCCGTTCGGACCTTCGCGGGAAGTGCTGGGACCGTTACGTGTCCCCCGTCTCTCCATATTTGAGCAGAGAGCTGAAAAGATGACAGAATATAAGATTTCAGGAATCAAGAATGGATTTCAATAAAGGAATAGATAACTTCGTACTTGTGATTGGAATGTATAACAAAGACTCGTGTGACTCAGCCGCAAATTAATTCAACATTAATTTGCAGACTAGCTGTACTGAAGGTGTGAGAGCCTAGGCTCTGATACCAACCTGTGGCGCCCCGATCCCGGCGGGTACGGAGACGCCACTGCGACGTACATACGCAGGGCGATAGTACCATCACGTATGTACGCTAAGCATCAATACAACACAACACATGTACCAGAGTGCGAAAATACGTGGTATTATATATTTCAACATAATTTGTACAAGTACTTAGTCATCACAAACAGTGACATAATATTACATCAATATTACATCACTAGATAATACAAAAGTAGACTGTACAGGATACAACAGATAAAACTCACGAGCTGAAAGGGGAATCTCGCGAGCGGGGGGAAAGACTGGACGGGACTACTGCTGATCCGCCTGCTCCTCGAAGTAGGCCTGATCCTCGGCTGATGGGTCTACCTCGGTCCAAGCTGCTAGATTTGGACATGCAAATCCAGGGTTGTTAGGGGGAAACCCAGCGAGTACAAGAAAAACCCAATAGTAAGTACAAATAATAGCAAGTGCATCACGTCAAGTATAATGTACCCTAATCAATAAGCATGAAATAACCACAATAAATAGTGAAATATGGAAATGACATTAGCATTTATGTGGCATGAAATAAAAGCATGTGTAGCGGGTCAACGTCATGTAATCAAATTAGGAAGCATGGAGTAACTATAATAAATGACAAGTATGGAAATGGCACAAAAATTTATGTAGCATGAAGTCAATTCTCAAGTTATTATTATTAACTCGTTCAATTTGTATGCTTCAGTATATGACCGGTGCCATATACTTCCGCATACAAATCTAGCGAGGTTGGTTATTGAAAATTGATGGGGAACGACGAACCATGTTTAGAATGGGTCCCGTGCATGCCCGGGACAACGGTCCAGGAGTATCCGGTACTGAGCCGGAACGTACCGCTAGGCACCGGGACTTACTATATGCCCGAAGGTCTTAGTATACGCCCGAACAGGAATAGAGTGTCACCGTTCCCCACAGGATATACCTAGGCGATTATAGCACACCCGGACAGGCAGGCAAGGGGGTAGGGGTGCCAGTACACCCCTCGGAAACGCCTGGTGGCCTCCAGGTCGAATCCTACAGGAAGTTGTACAACATATGTATGGCCACCAAAAACACAGAAGCTATATCGATACCCATCAATTTTCCCATCCCGGTGTAAGTTGTTTAAATATAACATAGTCTCAAATAATAATGTTCGCGGGGGTATTCACAAATGTACAATATCCATAGTTATCCTATTACGGGGGTCAACAGGAAATAATATCAGGAATAATGTCAGGAGCCTCCCAATTTCAGGGGTTCAAGTATACAGGAGTACAGGAGTTTAGGAGTACCAAATATCTGGTAATAATAATATAATAATCATGTCATGTCCCCGTAACTGTGAGAGTCATGAATATGTCATATAATCAGGCATCAGGGGTGGTAGTGTCCAGTCAAGAGTCATGATGTCAGGTCCAGGTATTTGTACCACATGAAAGCTTAGCATATACCGTGTGTCAAGAGCAGGAGTCAAGTACGACATATCAAGTATCGGTGTCTAACATCAAGTGATAAGTGTAGCAAGACAAGTATCGGGGTCAGGTATCACATGTCAAATATAGCATGGCAAGTATCAGTATCAGGTGTCATATATCACATATAGCATGACAAGGATCAGTGTCAAATATAGCAAGAGGGTTATTTTTAGGTGTATTATAAATACTCATATAATGATAAAATAGTTGTATGTCAAAAAAAGGAAACTGTACTCGCCTGAAACCGGGGTAAAATACCGGTTAAAATCTGAGGAATCAGCGAACCATTCGAGAAAACCTCTAGCCCACAAGTATATATTAAAATATATATTTATAAATATTTATTTAGATGTTAGAGAGGGAATGAGAGAGAGGGGAGAGAGAGAGAGAGAGAGAAGGTTGTCGGAGAGAAGGAGAAAAAGAAAGAGAGGGAAAATATGGTATATTTTGAAATGAATTAGAATTTAAAGGGGAGGGGTAGTGGGTGTAAAATTAGGGAAGTAGTTTGAGAGAAAGGTGGGGGTATTTTAGGAAAGAGGGAAAGTTAGTTGTATTTAGGGAAGAAATGAAAAGAAAAAGGAAAGAAAGAAAAGAAGAAAGAAAGGAAAAGAAAAAGGAAGGAGGAGGGAAGTGGGGTGGCCGGTCGGCCACTGCCGTGCCGGCGGCCTGCCAGCGGCGGCGCCGCCGCGGGGGTGGAGGGCGGCGCGCGCGCCTAGGGTGGAGAGGAGGAGGTAGGTTTGGACTTTGTTGTTGCTATTATTGTTGTTGTTTTGATGGTGGTAGTGGGTGGTGGTGGTGGTGGTTGTGGTGGTAGTGGTGATGTTTGGTGGTGCTGGCGAGTTAGAGGAAGTGGAGGAGGTGGTGATGAGTTGGTTGGAGTGGGGAATTTGGTGGTGGTGATGGGGAATTTTGGAGAAGATGAAGGTGGTGTGAGATGGGTTTGATGGAAATTAGAGGTTGTTGGTGGTTGATGGAGGTTGCAGAAGGTGGTGGTATGGAAGGGAGTTGTGGGAGAGGGGGTGACCGGCCTAGGATGGCCGGCGGTGGTGGCTCCGGTGGTGGAGGCGGCGGTGTGGAAGTGGGTGCGTGAGTGGTTTGGTTGAGGGTTGAAGATGAAGTGTTGGAGAGTTAATTGAAATAGAAAGAAGGGAAGATGAAGGGTTTAAGTGAAGAGGAAAAAGGAAAAAAAATTGAAATTGGAATGATGAAAATGGATGGAGTGGGGAAATGGTTGCTCAGCCCATGATGTCCTGTTCCCTGCTGTGCTGATGTGGTTGCGTTGGCGTGGGAGAAGAAGTGGAGTGGAGGAGAAGAAAAGAAAGGAAGAAAAAGAAAGAAAATGAAAAGAAAATGGAAAAAAAATTTAAAAGAAATGAAAAGAAATAGTCTTAAATATTTTATTAAATAATAAAATTAATAGAATATTCTGGGAGTAATAAGTAGAGGAGTTGAGAGGGAAAAGCAAGAAAAAGAAAGAACGGCAATTTATATTATTATTTTAATAAGGCGAAAATTCGACTGTTTCAGAATCGTTCCAAAAAATTCTCAAAAATAGAAAATATTATTCTAAAATGCTGGATGAAATCGGATTCAAAAAATATAGTGCAGGTTTCAAAATAAAAATTCTAAAATCTTCAGGCGATACTGGCCGACACCAGAATCGGTCAAATTTTGATAAATTTTAAAAAATTTAAAAAAAATATTTTTAGATATAAAATAATATTCTAAGATGTACTGTGAAAGCCGTATTTGAAAATTTAATCCCATTTGAAAATTAAAAATCTGGGAATCAGTCTGCGATGCTGACCGACACCGGTTTTGGAGATTTTGCAGAAAAATTTCAAAAAATTTCAGAAAATTATGAAAAATCTAAAATATGAGAAAATTGTCTCTGAAATTGAAATTGGTCAAATCGGACAATCAGAAAGTCAAATCGGGCTACTGACTGGTATCGGGTTCCCGGTTCGGGTCAGGGCTTACTTTAGGTTTGAGAATTCAGATCCGATACTCAAAATATAAGTAATCACAACTCAAAAACACATATAGGAAGAAAATTGAGAAATATGGTTGACAAAATTTTGGGACTCGTATCTGGGTACGTATCCCGGGTACGGGGTGCTACATAATGGCACGAAGCACCCTGGACGAGTAATATCATATATCATAATCATCAGGTCACACGATCTTAAGATCACAAGTTAAGAATCATATGGCAAGTCCAGGAACATCATGTAGTCAAGATTATCCTTGTTACAAATGATAATTCTAAGGCTAATATGTTTTATTATCCTAACCAATGCAGTTCTCCTGTGCCCCATCCCACAGGACAACTACATATCAAATAAGTGATGCGTTAGTGGATCCTGATAGCAGGGAGAAACAGTTCACTGTACTCAGTGTAAATCACCTAGAGGGGGGTGAATAGGTGATAATGCTAATCTAGAAACTAAATGCGCTAAATGCGGAAGCTTAAAAATAATATTACAACACACTTAGTACAACACACAAGTGTAGCCGAATTCCCGTGAAGGGCTCTGGACTAACTCCTCTTGATTCCCCTAAATATGGGTTGAGGTGCTATATGAAGCTCTTGTGGTTAAGTACAAGTGAGGCACACACACAAGCAATCCAAGCATATAATGAATAAGCAATATGAATCAATGCAAGGACAACACAAGCAAATAGATATGTATGATATGAATGACAATAAGAATGATGCTATGCACAACACAAATAGAGAGAGTGTTAGAGAGACAATGGATCAAACGCTAACAACAAGATATGTTCCGAGGTTCGAGCCCCTAGCTCTACGTCCCCGCCTTCACCGAGAAGGATTTCTAATCCACTATCTCCCACAGAGGGAACCTCTACCGAAGAGGATTTGTTACAACATAAGGAGTACCAAACTCCTCTCTCAATACAAACACCTCCTCACACAAGAGGGGTAGGCCCTTAACCAAACAACAACCAATCACCTCTACCGAAGAGGGATATACAAACCAACTCCACCTCTCACTAGAGGGAGCAAACCAACCAACTCAACCTCTACCAAAGAGGGAGTAAACACCAACCCAAATCAACCTCACCAAGAGGGATACAAGAAATCAAGGGGTTTACAACAAGTGGTATATCTCAACCACAAACCTCTTTCCTTTTTCTCTTTTCCACAAAACTGTTGGCCCAAAGGCCTTCCACCCTAGTTTTGATGATGATTAACTCATGTAGTTATGTTTACTAATAATCTTGTATTGTTTAAGTTTCAGATCATTAACCAAGATATTAGTTGGTGATTAGCTTCAACAAGGTGTTTGGAAGCTTATCATGGTGATTCCGGTGCCAAAGCTTAAAGATCATACCTTTGCACTCGGTGGATCGCGTTTGGGAGCAAGTCTACTTGAAGATGGAAGATCGTCAAGAGACTTAGGTATCCTAGTTTAGATTATGAGTTTAGATCCATTTGTAAAGTTTAGAATAGTTGATATGCTCAAGTGTACACATACACACACGTTTCATGATTTGAATTTTGGGTTTTCATGAATAGTATATCAAAACAAGTTTACTTTATTTCTATGTATATTAGATATGTTCTAGATATACATACATGGTTTAAACGTGCTAAACAAACTTATTTTGATATCCCTATTCATGTGTTGAAAAACCAAGTTTGATAAAAATACAAGAGTTTGTTTTTGATAAAAATGAGAAGAAACAAAAATGATTTCATATGCTTGATATTTGAGTAGAAATGATTATCACATATTTATATATCAATGCAATATGGTAAAAATATTTTTGGGAATTTTTTACAAGTGTTAAAAGATTTTTTTTTAACAAAATATTTTTCCCAGTTTTCAGACCCAGACTGACCTGTCAGGCCAGAACGGTCGACCGAGCGGTCGACCGCACCTAAGGCCGGTCGACCGCGCGGTCGACCGACGTGCACAGACTTGTGCACGTCTGGCAGCCAGGGGGCCGGTCGACCGGACGGTCGACCGCTGCAGAGAGCTCTACTTTCTGTTTGTTTCGGTCGACCGGGCGGTCGACCGGAGGTTCCAACGGGTCAAAATATGACCGTTGGACGGTCGACCGGCCGGTCGACCGTTAGGCCAGTCAGGCTGACACGTCAGCCTAACGGCTAGTTTTTTATTTGGCCTATATAAACCCATCTCTTTGGGATTTTGGCTAAGGTTTTTAAGGAGAAAAATTTCTGTGTTTCTCTAGTGTTTAAACAAGTTTTCAAAATAGTTTTTGTGCTAAAAAGACTTAATCTTTATTGTTTAGGTTTTTGGAAAAATCAAAGAAAATAGGAATTTGGGAGATTTGTCTTGGTTTTCATTCTATATCTTTTGCAAGGATTTTCCCAAGTGTTTTTCTTTGTTGCTTGTTTTCCAAAAACACCTTGATTCCACACTTGAGCTATCACCTATCCTAATCTATTAGGATCTTGTTTTTGTGGAAAAAGAAAAGAGAAAAGAAAGAAAGATTGTGTTTGTGGTCTTTGTAACCACTTATTGTAAACCCTCCTTGCTTTTGTGAATCCCTCTTCGGTAGAGGTGATCGGAGTGGTATTGGTTTGGATCCCTCTTAGGTAGAGGTGATTGTGTTTGTTGTTGGCTACGGGCCTTATCCCTCTTCGGTAGAGGTGGATTGTGGTTGTATAGCCTCGGTGGCTTTGTAAAGGTTGAGAGAGGAGTTCGGTACTCCTATAGTGGATTGGAAATCCTACACGGTGGTGTAGGCGGGGATGTAGAGTTGGGTACTCGAACCTCGAAACAAATCTTTGTGTTAGCGTTTGATCCAATTTCTCTCAACTCTACTCTCTTTACTTTGTGCAAGCATCATTTCATTCAAGCATCATTCTTTCATTGCATACATATCTTATACATTGCTTGTGTTGTCTTGCATCTTTTATATTGCAATTCATTCTTATATGCTTGGCTTGATTGTGTGTATTTCATATTGCTTGGATTGCTTGTATGTGTGTGCCTAACTTATACTCATCCAACAAGAGCTTCACATAGCACCTCAACCCATTTAAAGGGGAATCAAGGGGAGTTAGTTCAGAGCCTCGCAAGGGGAATTCGGCTACACTTGTTGTATTGTATTAGTTTGTGCATAATTTGCATTAGCTTCCGTTATTAGCGCACTTAGTTTTGCAATTAGTTTTAGATTAGCACTAACACCTATTCACCCCCCTCTAGGTGTTTTTTCAATTGGTATCAGAGCTAGTGCTCCTGATACTTAGGCTTAACATCCTAGGAGTGAGATCCATTTGCTTGCTAATCTATTGTTTGCATTTGCTTGTTTGCACACATATAGTTTACCATGGCTTTCATGACCCCACCTATGTTTGACCCTTCCAACATTCATGTTTGGAAGATTAGGATGACTGTTTACTTACAAACCCTAGGTCATAAAGTTTACCTTGCCATTACTAAGGAATCCTTCCTTAGTGACCGCAATCATATAGGGGCCAATGCACAAGCCCTAGAGGCCATTAGAAGCACTTTATCTAAAGATTATCTTTTATGTGTTTCTAACTTTGATTCCGCTTTTGTAGTGTGGAACAAATTGACAACCACCAACACCTCCAAGCTTCAAGTCCAAATCCAACAAGAAGAGGAATCTAGTGGAGAATCCGAACCACAACAATGCTATATGGTCCAATGGAATGACTCCCTTGAGGTACACTCGGAAACTCAACTAGATAGTAATAATTGTGCTAGTTCTTCAAATAATTTTGTTGATCCCCATGCTTTAAATGAAGAACTATCTATTGTTTGTGAAAAATTAATAGAAAACTATAAAATTTTAAAAAAGAAGAGTCTAGGCATTAATAATGAAAATAAAAACTTGATTGCTAGACTTGATGTTGTTTTGCAAGAGAAAGAGGAGATTACTAATGAGAGGGATTCATTAAAATCTCAACTTGATCTTGCACTTAAAGAAAATGAGTTTTTGAAAAATAAAATGATTGCCATGTTCTTTTGAAGAAAAATGATAACTTGTCTTCAAAAGTTGATTTTATTTTAAAAGAGAATGTTGATTTGAAAAATAAAATTATTTCCATTTCAAATGATTTAGATGTGTGTTTAAAGAAAAATGTTGTTTTAAAAAATAAGATTGATGAACATATTTGCCATGCTAGTGTAGCTCCTTCATCTAGTCTACCTAATGCATGTACCTCTTCTTCTAGGATTAATGATGATATTTGTATGTTAAAGAAGAGAGTAGATTGTTTGGGCTCCACTATGAGCCAATGTGCCATGAACCACACTCGCTTGGAAACCTTAGTTCGTAAGAAACAAGTTCCAACTTTTATGCATGCACACCCTCCACGGCATACACATGCTCCACACGGACACCATCAACACATGTAAGCTCATGTGTACACATGTACACATTGTGGCCGAAAAGGCCATCTTGCTAAATTTTGTTATGATAGAATAAATGTTTCAAATTTAGCAAAGAAATTTGTTTGGGTTAGGGAAGGGACTAACCCCCATGGACCCAACAAGATGTGGGTACCAAAGACCACCCCTCCTATTATTTTTGATGTAGGTGTGGGCTCTCGCATGACGTGAGAGTGATAGCACCTTGGAGTGGATGCGTTCCGGACTTAAAGGAAATCAATTGGATGCATCACTTTCAAGGGAAGTTTTGGTGGAGATGACCACCATGTTTTTGGAGACAAGGAGAGTTGCCTTCTAGGTTTTGGTAACAAATTCCTAACTCCCATTTATTGTTTACATGCTTTCATATTATTGTTTATAGCATGTTTTGATGCTTTATAACATGTTTTTGATGTCTATGGATTAGTATGTTCATTCCATGTTTATTAGATCCTTGACATACATTTGAGACACACTTGCTTATATGAACCCATATTTAGTGTTCTCACCTTGTGTTTAGCTATAATGTACATCATGAATCTAATACATGTGAATTTACATAGTAATCATGTTTTAGCTTTATCATGATATTTGTTTTATGCTTCATGTGGTATAAACTAGTTTAGATGTAGATTTTATCAAAACTTGCATGTATGCATGTACACATAGTGAGAACAAATTGACTTTTATATGTTTGCACTTCATGCTCATTTGTACCCACTATATGCACATGTATAAGCTAGTTTTGATGATTCCTTCATTTATACTTGCTATGCCTATTTTCATGTTTTTACTTCATGTATATGTATTTTGAATTCAAACCTAATAAATATACATGTATACCCATGAGTCTTTTGCCTTCATGCAAATACTTTTAATAGACTCATTTACGGTTGGGATATGTATGTATATTGTTAAATTTGGATGAATCATACATATACCTAGAAGTTTGATAAAAGAATTTTTGATGAATCTTTGCTTGTTTTATATAGCAAAATAATATTCGTGTTTGTTTTATGCTTCATGTTTTGAATATATGTTTAGATGTTAGTTTTCATTAAGACTAGGAGTCATATTTGTACATATGATGGGCTACAAACAAATTTATATATGTTTGGGATTGAATGCTTGTTTGTTCCCATTAGATGTGCTAGTATAGTCTAGTTTTGATGATTCATACATTTTAAACTTGTATTCCATTTTTTGTATTTGTTTTTATGATTATGAGTTTTCATTTCATGTATATGTGTATTTTGCCAAACTTGAAGATATACATGTATACCCCTTAAGTCATTTGCCTTTCATGCAAATATCTATTATGGACTCAAAGTGTGTTTAGGGATATGTATGTATACTTCTTGTGTTGACAAATCATACATATACCTTGAAAAAGAATTGGCATCAAATTGTTTTAATGAAAAGCTAAATTTTCATACTTTTCATGCTTTTCATGTTTTCCTTGAATTGGTATTTAAACTTCATGTATATGTTTACCTTGTCCAAATCATTAGATATACATGAATATCCTTTTTGAGCCACGTGCCTTCATGCATATATCCTTGTGAACTCGTTTGTATCTTGGATATGTATGTATACTTTGGTTTGTATTAGACATACATATGCCTTGAAGATTAAATAATATTAATTTTTAGTTTTCATGTTTAAAGGAATAATTGAACTTAATTGAACAAACTTTCATGATTGTGATCTCCATACTTGACTTGTACACTCCCATTTATTATTTGCTCATGTTTTGTTTTCATGAGACATTTTTATGCTTAATTGGATTAGAGTGTTGATTATCATGTGGATTTCATTTTTATGAAAAATGATTTGTATTTATTCCTTGCTTGAAGGATTTCGTACTAGTTAACAAAACTTTTCATTTTAACTAGTTCATATTCTTCGTTATAATATGAGATATACACTTGACCCTATTCTTTCAATTGGTATCATTGAACACTTTTAATTGGTATCAATTTTTGATCTCTTTGTATACTCATATATGTTTTGTATATGTATGCTTACTCTTTCAAGAATATCAATGTCAATTGGTATCTAACTTTCATACATATATATCTTTATGCTAAGCTTGAAAAATTTCTAATGTTTGATTTGTTTTCAATTGGTATTTTAACAAGCTTATGCATATGTTTAGTTGGTATTTCATAAAGGGGGAGAAAATTTGATGTTGTCTTTCAATTGGTATTTGATTTCCACTCCCTTGCTTTATGTTAAAATATAGTTTCAAATTGGTATCATATGTTTAAAAGAACACATTTCTCTTAATGATATCAAGATGTTTATGTTAAATGTTTTAAATTGGTATCTCAAAATTTTGTTTAAGTAAAACATATTTATTTTACATTGCCTATATGTGTATAAATTCATGTTGAGTGTATCTTGTATTGAAGAGCTTGACAACTCTTCCTTATGTGGTACACGTGTGTAGGGGGAGCTTCACATCTCCTTTTATGCATTACATATTTTGTGTTATGTGATTAGGGCGTGTCTTCCTTTCTTCATGTAACTCATATGTGTAGGGAAGCTAACTTAGCGTCTTCCTCTTCATGAATGTATATAGCATATAACATTTATTGATTTTTGTTTATTTTCATTTGGTATCAAGATGCTTCATTGACATATTTTTAATTGATATCATGTTTGTAGTCACCCCTTATTGACTTTATTTTTGTTTTAGACAAAAAGGGGGAGACCATTGTTTGTATTGTTTTGTTTGACTCAAAAAAGGGGAGAAAGATTTTTACTCCTCATTATATTGTTTTGATTGTTTGCCCCTTTGTTGATGATTGACAAAAAGGGGGAGAATTATTTGTGAATTTTATATATATGCATAGTTATGTTTTTGCATATATTAAGTTTGATATAGTTTAATGTATGTTTATTGGTATCTAGAGCATCTAGAAAATGTTTATTTGTTAATTGGTATCTAGAGCATGCTTTGCTTTAAATATTTCATTGGTATCTAGAACCTTTATTGTTTATGCATATTTGTGCATTCATGTTTTTAAGAGCCTTCATTGCATATTATTATGTTTATTTGGCTATGCATGAGTTAAAGGGGAGCTTCCTTGAAGCTTTACTTTAATCCATGCATATATAACTCCATGAGTTTTGTCATCATCAAAAAGGGGGAGATTGTTGGCCCAAAGGCCTTCCACCCTAGTTTTGATGATGATTAACTCATGTAGTTATGTTTACTAATAATCTTTTATTGTTTAAGTTTCAGATCATTAACCAAGATATTAGTTGGTGATTAGCTTCAACAAGGTGTTTGGAAGCTTATCATGGTGATTCCGGTGCCAAAGCTTAAAGATCATACCTTTGCACTCGGTGGATCGCGTTTGGGAGCAAGTCTACTTGAAGATGGAAGATCGTCAAGAGACTAAGGTATCCTAATTTAGATTATGAGTTTTAGATCCATTTGTAAAGTTTAGAATAGTTGATATGCTCAAGTGCACACATACATACACGTTTCATGATTTGGATTTTGGGTTTTCATGAATAGTAGATCAAAACAAGTTTACTTTATTTCTATGTATATTAGATATGTTCTAGATATACATACATGGTTTAAACGTGCTAAACAAACTTATTTTGATATCCCTATTCATGTGTTGAAAAACCAAGTTTGATAAAAATACAAGAGTTTGTTTTTGATAAAAATGAGAAGAAACAAAATGATTTCATATGCTTGATATTTGAGTAGAAATGATTATCACATATTTATATATCAATGCAATATGGTAAAAATATTTTTGGGAATTTTTTACAAGTGTTAAAAGATTTTTTTTAACAAAATATTTTTCCCAGTTTTTCAGACCCAGACTGGCCTGTCAGGCCAGAACGGTCGACCGAGCGGTCGACCGCACCTAAGGCCGGTCGACCGCGCGGTCGACCGACGTGCACAGACTTGTGCACGTCTGGCAGCCAGGGGGCCGGTCGACCGGACGGTCGACCGCTGCAGAGAGCTCTGCTCTCTGTTTGTTTCGGTCGACCGGGCGGTCGACCGGAGGTTCCAACGGGTCAAAATATGACCGTTGGACGGTCGACCGGCCGATCGACCGTTAGGCCAGTCAGGCTGACACGTCAGCCTAACGGCTAGTTTTCTATTTGGCCTATATAAACCCCATCTCTTTGGGATTTTGGCTAAGGTTTTAAGGAGAAAAATTTCTGTGTTTCTCTAGTGTTTAAACAAGTTTTCAAAATAGTTTTTGTGCTAAAAAGACTTAATCTTTATTGTTTTAGGTTTTTGGAAAAATCAAAGAAAATAGGAATTTGGGAGATTTGTCTTGGTTTTCATTCTATATCTTTTGCAAGGATTTTCCCAAGTGTTTTTCTTTGTTGCTTGTTTTCCAAAAAACCTTGATTCCACACTTGAGCTATCACCTATCCTAATCTATTAGGATCTTATTTTTGTGGAAAAAGAAAAGAGAAAAGAAAGAAAGATTGTGTTTGTGGTCTTTGTAACCACTTATTGTAAACCCTCCTTGCTTTTGTGAATCCCTCTTCGGTAGAGGTGATCGGAGTGGTATTGGTTTGGATCCCTCTTAGGTAGAGGTGATTGTGTTTGTTGTTGGCTCGGGCCTTATCCCTCTTCGGTAGAGGTGGATTGTGGTTGTATAGCCTCGGTGGCTTTGTAAAGGTTGAGAGAGGAGTTCGGTACTCCTATAGTGGATTGGAAATCCTACACGGTGGTGTAGGCGGGGATGTAGAGTTGGGTACTCGAACCTCGAAACAAATCTTTGTGTTAGCGTTTGATCCAATTTCTCTCAACTCTACTCTTTTTACTTTGTGCAAGCATCATTTCATTCAAGCATCATTCTTTCATTGCATACATATCTTATACATTGCTTGTGTTGCCTTGCATCTTTTATATTGCAATTCATTCTTATATGCTTGGCTTGATTGTGTGTATTTCATATTGCTTGGATTGCTTGTATGTGTGTGCCTAACTTATACACATCCAACAAGAGCTTCACATAGCACCTCAACCCATTTAAAGGGGAATCAAGGGGAGTTAGTTCAGAGCCTCGCAAGGGGAATTCGGCTACACTTGTTGTATTGTATTAGTTTGTGCATAATTTGCATTAGCTTCCGTTATTAGCGCACTTAGTTTTGCAATTAGTTTTAAATTAGCACTAACACCTATTCACCCCCCTCTAGGTGTTTTTTCAAAAACAAGGATCCTAAATAGAATAGGATAGATGATAGCTCAACTGTGAAAATCAAGGTGTTTTGAAAATCAGATAACAAAGAAAAATCCTTGGGAAAACACTTGCAATATGATAGAAATGAAGATCTAAAGCAATATCCCAAAAACCTATTTTTCTTTGAATTTTTCAAACCCTTGAAAACAATAAAGATGAAAACTTTTAAGCTTTAAAACTCTTTGAAAACTTCTTTAAAACTCTGGAGAAACTGGAAATTTTTCTTGTTGAAAACCTTAGCCAAAATCCCAAAGAAATGGGGTTTATATAGGTCAAAACCAGAAACTAGCCGTTAGGCTGATCTGGCAGCCTGACAGGCTACCGGTCGGCCGGCCCGGCCGACCGCCAATGGTCAGAAATGTGACCGTTGGGGCAACCCGGTCGACCCCCAGAAACAGAGAGCACTGCTCTCTGGTCCGGTCGGCCGCCCGGCCGACCGTCCCTGTGACTGCCAAACGTGCACAGTCTTGTGCATGTCGGTCGACCGCAAGGGTCGACCGGCCCTTGGTACGGTCGACCCGTACGGTCGGCCATCTTGGCCTGTCAGCCACTGTTCAGGGTCAGAAACATATGTTGAAAATATTTTAGAAAATCTTTTTAAGTCTTGTAAAAATACCCAAAAATAGTTTTATCATTTTGCATTGATATATAAACATGTGATAAAAATTTCAACTCAAATATCAAGCATATGAAACTATTTTTGTGTCTTAACATTTTTACCAAAAACCAAAACTTGTATTTTTATCAAACTTGTATTTTTCAATACATGAATATGAAAGTCAAAATAAGTTTGTTTAAAAGTTAAGCATCCATGTATAACTAGAATACATCTATTATACATATAAACCATTTAAACTTGTTTTGATCAATCTATTCATGAAAACAAATATCGGTTAAACTAAAAACTGAAAAACCAATATCCAAACATAAAACTTGTGTGTGTTGTGCACTTGAGCATATCAACTATTCTAAGCTTTACAAATGGATCTAAAACACACTAAACTCTATGATACCTAAGTATTCTTGACGATCTTCATCTTCAAGTCGACTCGGTCCAAAACTCCATCCATGAGCTAGGCAAAGTGTGATCTTGATGCTTGAGCCCTGTAATCACCAACTAATATCTTGATTAATAATCTGAGACTAAAAACACAAGAATATTAGTAAACATAACTACATGAGTTAATCATCATCAAAACTAGGGTGGAAGGCCTTTGGGCCAACAATCTCCCCCTTTTTGATGATGACAAAACTCATGGAGTTATATATGCATGGATTAAAGTTAAGCTTCAAAGAAGCTCCCCCTCAACTCATGCATAAACAAATAAATAATAAATATGCAATGAATATTAAACATGAAACATGAAAAATGCTACATGAAACATGCATAGATATGCATAAACAATAAAAGGTTCTAGATACCAATGAAATGTTCAAAAACAAAACATTCTCTAGATACCAATTAAAATTAAACTAAATTAAACTTAATATATGCAAAACATAAATATGCATATATAAACTCAAAATCTTTCTCCCCCTTTTTGTCAATCATCAACAAAGGGGTAAAAACCGAAACAAAATAAAATCTTCTCCCCCTTTTTAATACAAAGAAACAATCATCAATAAGGGGTAAAAGCAAAACCAAATCAATAAATCTTTCTCCCCCTTTTTGTTCGAAACAATGAATCAATAAAAGGGTTAACAACAAATGTTCTCCCCTTTTTGACTAAAAACAAAAAAAACCAAATAGGGGTGACAATCAATTTGGATATTAATTTAAAACTTTTATTTTCTATCATAAAGCAAAGGAGTGGAAGTACAAATACCAATTGTAAACATGAAAATCCAATTTTCTCCCTCTTTATGAAATACCAATAAAACGCATGCATAAGCTTGAAAAGAGATACCATTGAAAATTGAATCAATTGAAACAAAGTTAAACCTCAAGCTTTAGCATAAACAAACACATATATATGTATGAAAGGTAAATACCAATAGAAATTGATATTCTTTGAAATTGAAAGCATACATACATACAAACATATATGAGTATACAAGAAAGGTCAAAATTGATACCAATTAAAAGAGTCCAATGATACCAATTGAAATAACAATAAGATCAAGTGTATATCTCATATAACTATACCTCCTAATCATGGTTCAAGTTTTAAATGATTTTCATTTTAAAGCATACATGAACATGATCTCCCATCCAACCGCCCATAGAAGGTAGGGGTTTTCAAAAATAGGTTTGAAAAATATAGTTTGTTTGAAAACTCTACCAAATGAAGAATACGAACTAATTAAATGAAAAAACTTGTAAACTAGTACGAAATCCTTCAAGCAAGGAATAAAAATAAATTATTTTTCATGAAAACATGAAATCCACATGATAATCAACACTCAAGTAAATTAAGCACAATATGACTCATGAAAACAAACACATGAGTAAACAATAAATATGAGTGTACAAATAAGATGTGAAGATCATAATCATAAAAAAATGTTCCATTAAGCTCATTATTCCTTTAAACATGAAAACATGAAAATCATCAAAACTATTTAATCTTCAAGGTATATGTATATCCTATACAAATTAAAGTATACATACATATCCAAACATGACGAGTCCACAAAGATATACGCATGAGGGCACGTGGCTTAAAAGGATGTATATGTATGAACAATAATTTGGATAAAATGGACATATACATGAAGTTAAACATAAACACATGGAAACATGAAAAACTATTTTCATTAAAAACAAATTTCATTTAAAGGTATATGTATGATTTGTCAACGCAATAAGTATACATACATATCCCTAAACACAATTGAGTTCATATGTATAGATTTGCATGAAAGGCAAGGGGGTATACATGTATATCTTAAAGTTTGGCAAAATAGACATATACATGAAATGAAAACACATGATCATAAAACAAAACCAAAAATAGGAATACAAGTTTGAAATGTATGGATCATCAAAACTAGACTATACTAGCACATCTAATGGGTTCAAATAAGCATTCAAGCTCAAACATATATAGATTTATTTGTGGCCCACTATATGTACAAATATATACCTAGTCTTAATAAAAACTAACATTTAAACTTATATTCAAATCATGAAGCAACAAAACGGGATAAAAATCAACATGATAAATATAAACATGATTATTATGTAAATCCACATGTTATTAGATTCATGATGTACATGATAGCTAAATAAAGGTGAGAATACAAAAATAATGGTCCATATTAAACATGGGTGTCTCAAAAGGCTATACATGCATGTCAAGGTCTAATAATCATGGCATTTTCACAATAATCTAAAAACAATAAATCATGCTACAAATGATAAACATGGGAAGCATGCAAACATAAATAAGGAGTTAGAGACCGTTACCAAAACCTATGAGGCAACTCTCCAAGACTCCAAAACATGGTGGTTGTCCCACCAAAACTTCCCTTGAAAGTGATGCATCCAATTGATTTCCATGAAGCTCGGAACACATCCACTCCAAGGTACGGCAACTCTCACGTCATGTGAGAGCCCACACCTACATCAAAAGCTCTAGGGGTGGTCTTTGGTACCCATATCTTATTAGGTCCATGGGGGTTAGTATCATTCCTAACCCAAACAAATTTATTTGCTAAATTTGAAATATGTAATCTATCATAACAAAATTTAGCAAGGTGGCCCTTACGTCCACAATGTGTACAAGTGTACACATGAGCATATATTGTGTGATGGTATCCGTGAGAAGCATGTGTATGCCGTGTATGGTGTGCATGCATAATAGATGGAACTTGCTTCTTTCGAACCAAAGATTCCAAGCGTGTATGGTTCATGGCACATTGGCTCAAAGTGGAGCCCAAACAATCCACTTTCTTCTTCAACAAACAAATATCATCATTAATCTTAGAATAAGAAGTGCATGCAAGGGGTGATCTAGGTGAACCTACCCTAGCATGGCAAACATGTGCATCAATTTTTTTTTGTAAAAATAATTTTTATCTAAACAAACATTCAACTCATTTGAAATAGAAATAATTTATTTTTCAAAGCAACATTTTCTTTTAAAACAAAATCAACTCTTGAAGACAAGTTTTCATTTTTCTTCAAAATATTTTCACAATCATTTTTATTTTTCAAAAAGTTATTTTCTTTAAGTGCAAGTTCTAATTGAGATCTCAATGAATCCCTTTCATTATAGACCTCAACCTTCTCTTGCAAAACAATGTCAAGTCTAGAATTTAAACTTTTATTTTCTTTTTCAAGATCTAGACTTTTCTTTTTCAAAATCTTATATTTTTCAATCAATTTTTCACAAACAATTGATAGTTCTTCATTTAAAGCATGGGCATCAACAAAGTCATTTGAAGAACTAGCACAATCATCACTATCTAGTTGAGTTTCTGATTGTACCTCAGGGAGTCATTCCCTTGGATCATATAGCATTGTGAATCGGATTCTCCACTAGTCTCCTCCTCTTGTTGAATTGGCACTTGAAGCTCGGAGGTGGTGGTTATTGTCAACTTGTTCCACATGCAAAAGTGGAATCAAGGTTAGAAACATGCATAAGATATTCTTTTGAAAGCGTGCTTCTAATGGCCTCTAGGGCTTGTGCATTGGCCCCTATATGATTGCGATCACCAAGATAACATCTCTTGGTAGCCGCAAGAAAAACATGCAAACCTAGGGTCTTTAGGTACATGGACATTCTATACTTCCAAACAACAATGTTGGAATGGTCAAAACTAGGTGGGGTCATGAAGTCCATGGTAAACTATATGTGTGCAAACAAGCAAATGCAAATGTAGATTAGCAAACAAAGGATCTCACTCCTAAGATGTTAAGCCTAAGTATCAGGAGCGTAGGCTCTGATACCAATTGTAAATCACCTAGAGGGGGTGAATAGGTGATAATGCTAATCTAGAAACTAAATGCACTAAATGCGGAAGCTTAAAAATAATATTGCAAAACACTTAGTACAACACATAAGTGTAGCCGAATTCCCCGTGAAGGGCTCTGGACTAACTCCTCTTGATTCCCCTAAATATGGTTGAGGTGCTATATGAAGTTCTTGTGGTTAAGTACAAGTGAGGGACACACACAAGCAATCCAAGCATATAATAAATAAGCAATATGAATCAATGCAAGGACAACACAAGCAAATAGATATGTATAATATGAATGACAATAAGAATGATGCTATGCACAACACAAATAGAGAGAGGGTTAGAGAGACAATGGATCAAACGCTAACAACAAGATATGTTCCGAGGTTCAAGCCTCTAGCTCTACGTCCCCGCCTTCACCGAGAAGGATTTTTAATCCAATATCTCCCACAGAGGGAATCTCTACCGAAGAGGATTTGTTACAACACAAGGAGTATCAAACTCCTCTCTCAATACAAACACCTCCTCACACAAGAGGGGTAGGCCCTTAGCCAAACAACAACCAATCACCTCTACCGAAGAGGGATATACAAACCAACTCCACCTCTCACTAGAGGGAGCAAACCAACCAACTCAACCTCTACCAAAGAGGGAGCAAACACCAACCCAAATCAACCTCACCAAGAGGGATACAAGAAATCAAGGGGTTTACAACAAGTGGTATATCTCAACCACAAACCTCTTTCCTTTTTCTCTTTTCCACAAAACAAGGATCCTAAATAGAATAGGATAGATGATAGCTCAAGTGTGAAAATCAAGGTGTTTGGAAATCAGATAACAAAGAAAAATCCTTGGGAAAACACTTGCAATATGATAGAAATGAAGATCTAAAGCAATATCCCAAAAACCTATTTTTCTTTGAATTTTCCAAACCCTTGAAAACAATAAAGATGAAAATTTTTAAGCTTTAAAACTCTTTGAAAACTTTTTTAAAACTCTGGAGAAACTGGAAATTTTTCTTGTTGAAAACCTTAGCCAAAATCCAAAGAAATGGGGTTTATATAGGCCAAAACCAGAAACTAGCCGTTAGGCTGATCTGGCAGCCTGACAGGCTACCAGTCGGCCGGCCCGGCCGACCGCCAACGGTTAGAAATGTGACCGTTGCGGCAACCCGGTCGACCGCCCGATCGACCCCAGAAACAGAGAGCACTGCTCTCTGGTCCGGTCGGCCGCCCGGCCGACCGTCCCTGTGACTGCCAAACGTGCACAGGCTTGTGCATGTCGGTCGACCGCAAGGGTCGACCGGCCCTTGGTACGGTCGACCCGTGCGGTTGGCCGTCCTGGCCTGTCAGCCACTGTTCAGGTCAGAAACATATGTTGAAAATATTTTAGAAAATCTTTTTAAGTCTTGTAAAAATACCCAAAAATAGTTTTATCATTTTGCATTGATATATAAACATGTGATAAAAATTTCAACTCAAATATCAAGCATATGAAACTATTTTTGTGTCTTAACATTTTTACCAAAAACCAAAGCTTGTATTTTTATCAAACTTATATTTTTCAATACATGAATAGGAAAGTCAAAATAAGTTTGTTTAAAAGTTAAGCATGCATGTATAACTAGAATACATCTATTATACATATAAACTATTTAAACTTGTTTTAATCAATCTATTCATGAAAACAAATATCGGTTAAACTAAAAATCGAAAAACCGATATCCAAACATAAAACTTGTGTGTGTTGTGCACTTGAGCATATCAACTATTCTAAACTTTACAAATGGATCTAAAACACACTAAACTCTATGATACCTAAGTCTTCTTGACGATCTTCATCTTCAAGTCGACTCGGTCCAAAACTCCATCCATGAGCTAGGCAAAGTGTGATCTTGATGCTTGAGCCCTGTAATCACCAACTAATATCTTGATTAATGATCTGAGACTAAAAACACAAGAATATTAGTAAACATAACTACATGAGTTAATCATCATCAAAACTAGGGTGGAAGGCTTTGGGCCAACACTCAGGTATCATGTAATATGTAATAACATGAGCGCCATAAATAACAAGATCACGTGTGGCTTTCAAACCCTCAAGGGGTCGCCCTTCCAAGCACACCTCCCTGGACTTCCCCTGCTACAGTCTCCCCCAATAACCCCAGCTTGGTTAATTTTATTAATTATTGTAAATGCAAGATAATGTGTGACTCAGTAACAGGATTAGGGACCAGTATCAAGAGTATTCAGTGTCAAATAGTAGTTACATTACATATCAAAATTTCGAGAAAAATAGAACATGGTGATAACAATGAGTGACAAATGCATAACAGTATAAGTGATGCCAGTGTATTAGGATGTAGACTTAATCATAAAATATGAATCATGACATAGGGTGACGTCAACGTACTTGTACAATATTTACTAATTTATAGTTATACTTGAATGATTATTTATGTATCAAACGTCCTATGCATGCATGTCTTACAATACAAGAGATCAAATAAGGACATGAAAATTGAGATCGAAAAGGAATTTATAAACTAACAAAGAGACACAAAGGAGAGAGAGGGTAAGTGTACTTGCCTGATGTCGTTGAAATCTGAATTCCTGTAACTGAACCGGCTCTGGGTAAAATTCGTGGTCTAAATATTACGTGAATTAATTAGAGACTTGACATGTTCTTATTCAGTGATAAGTTAAGTGATAATGTATTTTTTTTACTATTTATTATAATTTTGGTTGGTTAATATTTTCAAATAATTTAATTTCTGAATTTATAGCAACTATTTAAAAATATATTTTCATACTAAAATACATACATAAACTAATAAATTGATATATAATATTTACATATTATTGAATTATGAATTTCATATTCCTTTTTTGCTATTTAGTAATTTATTGGTCAGTTTTAAATAAATTATCATTGAATAGTAATTACGAAATATTTAATTTCTTATTATTCTAAGTAATATTACATCAAAATAATTTTATAGAGTTTCGAATTTAGTTTGTGATTTTCTGTGAATTTTTTGAAATTTTCTGTGAATTTTTTGAAATTTTCTGTGAATTTTCTAGAATTTTTTGAATTAAAATAAACCTAAAAGTCAATAAAAATAAATAAAAAGTTTAACGGGTCTGTTGCTACAGTAATAGATTTGGGTCTGATTTGCTACAGTAAATGCTACAATTATTTTTCTACTTTTTTTTATTTTATTTATTCCTTTTTTTTCTTTTTCTTTTACTTTTTCTTTTTTTTCCTTCTCTTCTTTTTATCTTTTTTTCCCTCTTTTTTTTTGATTGTCTAAAAATAAATTAAAAATCATGATAATTAGGAGGCATGTTCTAGGTGTTCTACAAAATTTTATTGTGATTTTAGCATGTGTTTTGTAAGATGAAATTAAAGATAACATGTAACGTATACTACGTGTTCGGTGAAATGCCTCAAGGAACTAAATTCTACAAAAATGCAAAATAAAATACCTAGAATGCTTCCCTTCAGTCTGAATCTTCTTCTCCTTGTCCAACACTTTAGAATCTCACCAAATTTTAAAGAGGGAGAGATATTGTAGTGGAAGAAGAAAGAAAGTTTGGTTTTGCAAGTGATTTGAGATAGTGAGATGTCTCTTTTATAGGCACCATACACACCTCTAAACCCCCCTGAGAGTTAGACTACGTGGGAGGAGTAGTGGATTCAGTTTGGGTGAGTGGGAATGAGGGGAGAAAGTGTAGGAGAAGTTAGAGAGAGTGAGGAAAGTTGGAGAAGATGGGTGGAGTAGCCGGAAGGTATAAATGATTAGACATGAGATTTTAGTACACAGGCCAATGTGACAAAGTGGTCTGGGCGTTAGGATATGTGGACGGTGGCCATAGGTTTGAATTTGAGAATGAGCAATCTGGTGTTTTAATTTTTTTCAATATTGAGAAAATAAAGGGGTAAAAGGGATATAGGTTAAATAAATTATGTTTACTTTTACATATCAAAATCCAAGAAGGAATCTTGGTTGGTGCATTCATTTCCTTTCTGGGTGTCTCGAGTTTGAATCCTATGATACTTATTAATGGTTGTTCCTATTATATTTTTATTTTATTTTATTTTTTTAAAAGTTTATTCTTTTCTTTTTCAATAAGTATTTAAGCATTATTTTTATTTTATTATAATTTTATTTTATTTTATTTTATTTTATTTTAAAGTTTATTCTTTTCTTTTTCAATAAGTATTTAAGCATTATTTTATATGATTAAACTCTATTAATGCAAAAAAATCCTCAAAAATTTTCAAAAATAGAAGATGTCATCCTGAACATTGTTGTGAAGTTAGATCTCCAAAATTCATCTCCTATTTTAATTAAAATCTCGGAGTCAGTCAGTGACACCGATCGACCCCAAATTAAGATTCTTCTCCAATAATTCCCAAAAATATTCCAAAAATTCAGAAAAATTAAAATAATGGTAAATGATATTTTGAGCTGAAATGACCTTAATCTGACTACCAGGATGATTAAATCAGATACCAGTATTGACATACGTATATCGGGAACCGAAAGTTACAATCCTACCCACCTTATAAAAAGAATTTCGTCCTAGAAATTCAAAAGTAAACAAGGAGAAGAGTATTCTAAGCTATAAGATGATGAATAGATAGCTAGAAGTGAGATAAGTTACCTAAGAAGAGATAAGGATTTTTAGCTCTGATCTCATCTTCCCCTTCCCAGGTGGAATCTCCAGGAGAGTTTGGATCCCAAGACACCAGTACCAGAGGAATGATCTTGTTCTTCAGAACCTTCTCCTTCTTGTCGATGATGCGGATTGGTTGAGCCTCATAGGATAGATCGTTGTTCAGTCTCAGATCTGAATAGTCCAGGATATGTTAGTCGCCCTGAACGTACTTCATTAATTGAGAGATGTAGAATACATCATGAACACCATCTAGTGCTGGAGGTAACGCAACCCGGTATGCTACTTCTCTGACTCGCTCAATGATGTCAAAAGGTCCAATGTATCTGGGCTTAACTTCCCACTACAGCTGAACCTAATGATCTCTCGAGTTTGTGAGATCTTAAGAAATACATGGTCACCTACTGCAAACTCTAAGGGTCTTCTCTTAGCATCGGCCCACTTCTTCGACGATCTTGAGCGGCTTTCATATGTTTCTTGATCTTGGCCACCTTCTCTACTATTTGCAAAATCAGGTCTGGGCCAAGCAGCTTTCTTTCACCAATATCATCCCAGCACGCAGGAGATCTACACTTCCTCCTATAGAGTGCCTCATATGGATCCATCTGGATACTAAGCTGATAGCTGTTGTTGTAGGAGAACTCCACTAAATACAGATAATCATCCCATGATCCCTTAAAGTCCAGTATACAGGCTCTAAGCATATCCTCTAGAATCTGGATAGCTCTTTCTGATTGGCCATCAGTCTGAGGATGGAATGCCGTGCTGAACTTTAACTTGCTACCTAAGCTCCTCTGGAGATTATCCCGAAAACGCAACACAAATCTAATGTCTCTAGCAGAAATAATACTAACAGGGACTCCATGCAGTCTGACTATTTCCTGTATGTACTTTTCTGCCAGTGCTTCTGTGGACTGTCTTGACTCTGAAAGATATAAAGTGAGCACTCTTAGTGAGTCGGTCCACGATCACCCATATAACATTGTTCCCTCTTGGACTCCTAGGCAGGCCTACAACAAAGTCCATGGTGACATTATCCCACTTCCATTCGGGAATAGGGAGTGGTTGTAACAGCCCGGCCGTCCTCTGGTGTTCCGCCTTGACTTGTTGGCATACAAGGTAACGGGCTACGAATCGAGCTATCCTCTCTTCATCCCGTGCCACCAAAAGTGTTGCTTGATATCTCTGTACATTTTAGTACCCCCAGGGTGAACCGAATAAGGGGAACTGTGAGCTTCAGAGAGCAACTCCCTTCGAACTTCACCAGATGGTACACAGAGTCTGCTTCCGAACCGAAACGAACCATCTGCATGGATGACTATATCCTGCCTTAGTCTGGCTTCCACTTCTTCTCTGATCTTTTGCAACTTAAGGTCTTCCTTCTGAACCTTTTTGATCTTTTCGATCAGAGATGGTTGAGTCACCAACGTCATGAGTCTCCAAATATCTCCTGGTAGAATGATCTCCAAGTCTAACTTAAGGATCTCTTCTTGCATCTCCTTCTGTTGAGTCATCAACGTGAAAGAGGGCTTCCTACTGAGAGCATCAAGAACTACATTCACCTTCCCGGGATGATATTGCAGATCTATATCATAATCTGCCATGAGCTCTAGCCATCTTCTCTGACGCATGTTGAGCTCCTTCTGGGTAAAAATGTACTTAAGACGCTTATGATCTGTGAATATCTCCACACGCTCCCCGAGAAGATAGTGTTTCCACACCTTAAGGGCGAAGATGACCGCCGCCAGTTCCAGATCATGAGTTGGGTAATTCCTCTCATGGGGCTTCAGTTGTCTTGAGGCGAATGATATCACTCTGCCTCGTTGCATTAACATACAACCCAGGCCCGCCCAGAAGCATCACTATGTATCACCATCCCCCCAGATCCACTGGAATTGCTAGAACTGGCACTATCGTGAATCGATCCTTTAGTTCCTTGAATGCTAACTGGCATTCCTCAGTCCACCGATACTTCACTTCCTTTCTAGTAAGCTTGATTAGAAGCTCAGTGATCTTGGAGAAATTTTAGACAAACTGACGATAGTAGCCAGCTAGTCCAAGAAAACTTCTCACTTTCGTGACAGACTTAGGAATTGGTCAATCTCTAACAGCTTCTACTTGGGATGGATCCACCGAGATGCCATCCCCAGATATGATATGCCCGAGGAATGAGACATGGTCTAGCCAAAAACAGCATTTACTAAGCTTGGCATATAACTTCTCTTTTCTTAGAGTTTGTAAGACAATCCTCAAGTGCTCAACATGCTTCTCTTTGGTCTTGGAATAGATTAGGATATCATCAATGAAGATCGCGATAAATTGATCTAAGTATGAAGCAAAGACGCGATTCATCAAGTCCATGAATACCGCAGGAGCATTGGTGACTCCGAATGGCATAACAAGAAACTCAAAATGTCCATATCGCGTCCGAAAAGCAGTCTTAGATACTTCCTCAGCTTTCACGCGCACTTGGTGATAACCAGAACAGAGATCTAGCTTAGAAAATACTGTGGCTCCACCCAGTTGATCGAAGAGATCATCAATTCGGGGTAAGGGATACTTATTCTTGACTATGACATGATTCAGCTCCCGGTAATCAATGCATAGTCGCTGGCTACCATCCTTCTTCTTGACTAAAAGGACCGGAGAGCCCCAGGGTGAAGCACTCAGTTGGATTAACCCCTTATCTAGCAAATCTTGAATATGCTTCTTCAGTTCCGCTAGTTCTATCGAAGCCATGTGGTACGGCGCCTTGGAAATAGGGGCTGTTCTAGCGATGATTTTGATACTAAATTCAATCTCTCGAACAGGGGGTAGTCCGGGGAGATCCTCAGGAAAGATGTCAAGAAATTCACATGCCACCTCAAGTATATTAACTTGCTCCTTAGAGTTCAAGGATTCTAGCACCCCCTTCAATTGCCTCTTCTTGAATTGGGCTTGCTCTAGAGTTACATCCCCAACATGAAATTCAAACTCAAAATGATTGGGGACCCGAAAAGTAACTTTTTTCTTCCTACAGTTAATGAGAGCATAGGAAGTGCCCAACTGGTCCATACCCAAGACAACGTCAAACCCAGAGTCATTTATGACTATCAGGTCGGCTAAAAACTCTCTACCATATATCACTATAGGGGACTTCCTACATTCCTTAGAATAGACAACTATCCCACCTTTCGTGGCTATGTTCCAGGGATTAACCATATCATCACAAGAAATGTGATGTCGAGCAACAAAATCTGCAGAAATAGAAGAATGGGTAGCCCTGGAATCGAAGAGAACATGTGCAGGAATAGATTGTACTAAGATGGTACCTGCAATGACTCCATCAGCCACTTCAGCTTCCTCTAAAGTCAGATTGTAGGCCCGACCCTGCTTCTTCACCGGTCGGCCTTGCTGAGGCGTCTTGTCCTTGGTTCTAAGGAACATCTCCTGCTGGGTTGGAAGTGCAACTCGGGCCTGTGTGCGGGTTGGAGCCTGCTGTGACATGGGTCCTC
The DNA here is from genome assembly GCA_038442645.1 of Agave tequilana. Classification (NCBI taxonomy): domain Eukaryota; kingdom Viridiplantae; phylum Streptophyta; class Magnoliopsida; order Asparagales; family Asparagaceae; genus Agave; species Agave tequilana. Next base: position 224,734 of record JAVJIF010002829.1, read on the forward strand.
TGAAGATGGAATTGTTGGCCTTGAGATAATCGCGGAGCTGATGATCACTAGCCCCACAGGCCAGATACTTGTGATTTTCCCGTCTACAGTCCTTCAAAGCATGATCAGGCAGATGGCAGAAGGTGCAGACCAACTCCGTCCGAGCTATTATGGGAGCAGGTGCCGGAAATGGGGCAGGCCTCTTGGGTGGTGGGGGCCTGACACGGATCTACCAGGAATATGGGTCAATGTGTGCTTCTCGCAGTCGTCTCCTTTGCTGTAATATCTGCTCCTGAGTCCTTGCTGTCTCCAGAACTTGGGCGTAGGTGTTAAGCGGGAGTACAACAATATGGCTCTGAATATTAATATCCATCCCCTGAAGAAACCTCCTGGCACGGTCCCCTTCTTGTACCACCATGTATGGCGCAAAGCGACTTAGTCTGGTAAATTCTGTGGCATACTGATCCACGGTACGTCCTCCTTGATTCAAGTTGATGAATTGTCGCTCCATCTCCGCTTTGACAGTCATAGAAAAGAACTTTACTAAGAAACTTTCACTGAATGTCTTCCAGCTGATGGGTGGAGCCAGCCTTTCCATCTCAGCGGTCCACCAGATATGAGCGATGTCAGTAAGTTGGATGCTCACTACATCGACCCGGTCTTCCTCAGGAATTTTTGCGGCATTCCGCAGTTGCTCTATCTTGATCTGCCACTGTTCCGCCTCTAGTAGTGTCTCATTTCCTGAGAAGTTACTTAAGTGTAACCTTCGAAAATCTGAGACGTTCCCCACCTTAGTCGACTCATGGTCAGAGCTTAACCCCATCAGAGCATGCTTCGCAGTCTCCTTAGCCCTCGTTACTCCAACCCGAAGCAGACCATTCTGATCCTGCTGCAATTCCAGCATGTGTTTCAAAGTTTGGAGGATCTCCATGTTCTCTGAGGTTGGGTCGACTTGGGAGGAAGAGGGACATTTCTGTTCTGAGCCATGAGTGTCTGGAATAGATAGGGAATAGTTTATAAGGGAATCTAAGGCACGAGTTTAGGGTAACTATGTGTATCCAGACAATTATAGATGAGTTTTTTTTATATGTGAATCTGATTGTCTTTATATGGTGCGGAATTAAAATAAAAACCTAGTTCTGATACCAACTAAACCATGTCACGCCCCGCTTCCTGAGATACAGAATACGGGTACGTGACGATGGCCAGCAGATATTCACGAAGAGGGAAATCTCTTTTGTGAATACCTTACGCTGAAGTAAATGAGACAAATTCTTGCACAGATATACAAATGACAACCAAAAATTTCATTTCACATAAAAGACATACATCTAAAATCGTCTTTGTCTGGATACAAGATTGAAAATATAACAAAACAGAAATAAAAGAAGATACAATTTTGACATCGGGATATCATAACAAGATAAAATGCCAAAATATATAAGATAAGAAACGTCGGACTCACGCCTGGTAATCTTCCTGGGTTCCTTCGAACAAAGGCTCGTCAGTCTCCTCAAGCTCTGATGCTGAAAAATTAAGGTCCGTCAGAAGCGGACCAGCAAGTGCACACACGAGAAGAGGAAACAATAATATGAAAATGTGAAAGTTAAAAGAAATATAAGTAGAGTACTGGAATCAATGAATCATAAATCTGACGGTAATATAAACTGACAGGTAAGATACCAATAAGAGTAACAAAACCAGGTGAAATAAGGTCATGTATGTATACTATAACATGTATATAATGAGCATGAAGCACACTGGACGAGTAATGTCATATATCATAATCATCAGGTCACACGATCTCAAGATCACAAGTTAAGAATCATATGGCAAGTCCAGGAACATCATGTGTCAAGATTATCCATGTTATAAATGATAGTTCTAAGTCTAGTATGTTTTATTATCCTAACTAATGCAGCTGTCCTGTGCCCCATCCCACATGACAACTATATATCAAACAAGTGATGCGTTAATGGATCCTGATAGCAGGGAGAAACAGTTCACTGTACTCAGGTATCATGTATAATGTAATAACATGAGCGCGCATAAATAACAAGATCACGTGTGGCATCCAAACCCTCAAGGGGTCGCCCTTCCAAGCACACCTCCCTGAATTTTCCCTGCTACAGTCTCCCCCAATAACCCCGGCTTAGTTAATTTTATTAATTAATATAAATGCAAGATAATCTGTGACTCAGCGTGACAGGATTAGGGACCCGTATCAAGAATATTCAGTGTCAAATAGTAGTTACATTACATATCAAAATTTTGGGAAAAAGAGAACATGGTGATAACAATGAGTGACAAATGCATAACAGTATAAGTGATGTCAGTGTATTAGGATGTAGACATAATCATAAAATATGAACCATGACATAGGGTGACGTCAACGTACTTGTACAATATTTACTAATTTATAGTTATACTTGAATGATTATTTATGTATCAAACATCCTATGCATGCATGTCTTACAATACATGAGATTAAAGAAGGACATGAAAATTGAGATCGGAAAGGAATTTATAAACTAACAAAGGGACACAAAGGAGAGAGAGGGTATGTGCATTTGCCTGATGTCGTTGAAATCTGAATTCCTGTAACTGTAACCGGCTCTGGGTAAAATTCGCGGCTTAAATATTACGTGAAATAATTAGAGACTTGACATGTTCTTATTCAGTGATAAGTTAAGTGATAATGTATTTTTTACTATTATTATAATTTTGGTTGGTTAATATTTTCAAATAATTTAATTTCTGAATTTATAGCAACTATTTAAAAATATATTTTCATACTAAAATACATGCATAAACTAATAAATTGATGTATAATATTTACATATTACTGAATTATGAATTTCATATTCCTTTTTGCTATTTAGTAATTTATTGGTCATTTTTAAATAAATTATCATTGAATAGTAATTCCAAAAATATTAATTTCATGTTATTCTAAGTAATATTACATCAAAATAATTTTATAGAGTTTCAAATTTAGTTTGTGAATTTTCTGAAATTTTCTGAATTAAAATAAACCTAGAAATCAATAAAAATAAATAAAAAGCTTAACGAGTCTATTGCTACAGTAATGGGTTTGGGTCTGGTTTGCTACAATAAATGCTACAATTAGTTTTCTACTTATTTTTTTTTATTTATTCCTTTTCTTTTACTTTTTCTTTTTTTCTTTTCTTTCTTTTTCTCTTTTTTTTCCTCTTTTTTTTAATTGCAAATAAATTTCTAAAAATAAATTAAAAATCATGATAATTAGGAGGCATATCTTAGGTGTTTTATAAAATTTTATTGTGATTTTAGCATGCGCTTTACAAGGTAAAATTAAAGCTAACATGTAACGCATACTACCTGTTCGGTGAAATGCCACAACGAACTAAATTCTAGAAAAATGCAAAATAAATACCTGGAACGCTTCCCTTCAATCTGAATCTTCTTCTCCTCGTGCAGCACTTTAGAATCTCACTACATTTGAAAGAGGAGAGACATTGTAGTGGAAAAAGAAAGAGAAGTTTGAGTTTTGCAAGTGACTTGAGATAGTGAGATGTCCTTTTTATAGGCACCACACATACCCCTTAAGCCCCCTTGAGAGTTAGGCTACGTCAGAGGAGTAGTGGATTCAGTTTGGGTGAGTGAGAATGAGAGGGAGAAAGTGTAGTAAAAGTTAGAGAGAGTGGGGGAAGTTGGAGAAGATGGGGGGAGTAGACGGAAGGTATAAATAATTAGACATGGATTTTTAATGCACATGCTAATGTGAAAAAGTGGTTTGGGTGTTTGTATATGTGGGCGGTGGCCATGGGTTCGAATTTGAGAATAAGCAATCTGGTGTTTGATTTTTTCAATATTGAGAAAATAAAGGGGTAAAGGGATATAAGTTAAATAAATTATGTTTACTTCTACACACCAAAATTCAAAAAGGAATCTTGGTTGGTGCATTCATTTCCTTTCTAGGTGTCTTGGGTTCGAAAACTATGAGACTCATTAATGGTTGTTCCTATTATATTTTTAGTTTATTTTATTTTCTTAAAAGTTTATTCTTTTCTTTTTCAATAAGTATTTAAGCATTATTTTATCTGATTAAACTCTATTAATTCAGAAAAATCCTCAAAAATCTCAAAAATAGAAGGTGTCATCCAGAATATTGTTGTGAAGTTAGATCTCTAAAATTCATCTCCTATTATTAATTAAAAATCTCAGAGTCAGTCCGTGACACCGATCGACCTCAAATTGAGATTCTTCTTCAATAATTCCTAAAAATATTTCAAAAATTCAGAAAAATTTAAAATAATGGTGAATGATATTTTGAGTTAAAATGAGCTCAATCTGACTATCAGAATGATTAAATTAATTACTATTATTGATATACGTATATTGGGAACCGAGGGTTACAGTTGGTGCCTTAATGGTGGATGCATATGGAGTTAGATGGACATACCCAATTAATCCATCGCTATCAAGGATGTTTGGTGGGAGGACCGCCAAGGTTTCGAGACTTAGAGAATAGCTCATATGGTTTGGTAACTATCTCTAAACTCCTATTTTAAATTACATGCTTTTACATTAATAATTTTTAGCATGTTATGATTTTAATGCTCATTATGTTAAATGCAATGTCATTAGACATGTGATATACATAGATAGTTTTGAGATACACCCATATTCATATGAATTCACATCTTTTATGTTCTTATTACAGTTTAGCTATTGTGTATATTCTAATTCTAAAACACGTGCATTTAGCCTAATGATCATGTTTGTTTTGTACTTCATATGGTGATTACTTGTTTAGATGTGCTCTTCGTTAAAATTTGTATTTATACTTATACAAGTAGTGAGCTACACTTGATTATTATATGTTTATACTTTATTGCTCATTTGTACTCATTACATGTACACGTATAACTTAGTTTTGATTATTCTTTTATTTATACTTATTTTTCCTATTTTGGTACATGTTTAGCTTCATGTATTTGTTATTTTTATCTAAAACTGATAGATATACATGGACATCCTTGAGTCACTTGCCTTCATGCAAAATTCTATTTTTGACTCATTTTTTTGGGAATGTATGTATACTTTTAGATTCGACAAAACATATATATACCTTGATGCTTGTTTAATTTTTATAAATTTTTTAGTTTTGAGGTTTATTTTAAGCCTTATTGATTTATTTCATGAATATGCTATTCACATAATTCTTGTGCACTCACATTATTTTTGTCTACTCATGACTTTATTTTATGAGCACATTTTTGAGCCTTATAGATTTTGAGTGACAATTTTTGTGTACTTAGTAATGCTTCATAGGATATATGATTTGGTTTCATGTTTTGAAGAATCTTTAACTAGTTTTTCAAAATTATTTTAAACTACTTTCTTGATTCTTCAATTGGTAGAGTTTTCAAACATGTTAATTATTTTTAAACTCTTATTTTTTTAAGCCCCTATAAACCATAAGGGCGGTTGGTTGGCGACCCATGCCTTGTGTGTCTTATTGAATATCCTTTTAAACATGTGCATGATAAGGATGAATTGTTATGAGTTATACATGATTTTTAATGATAATTAATTTTGTATACTCATACTTATTTTTTATACATGTATGCTTTAAATTTCAATTGGTATTTTTATTTTCATACATACATATATATGATTTGATTGTGCTTATTTTACAATGTCTTCACATTTATTTTAAAAGCATAATATGTTTATGCTAAGCTTAACTTTATTCTAAATGATAAATTGTATCTTTACAAACTTATGCATTGGTGTTAGTTGGTATTTTTTTGGTATCAAGATGTATTTTATGCTTCACTTTCTATTGGTATTAAAATCTATTATTGGAATCTTAAAAATTTTTATTTATCTGCAAGTGGTACCAATATTTATTTTGTCAACTACAATTTGATTTCATTGGTATTATAATTCATTTTGTTGAATTTGAGAAATTTCAAAATTTTGTTTTAAAAATGATTTCAAAATTTTTCAAAATTTGTTGATATGTATTGATTATATGCAAGGGGGCTTAACATCTTCTCTATATATAGATTCAATTGAGTGTATTTTATGTATTGAGGAGCTTGACCTCTCTTTTTTATGGATACACGTGTGTCGGGGGAGCTTAACATCTCCGTCTATATATCGTACATTTTGCTTATTTGAGTTAGGATCTAGTCATCCCTTCTCCATGTAATGCATGTATGCAGGGGGAGTTAACTTAACGTCTCTCCTCTTCATGAATGTAAATCGCATATACATTTATCGTGTTTATTTTTTCACCCCTTTGTTGATGAATGACAAAAAGAGAAGAATTTAGAGAGTTTATATATCAATGCTTAATATTTATTGTTTATGCATATATATATTTGTGTTTAATTTATATGCTTTTAATTAATATCTTTATTGTTTTTCTATGCATGAGTTATGGTAGAACTTCTATGAAACTTGTCTTTAATCCATGCATATATAACTACATGAGTTTTATCATCATCAAAAAAGGGGAGATTGTTGGCCCAAAGCCCATCACCCTAGTTTTGATAATGATTAACTCATGTAGTTATAGTACTAATAATCTTGTGTTTATATAGTTTCAATTTTTCTATCAAGTTTTAGTTGGTGTTTAGCTTCACCAAAAGATTCAAAATCAAGTATTAAAGCTAGCACGTGTTGATTCAAGAGTTCGCGCTTCTCTGTAGTTTTGATGATGATAACTCATGTAGTTATAGTACTAATGATCTTATATTTATATAGTTTCATATTTTCTATCAAGATCTTAGTTGGTGTTTAGCTTCACCAAAAGACTCGAAGTCAAGTTTTAAATCTAGCACGTGTTGATACTAGAGCTCGCACTTTAAAGATCGCATCAAGTACTCAATAGGAGTCTAACTCTTTGGATAAAGGTTTGGACAAAGTCAAGATAGAGAAGAAGATTTTCAAGACTTGAGTCTAATTTTGTAATTATTAAGATTTTGTATTTTAGATAAAATGTAAAAGATAGATTAGTTGTGAATTGCTCAAGCTCATATACATACACACAAATTTTATATAATGTTTTCATAAAATAATTTTGATTTTACAAAATACCATTTTGGTTTTGAGCTTCAAAGAAGATACCTTTACGTTTCATGAATAGAGTTCATCAAAATGAGTTTATATGGTTTATATGTGCTTTAGATTTCATCCATACACATTGATGGTTCAAATGTTTAGAAAAACTTAATTGATGTTTCTACAACATGTGTTTAAGTTTTGTATTTATCAAAACTTTGTTTAGAGCTTATTGTCAAAAATATAGATATTTCATCTTATATGTGTATTGGATCATATCTATACATATTATGCTTCAAATGAGTTTTAAATATCTTATTTTTATATTTGTACAAGTTTTGAAAAAATCAGATTTTCATTTAAAAGTTTGATTTTGAAAAATACCGGTTTTTGTTCAAAGCTTAATTTCTGTATTACAAAAATGATTCAAATAGTTTGTAATATGTGTTGAATTTTGGTCATACATATTTGTTCTTCAAATATATTCATGAAACTATTTTTGTAGATTTTATGTGATTTTATAAGATTTTATAGGATTTTATAAGATCAAGTTTTAATCCCTTTTTATCCCTTACCTAGCCTTCTGGTGGTCGACCGAGCCAGTCGACCGAGCGTCGACCGATGTGCACAGAACGTGCATATAGCCTTGGTTTGAGGGCGATCGACCGGGCAATCGACTGATCCAGAGAATTCACTCTCTGGATCTGGCCTGAGTCGACCGAGTGGTCGACCGACCATAAGGCAATGCTCTCTGGTTCTTGTCTCGGTTGACCGACTGGTCAATCGATCGATAGGTTATGACCTAGATACAGTCGACCGCGCGGTCGATCAGCAACCTCAATGGTCACAAATATGACCGTTAGCCGGTTGATCGGTCGGTCGACCGACAAGTCATCTGGCTTGGGGATTTGCTCCATTGGTTAGTTTTTGTAGCTCTATAAAAGAGGGCTATTTTGGTCAATTTTAGATAAGATTTTGGAGAAGTTTTAGATCCAGTTTTTCCCATCTCTCTTAGGGTTTTTCTGTGCATGTTTTTGGGCTAAAACTTTCATAGCAAAAAGAGAGTTTTTAAAAGTGTTTTCAAAAGAGATTTCTTGAGTTTTCCACCACAAATCTATCTTATTTTCTCACACAAGATTGAGCCATCCATTGCCATATCTATCTTATAGGAGTTTTGTTGTGAGAGTTGTTTTTGTGATCAAGAGAAGTGATAGCAAGTTTTCATTCTTATATTGTGAGGAGTTGTAGAGGTTGTGGTCTCGGTGAAGAGTGTTTTGTGGTGATCAAGTGCAGTGATCACCAAGTGTTCCAACTTGTGATTGGAGAAGTTGTAAGAGGTGCGGCCTCGGCAAGCTACTATGCTTGTGTGTGTTGTTCTTGCGGGAACAAGTGAGGGACTTGCGGGTCCAAGAGTTCTCGAGGGAGCTCGTTGTAGGTGTTGCGACACCGAGTGATCTTGTAGGATTAATTTTAGTGAAAATTCTTAATAGTGTTGAAGGCGGGGACGTTGAGTTAGTGTGCCCGAGCCTTAAAACAATTCTCCTGTGTTTGCCATTGCTAATCTCCCTTTCATTTGTGTTTATATATTTTGCATGCTTATATTGTTTATCTCTTTATATGCTTGATATATTTGTACTTAATTGATATATGCTTCGGATTATTTGTTCACACTTGTATTCAACCAAGACAGTCATAGTGGCATTATTTTCCATTAATTTGCAAAAGAAAAAACTTACAAAAAGTTGGAGGAGTGAAATTACAAGTACTTCTTTTAAGAAAGAAAGATTATAAGTAGATCTCCTCTGAGATTTCTTAGGAAGTGTACCGGTAGGAGTCTGATTAGCGCGTGATCACTTTTTTCTTTTGACGATGCAATCACTCGGGTATGCAAGCCTTCTCGATAGATTTTCCTTCTTGGCTGATTCCAGAAATTTTCGAAGATAAGGCATATTGGAACCCTGAGTCGAAAAGAGAACCAAATCTCTGAAGTTTTAAAAGTGAAAAGCCTTGATGAGAGAAGAATTCAGCTGCTGCTTGCTCTTTATGCCGTGCCCCCTTTTTCTCTCCCCCTGCCGCCTCACTCTGATGGGCTATTTATAGGGGAAAATAGGGATGTAACCGCCTAAAAATTAGCAAACAGAATGAGTCAAGCAAAGCTATCAGCCAGCTCTCTGCGTAGTTATGGAAAACTCCAGGGCAAAGCTATAAGTTAGCTCATGGCGGAACTATGATGGAATTCTTGTGGAGCTAAGTAAGCCTCTCGTGCGATTACTTATCCCTTAAGCTCATGTGAGACTAAGTATCGAGCTAACTTAGTATCTCTAGACCTGTTTAGGTCTTTTCAAAGGCAATCTTGGCTTACTGTCTGCTTCACTGAATCAGTAGGGCCCAAATCGCTGATTCGTCCTTCCGGGATGGGTGAAAACAGATCGTCAGCTTGTCTTTTATAAATGTAAACAAGTTAGACCTTATTCAAACCAGTTAAGAGTCTTGTATTTTTAAAGTGTTAACAAAACCCCCTTCAAAGTTTTCATAAATCTGCAATAGAATGGCACAGATTTCGAAATACTTTGAACTACTTTGGTTGATGATCAATAGTATGTGGGTGTGAATGTCGCCTTGGTGGTTGAGTTCAACTGCGCCTCTAGGTTCGCCGAGGAATTATAATAATTCGCTTCTGTGTAGCTTCGCATTTCTAGGTAGCTTCGCCTTTTTGGGCTTCCCGAGGTAGCTTCGCTTTCAAACAGAGTTGGATTGTTAGTGCTCCGTCAGCGCTAGCCTTGTGATGGGACAACATTCCTAAGGCTAACTGCTTTTTTGTGAGTTACGAGAGGGATTATTCCCTTTTTCGAGATTCGAATAACTTCTCCTGCATTTACGAGGGAGATTATTCCTTTTTTTGAAATTCAATTAACTTCGTACATAGTTACGATAGGTACTATCCCTTCCTCGAGGCTAAGCATTTAAATGCTTTAATTTCGCCTGCGCTCCTAGGCTTGAAGTTATAGTGGCATGGTCAGGTTATGAGGCCTATAAATAGGATTCTTGTACTCCTTCTTAAAGAGACATATTTCTCTTTCTAAAGAGCTTGTGTACGACATCTCCTCGTTATTCAAGTAAGAAAACTGAAGTCCCAGAAGTAGTGGGGACGCTCACTCTGATCGTTATCCAGCCAAGGGGCTGGTGAGTCTCAGTCATCCAGAGACTTTATCAGTAAACCAGTAACTCTTAGGGGGTTTATCTGCCTTAATGTTCTTAGCTTTACCAGCTATTTTAGGAATTAAATTCCCTTGATCTCTGCATTTGGCTTGGTCTTTGGATAAGAGTTTCAGCACTTTTTTAAGCTTCCTGGCGAAACTAGTATTCTTGCCTAATAAGGTGAAGAACTTTTTTAGGCAAAACTATCGCCTTGGCCTTTCAGATAGGCGAGGGTGAGACCTTACCTTTTTCAGATTAGTCTAACTTCGCCATACAGGTGGGACTAAGACTTGACCTTTTTAAGGTTGAGCCAATCTTGCCATATAAGTTGGGCTAAGACTTTGCCCTTTCTGGGCCAATCTAGCTTTGCCATATAGGCGAGGGTAAGACTTGACCTTTTTAAGGCTTGCTCGGCCTAGCTGTCTAGGCAGAGCTGAGACTTGGCTTCTGCTAGGACGGTCTAGCGTTGTCGTGCAAGAGAGGCTATCCTTTGCTTATTTAAAGTTTTATCCTCAGGGCATGTTAGGGTTGAATTTGGACTAGCTTCGCTTCTAGAACAAAACTTTGACTTAGCATTTCATGCCCCCTTTTTTATTTAATGCTAACTCATTTCCCGTTTGCATTGCAGTATACTGTGCTCCCAATTCTTTTGACCTGATGAAGTAGAATAAAAACGTGCCCCTTGATTTTCAAGTTGAAGCTTTTGATCATAAGCAGGAGGAACATAATGGAGCAGCTGATGCACATTCTGAAAAAAGGCCGGCAGTCACTTATCCAAGATGATCCACTTCGGGAAGGGGCTGATAGTCGCTTATTTGAGATGATCCACTTCGGGAAAGCGGATGTCACCAGTAAGGTCTTGAATCCTTCCTTTGCCAATTTTGATTAAGAAAGATCCAGCTTTCTGGTGGCAACCAATCCCTTGCCAATTTTGATCAATGAAGATCCAGTTCCTTCGTGGCAAAATCTGTCATTAAGCGAAGGGTTTCAGCCTTGTGAAGGAGGAAGACCTTTCGTGTCCAGTTAGTCAGGTGGTTTTGGGACGACTTATCACCCTGAAAGTAGATAGGACAACTTGTATGCTTTTGGAGTAAAGAGTCTATTGTATGAGAGACAATCTCGATGTATTATCATTGTATCCTCCCTTTTGAATTAATGAAATTTTACTTTTTGCTGGTTTACTTTGTTTTGTGTCCTTCACTTTGAACTTCGGAAGAAACTGGAATGGACTGGCTTAGGTCAGGAAAAATTCATTTAGTGTAGCCTCACACTAAGTGATCCCACTTGATTTTCTCCATAGGCCTTTTCTTAAGGAAGGAAAGAAAAGCTCTTGGTGGAGCTTATATTCCAGCGAAGCAAAAGATGGATCTCTAGTTAAGTCAGAAAACGAGCTCTCAGCGGAGTTAGCGCAAAATTTCCCGCAAAGCTAAAGATGAACTCTCAGTAGAGCTACTGCTCAGCTTTCGGCAAGGCTAACCATGCATTGCATGAAGTCAACGCTAAATTCGCAGCAGAGCTAGCCCTCGGCGGAGCTAAAATAAGGCTTCTTAGAGAAGACGCTTGACGCCATTTCAAATTAATTTGAAACGATCACTTGCGCTCCTCTTGAGGATGTGAAGCTAGACAATTTCATGTCTATAAAAGTCCAGTGGGCTGAAAGAAAAGATTACCTTCTCTTAAAATTGAATTTTCAGAGAGCGAAACTCTCTCTCTCTCTCTCTCTCTCTCTCTCTCTCTCTCTTCTTCTTCCTCATTCAAATTTTTAGAACTTCACAGTTCTTCATGGCCCCCAAACAACGTGCAAGCAAAAGGCGGCGACCTCTGCTACGGAGGCATCGTCCCCTCCTCCGATCATTGAGCACCCCATAGCGGATAGGGAGTTTTCCCTTTTTCAGAGATTCTCATCTCTTTTCAAAGCTGATTCCTGGCTATGTCATGATGAATCGGAGTGATTCACCATGATCCAGTGATCTTAATGAGTCACTCTCCTTTAATTTAAATCCACCAAATTTTTAAGGGATTTAATTCCCCTTTAATTTCGCGAATTAAAAATTAGAAACCGAATGGTTTCTTCTTCAGGCTTCTATACGAAGCTAGCCCTTAGGACTTCCTTCGAACGTTGTCAAGTAACGGAGCATGAATCTAAGCGTCCGAAGCAGAGCTGAGTTAAAGGACTTAGGTCCTTGCGGTCGTATTTAGGCACAAGTGCCTTTTCTGTGAAACTAGCCCTTGGGGCTTTTTGCATTCTGTCAAGTGACAGAATGTGAAGCAAGCTTCTGGAGCGAAGCTAATCACTTAGTGACTTTTCTGCACTTTACCCTCGTGCGAAGTACAAAGCTAAGCTTTAGGGCGAAGCTAATGCTAGGCTAGCTTCGCTCGGAGAGCGAACCTATGCCTTAGCAATTTTTTTTGCTTTAGCTTCTCTCTTCTTCTTTTTTTTGACTCATAGACCAATGTAGTTTTTTTTCTTTGCTTTGCAGTCACTATACCCTTGGGCCTCTGAACAGTCTTTTTGGGTTAGCTAGGGCTTGGATGGTAATGTCAGCCTATAATTCTAAGGGCAAGCCTCATTATTCAGTGAGGACTCCTGGCCAGGACGCCCTGATCTACGCTGGAGATCAGCGCACCATAAGGAGTATCTTGACTACTGCTCCCCTCAAGGATTGTGACCGAAAGATTTATCAGAAACACAGCTTCGTGTTTGGGGAGGAAGCGCTTGATACCGATCATCAGCTACTGGCCGGGGAAGGGCAGTGGATCTTCAATCTTGATGGTGAAAAGTATTACCTCCCGTCTAGCAAGCGTCATTTCCCACTGTCTTTCTTCCAATGCGTGACGAGGCCTCGGAAGATGAAATGGTAGGTTACCCGGACCACTGACTCAGTCCATGTGGGTATCTTGATAGCTGCTTCTCCTGACTATTCAAGGGCAGGTCCCCCTCGCTGCATATTGGGTCTTCACAATGAAAATGTTCTCCAAGACATTCTGGTGGGGAAAAATCTGTCTATGGCTCAAACTTTTAGAAATCAGTTCTTTAGAGTCCATGGCAACTATCCGGCGACCGATTTTAGAACTCCAGACTAGATTCATTCTCCCAAAGCCTGGTGGAGGGACTTGACTCTATACGTCTTGGCCTATTTTGAAGAGGATTTAAGGTGGCTGGGACTTTATGAGGCTGTCAGAGCGACCTGCTATGGCATTCAAATGAGCGTAGCGAACTTCTACGCCATCTTTGAATTATACTGCCCTACTACAGGGACTTTCTTTACCCTGTAGGCGAACTGGGCATGGCCTTGCATGAGATGGGGGAAGTCTCTGCTTTGCCACATGGATCTTTCCCTTATGAAGAATACTTCTCATGCGAGGCGGAATTGACACTTTTAGAGAAGCAGGAGCCTGCCCTATTCGAGACTTACCGAGAATTGATGTAACACTTTTACATATGCTCGAGCATGCATGGCAATCCTAAGGGAGCTTTGAGTAGTTCGAAGAGCTGGGGAATTACCTGTTCCCCAACCTGAAAGATGCCCCGAAGCGGCTCATTACGGGGTTGCGGACGGAGATATCTTCCGAAGGATGAAAGAGCATGCTCAGGGAAATATTATTCTGGAAGAAGATAATGGCATCTATGAGAAGGGCGATATTCTCAGGAGCTTCCATTATTAAGCCCGCCGAACATTGTCTCGGAAAGCGATGTTGGTGGGGTTTTTATTAGTTTGGTTGAAGAGATGTGTGGTGCCATCTCCCTCAAGCGATGTCATCCTTCCCACCATCTTACTGTCGGCCATTCATCTGCTACACGGTCGCTCTTTGGGGCTTCTTCCAGCGATGGTGTGTTATATCTAGCAGGGTCTTCTTACATTGACGGAGGCTTTCTGCAGGCCACCAACGACGAAAAGGGGGAAGGGCACTATCTAACCCCGTGACGGACCAAACCCTAGGATTGGCTTGCCATATACCTACTTGATGGCATGGTTTACTATTCACTGCCCAGCTATTATTCAAGCAAGTGAAGAGCCTCCAGAAGGTATTCGAATGGCGCTTCTCCCCCAGTTTGAGAGATCTTCATGGTGATGGACTTATGTGGCCGCGGTCGACAAGCTGCTGTGTCGGCACGACATCTATAGTCTCTTCTGGTGCTTCCCCTACATCTGTGATGCGGGCTATGGCGAGGAATTTAAGGATGTTGGGGATGGCAAGACGTCATTGAGCCGGGGAATCTTCGAATGGCTGGTTAGCATCCGGCCATCTCATCTGGTGTAAAGGAGCGGGGATATATGCTATTTGGAGTTGTATGTCCCCAGCTGGTTTGCTCATTAGTTTTGGTATGACCAACTCTACGTTGGTAATCCTAACACTAGCCTTGCCTTCATGGGGAGCCTAATTGATGGTGCTCGCGTTTGACGGTATTTCATTACGGGTGGTACCGAGGCACGGTTATGCATGCCGTTGAGGACCCCAAATCTACTGATGACTTTGGGGTTCTGCCAATGGTACAGAACTTCAAACTCCGCGCTAACCAGATTTTCTATTACTCTTTTGGCTTGAAATGGATCTCCCAGCGGCTGAAGCGGAAAGTTACTGAGAAGGGTAAGGGCAAAAGGGTCCGGGTGCCAGGCCTCACGGAGTTCGTCGCCACCGCGATAGTGAGGCTTCGGACGCCAAAAGTCCCCGCGTTGAAGGAGTTGCAGGCGCTGACCTTCCAACAGATGCTCCCGGTGGGGTAGCACAGCCACCATGAAAGAAGTAGAAGTGGAGGAAGTGGAAGAAGAAGATCCTGACATTCACTTCAAATGGAAGCGGCAAGGTGGATCCCGTAGGAAGAGGATGGTAAAGAAACCTCATCGCTACACTCCCACTGTTATTACAGAGGGTGAGTCAGCGGTAGTGCCTCCTCCTCCTACCCCGTTAGTTATTAAACTATCGGCACAGAAGCAAACAACTGATAAAGATGTTCCCAGCCTGAGTAAGACCAGTTTCATTTTTGCGACATGTATTTATATATTTCATGTAGCTCATTCGTTTATCTTATGATTTAGGAACCGAGACTGCAGGAGAACATGGAGATTATTATGATCCTCTGTTTACCTATAAGGAGGGCGACGAGGCTAGCTATTTCGTCGTTTCAGAAGATTCTGAGGGTGGCGCGGCTAGTGTCAGTCTTTCGAGGGTCGGTGCCTCGAAGGAGAGCCCGACCACCTCAAGTTCCAGGGATGGTTTGTGGAGCCTTCAGTGAGTGAAGGCGAGCCAGACGTTCCTCTCACAACTGCCAAAGTCTCTTCTATGGAGTCTGGCAGAATTAACGCTACCTTCGAGGGAATCCTGAGAGAGACTGCTGCTGAGGCGGTTGAGGCGGTATCGCCTTTTGGTAATACTCTAATCTTTTGTAAGCAGTTCTTCCCTGGTATTCATTATGTCTTGTTTCAACAAGGTCATTTTATAGGCGTTCCGACTTTGAGTGCATCGACTTCAAGGGGACCAGCTGATCATCCTGGGGCAATCAGGGGTGAGACAAGTACGTCGGCTGCAACGGACATTGCAGAGTTAGA
The DNA here is from genome assembly GCA_038442645.1 of Agave tequilana. Taxonomy (NCBI): domain Eukaryota; kingdom Viridiplantae; phylum Streptophyta; class Magnoliopsida; order Asparagales; family Asparagaceae; genus Agave; species Agave tequilana. Next base: position 240,516 of record JAVJIF010002829.1, read on the forward strand.
TGTCTTGTATCTAGTGTTCTAAATGGCGGCCACAGCGGCTACATCGGCCGGGAAAATTTATCGGAGATGGGGATATATTGGGGATATTTTCAAAAATCGGATGTCAAAATCGGACTCTAAATATATATATATCTTCTTATCTTAAATCGCATCTCAATAAGACAATATATGCATAAATTATATAAATCTACATAAAACATCATGCTTATATGTTTAAGATATACTTAATTCGATAATTTGCATTAAGCCTATGAATCCATAATCACTATCCAAGTGTAGAACCTTCAAAAATGCCACATTGCCACATCACTCGAATTACCCAAATGCCTAACCTAGAAATTTAGTGTAAAACGCTATATCGGGTCCAAAATCGTCGAAATAGCGGCTGATATATCGGGTCCATGCCTATTTATCGGCGATTTTGAATGAAAAACGCTATATCGGTTTGGATGTGGCAAATCATTGCGGCTAGGTGCCGTAAACGCAATATCGGCGCAATATCGAGATTATATCGGGGATATTTAGAATACTGCTTGTATCATAACCTGCTTTCTTATCATCCTGAGTCTGCCGGTGGATCTAAGGAGGCTGAGAAGACGGTGCTGTAGAACCAATCCCAATCCCAGCTGAATCGGTTGGTGAGATGTCGGTGGCTTCTTTGACGCTGCCAGTCCTAACAACCCCCGTGCTGAGGATAATTACCAGCCTTAGGTCTCCAACGTTAGTCATTGAGCCAGTTCTTCCTGAAATAGTCACCAGCCCTACTTTCATCGTGGCTGGTATATTAGTTTCAATGAAGACTCCTCCCCGATCACTGGTGATCCCTCGTCTTTCTCCAGCCAGTGCTTATGTCATTTCCTCTACCGTTATAATAGTGAAACTAATGGAAGCTTTATCTTCAGGGGCCACTCGTTCACTGAGAGTAGTTGAAGTCGAGAGAGAATTTATGGCTGAGATGGTTGATAGCTTTTACAAAAGCCTAAGGCGATCTATCGCTCTGGTCCTGAAGGGCTCAACCGCCTCATTTTCTTCTTTAAAGGTGGTCCTCTCTCGAAATATCGAAAGCATTCGAGACTTTGGAGGGGACGACCAAGCTGCTGCATTCGAGCTTCTAGTGGAGAGGCCTGAGAAGGACGTGGGCGAATGGCACCGTCTCAGTGGTTCAGACTTGGATTCCTCCGTGAATGAAGAGCTTGAACGCCTCGTTGCTCAAATACGTGAGACGCACCTTGCAGCACAAGAAGCAGCCGAGGCAATATCTTCAAACTTAAAATCCTTAGAAATAAGGAAAGTAGAGATTGGAGATGTCATTGACACTTCCAGTAGCGCTCTTCTTGATACCGAGGATAAAATTGAGAAGGCCAAGGAAATGATCAAAAGGGCTAATCATCTTTTATCTAAGGCTGAACTGGTGCGTCTTGAGGAGATCACTCGGCTGGAGCAACTCAAAAGTCAAAATGATAAAATCCTACAGCAGGAGATAGCTCAGAGGGCAACTTTGGCTGAAATTGAGGCTCGTCTGTCCCAGATAACGAACTTAAATGAAGCCGAGCTGAGATCGTAGGCATTTGTCAGAGCTGCTGAAGAAAGGAAGAACAAGCTGGCCACCCTCGAGGAACGGATCAAGTCTTACGAAGTACCCTCATAGTTTGTGATCCATGTATCCCCCTCTTTTTCCTTCTTTTTGAATCAATAAACAGAAACTATTTAACTTTTTTTTTTGCATTTCCTGCTTCCCTTATCTTCTGAGTTTGCAATATTTTCGAGTTATATCACAATTCTAAAAAAAGAGAGAGATATCAGTATAGTCTTTCAACTTATACCATAAGAATATTAACTAATTCAATTCAGAGGTCGACAATATGATAGAATTAGTTATTTGGTCAACAATCACCAATAATTTTAAAAAGTAGCTTGATTCAAATCTTGTTAGGATAAAATGAGATAAAGTGAACTCGATGATCTTACTATTCAGAGGTAAATATTAACATAACAGATTAAAAATCATCAGATTTACGAATGGGTTATGATGGATTAGACACCACAACTACATGATAGTTCCTCCTGGACTAGGAAAATGAAGTCTAGAATTTGCCAGTTGAAAGTGACAAATTAGGTATGATTGGTCAAAAGTTTGTCATTCAGAGGTGATGATCTGGACATGATGATAAAATGAAGGTGAACTCAATCTTAGGGACCCGTCTATTCAGAGGTGATAAACTGAACATGATAGACTAAGATACACTAAACTTCGAATCCGCCGCCAGAGGTAGTCATATTAACTTGGCAGCTAGTCCATAAAGGACTACTGAGATAGATTGAATCTGGGCTCCTGTTGATTCAGAGGTGGTTGACTGGATATAACCAACTAAGGGGTCTCAGATTTGCAATCAGCTGTTCAGAGGTTTAATGTTAACATGACAGCAAGAACTCCCAGCCTTGTAGAGAAAAAGAGAACAAAATTATGGACTTATCTGTTCAGAGGTGGTTGATTGGACTTGACAGTTAGAGTACCATACAAGGGAGAAATCTAGGCATTCGTCGGTTCAGAGGTAATATGAACATAACCAATTGGAAGTTGCTAGACTCAGAGCCCTGCCATTCAGAGGTGACGAACTGGACATAATGGCAAAGGAGTAGTCCCTACCGGACCAGAAGATGAGACTTGGTTATCTGTTAATTCAGAGGTAATATGAACATAACCGATTTAGAAATCACCAAGCTCAGGATTTCTACCATTCAGAGGTGACAAGCTAGACATAACGCTAAACGAAATAATTCCACTGGCGAAATAAGACTTGATTATAAACTCCATGGGAAATTTGATATCTCCTTCGGATGTTATTTGAAAGAAATTGTCAGAGGTATATTATTAACGTTACAACCAGCTGGGACTGAAAAGGAACATAATAGACCTTGAAGGGCCACTACCAGAAACTCACTGGGGAGTTAGAAAAGGAATCTCATAAGAGATTATATGTCAGAGATAATCATTAACGTGATAAAAAGAACTCCATGGGGATTTAAGAGGCAACCTATCAGAGGTGTGATGTTAACTTGACAAGGATACATTTACTGTTAGAGATGTTTGAACATAACAGCAATTTGCGTGGACCTGTCATTCTATTGAAGAGAATGGCAAGTAGGATTTCATCTGCTGGGGATATTAATTTTATCCGCCGGGGAACTTGTTTGAGTCTCGCTATCAGAGGTTTAGTGTTAACATGATAAGTTTGGCTCGGGTTCATTTTACAAGAAAATGAATACTATTTTATGTGGTCCTACTATTCTATGGGCGGGAATTGCTAAGTGATTTTGAAGAGGAATAAAGTGGGATCATGTCCCTCAGGATTTTTAGCAATCCTCAGCTGTCAACGGGTTTGTTATGCCTTTACTAACTACCGTTTGAGTTAGGTTAGCCATGCTATTCCCCTCAGCATGATAGTTGTCGAGAACTCATGCTAGGCTCAAGAGCTAACATTTTCCTTTTTCCTCAGTCGTTAGAGGCGTTGGATTGTAATGTGTCTCCTGGGTTCTCACTTTGTAGTTGAGTTGGGATCCAAGGTGTGTGTGAATTCCGCGAGAATTTTATCCAGAGATTATCGTTCCTTGTGGGGTCTCTGTCGACTCTTATTTTGTTTCTATGTTGGAGGGATTCCGCTGAAAGATGCGCAGAGAACATTCTTCAATGAGTTTGGCTTGATAAGTCATCAAATAAACTCATTTTGACCTTCCATTCGATTGTTCAGACCCTTTGGTTATTGGGTAGAGCTTCGATTGATCGAATAGGAGCAGGGAGGTATGCCACCATTATATATAGAAAACTAGAGAAGAGTGACAAGGTAAAAACTGAAGTTCATGTCCTTGTTTCTCTTTCAATGTAATCAGTGTTTGATTGGCTCGACACTAGTTGACGACGAAATGACCCATTAGAGAAAGAAAGAAGTTGCTCCTTGGCGTTCCTCCCAAACATCTTAGATCTGAAAGTTCTTATCAGAGGTGTAATGCCAACCTGATCAGAAGAAGGATCCTCTCAAGGATAGTACTTCTTCAAGAATCTGCTGCTGATTGGCATCATGAGTGTATCACCGTCTGGAGTTATAAGGCGATATGGCCCATTTGAATAGACTGACTCAACTACAAATGGTCCTTCCTATTTGGGCTAAAATTTGCCTTTAGTATTGTGCGTCATGATCATGAGTCGTCTGACAGTTAATCCAAATCTCCTTCTTGGAATGCCCTTGCTTAACCTTCTTATTAAAAGCTTTCGAGATTCGAGCTTGGTACAATTTAATGTGTTGCTGAGCTTGTAGTCGCTTCTCATCTAGAGCTTTGAGCTCTTGAAGATGTAAACGATCATTGTCTTCCTTGGTCATCTTATTTGCTAAGGCGACTCGTAATGATGGCATCTGGATTTCTAGCCGTATGATTGCGTCACACCCGTATACCAGACCAAAAGGTGTATTGCCTGTTGGGGTTCGGACCGTGATTCGGTAGGCGTAAAGATATTCACTAAGCTTCTCATTCCAATCTCATCTGCTTGATGAAATGAATTTCTTAAGTAACTTGATAATTGTCTTATTGAATGCTTCCGCTAACCCATTAGCAGTAGGGTTATAAGCGGTTGATGCCACATTCTGAATCTGATACTTATTGCAAAACTGATAGAATGATTGGCTTACAAATTGAGAACCATTATCATGAACAATCCGCCTGGGGACACCAAATTGATGGATGATATGGTGTTTGATAAAATTGACCACTTTGGAAGTTTTAACTTTAATAAGTGGTATAGCCTCTACCCACTTTGAAAAATAATCTGTTATTGCTAAGATGAATCGATGACTTTTTGTTGAGGAGGACCTGATAGGTCCTACTACGTCGATTCTCCATGCTTCGAATGGCCACGAAGCAACCGTTGAATGAAGAAGCTTTGGAGGTTGATGTATAAAGTCTGCGTGAATTTGGCAGACTTTACATCTCTGTGCATATTTGATGGCATCGACTATCATGGTTGGCCAATAGTAGCCAAGTCTATGCAATGATCCTAGAGTCTTGAACCTAGTGGATGAGCCCTGCATACACCATCATGCTCCTCTTTAAGCACTTCTTGCGCCTCTGAATTAGAGAGGCAACAGAGCAGGATGTCGTCATATGAGCGACGATAGAGTACCTTTACTCTCAGATCATAGTAGAAACGGAGAGACCTTCATTGAATAGAAGCGACTTCTTTAGGGTCATCCAGTAATATATCATGCAGAGCATAATCAATTAAGGGGAACCACCAATCTTTTGGTTCAAAATCTATTGAAGTTACATGGACTTTCGTAGTTTCCAACACATGCTTAGGACAACAATGTGTCGAGTAGCCACTGTAAGATGATACGTTGTGTCGATCGGTAAGGCCAATGTAGCCGCTAGTGCAGCCAAAGCGTCGACCCTAGTATTTAGGGATCGAGACACGAACCTCGTATCCTCCCTTAACTTGATTGACAATCAATTTTTAATCACCATAAACTTTAAGGTAGCGCACCCCCATTTCATGAGAGAGTTGAAGGCCGATGAGTAGAGCATTATATTCTGCTACATTGTTGGAACTTGGTTCTGTTAATGAAAATGCCCTAGGAAGAATATGATTTTGTGGTGAGATAAATACACCCCCCAATCAGTAATAGTCTTCCCTTTAGGACTTGTTCTTGATGCTCCATCAAAGAACATCTGCCATACTTCATCCCCTGAAATCATATTAGATTCAAAAATATCATCTGGGATATTTTCATGAAGCTTTGAGCTCTCCGAAACCGGATGAGCGTTCGGGAAGTCTACAAGCGTCTAACCTTTGACTGCCTTCTGAGGGATAAAGAGAATGTCGTACTGGGACAGGAGAATGGCCCATTTAGTCAACCTTGAATTTAATGATCCTAGTTTTGTCATGAGAATACGCAAAGGGATAACTCTAGAAACGACATGTATGTTTTGGCCGACTCAGTAATGTCACGTCTTTTAAATAGTAAAGACAAGAGCTAAACATTTCTTCTCGATAGGGTTATACCGGGACTCAGCTCCTATCAGGGTCCTACTTAGATAGTAAATGGCTTGTTCATGACCTTCATCATTCTTTTGAGTAAGCAGAGCGCTATGAGAGTGGTTCATAGCTTTTACATGCAACAGGAATAGTTTTCCTGATGTGGGAGCCACTAGAACTAGAGGTTTAGTGAGATATCTTTTGATATCTTTGAAAGCTTCTTGACAAACTTTATCTCATATAAAAGAGACACCCTTTCTTATAAGTCAAGTGAATGGTAGACAACGGCCTGAAAGATTTGTGATGAATCTTCTGATATAGGCCAACCGACCTTGCAGACCCCTAAGTTCTTTGAGATTCTTAGGTGGATGCGCGTTTTGGATAGCTTTGACCTTGTCCGGATCAAGATGAATTCCTTTTGACGTGACAATGAATTCTAAGAACTTGCCACTTGAAACCCCCAAGAAGGATTTTATTAGATTCATTTTCAGCTGATGCGCTTGCATTATATCGAACATTGTTTTCAAGTTATGAAGATGATCATTCTTTTCGCGACTTTTGACAGTAATGTCGTCGACATAACATTCCACCATCTTTCGGAGATGTTCATAGAAAATTATACTCATCGCCCTTTGATAAGTTGCTCCTGCGTTCTTTAGTCCAAAGGGCATCACGGTATAACAGTATACCCCTAATGGTGTCCGGAATGAAGTATGCTTCTCGTCTTCTGGGTGCATCTTGATTTGGTTATACCCTGAGATGCCATTCATAAAAGACATTCTCTCAAAGCCATAGGTATTGTCGATCATGACGTCAGTGATGGGTAACTCATCTTTAGGACAGGCTGCATTGAGATCACGGTAGTCAATACAGACCTGAATTTTTCATTCCTTTTAAGAATAGGGACAATATTAGCAACCCAATCCGGATGTTGTTCTTCCCGTATGAAACCACATGCGATAAGTTTATGAACTTCAGCTTCAATAGCTCCTAAAATATTTGGGCGAAATCGTCGCTGTTGTTGCTGGACTGGCTCAATGTCAGGTTTAATGTTCAGATGATGCATGGCTACTTGCAGATCAAGTCCGGGCATATCTTCGTAATTCTATACAAAGACGTCGATATACTCTCGTATGAGTGCTATCAATTCTTCTCTCTATAAGTGATATGTTTCACTTATAGAGATGGGTTTAGGGTTATCTGGACTACCCAAATTAACCTGATTACTCTATCCTCAGTAGGCGATTCGCGTTGTTCGAATTTCATTTCCCACTGGCAATCCAGTTGCTGAGCCTACAATTTAGTATTAAATATTTCGATTGCCTCCTCATGCTCTAATTGATCGATCGAAGATATATTGACGGAGGGGTTCCTAAAAAGCATCCCTGTACTAACAACTGACTCCCACTCGGATGAAGAGATAAAACATGATGGGATTAATTTGTTGTATTCGGATTGAAACAAAGTAGGAGGTGGAGGTGTAACATATCCCAACCCCCTGTGTATTTTATCATAGTAATTTGCCGGTTTCCCTTTCGGCACGAAATTACGTAGAAAATCACGTTGTCCTTTTTTGAAATTAAGGCCACTCCCACGCTGCAGGTTGTATCCCATTTTTCTCATCATATGCTGTGTTGATCGTGCATAATTAAAAAATTGCAGGGGTTTTGAGTCTAAACTTGAATCTGTGATCGCAAACCTTCGCAATCGGGCCCTGCTGATATCGATGATTGACTCCTTTTGGATGGAGGGACGACGAAGACGGACGGCGAGGTCTGGGTGCATCCATATGATTTTCCCTATTTTCAATGTCAAGTGAACAAGACCTTTACTCTCTTGCTGTTTAGTTGAAAGGTGATTTATCTCTAGCCACACTTCAAGGATTGGAAAGAATCCATCAGGGACTATGACCTTTGGCATATTGCCAAATTCGAGAGTCACCATATTTGCAGTAACTTTCTTTTATTCTGACTTTAGCGTTATACTCCGGCATCTACTAAGGCCTGAATTTTATCCCTGAGGATAAAACACTTATTAGTAGGATGATGAACCATCCTATAGAAAAGACAATAGTTGGGATCGTTTATGTGTCCCACTTCATTAGGGCGTCGAGCCTCTGGCTGCTTCAATTTATTCCCTTTTTGGAGCAAATGGAATATTGTAACCGCCTGCTTATCTTTGAAGGAGTACTATTTTAGAGGAAACTTAAACTCCTAATTATTAGTGCCGCTCTTCTTGGTCTTCGAAGGAACCTCTCCTGACAACTCGACAGACATAGTCTCTTTCTCTTTGGCTTGGGAAGACTGTGCCATGTCGCCCACCCTTTATTGTTCATACCCCATTTGCCTTTCACGGTAGACGGTTCAAACTTTTTAACTGATTTCTCAGCTATTTCAGCTTGATCAACTAGTTCCTTCTAGGTATGAGTTTTGACAGCCCCATACGAATCTCTACTTGGTCCAAGAAGTTATGCCTACATGTATGCAATAGCGTAGGCAATGGCGTCCCTGCTGGACACATTAAAGATAAGTTTTTGAACCGCTTAATGTAATCACAGACGGATTCTCCTTTCCTCTACGCGGTGGAGAGAAGCTTATCCATGGTTACCTCAGTGTCATTCTCGTAAAAATGAGAAAGTAATCGAGTCTCCAATTCGATCTAGGAATTTATAGAGCCTGATGGAAGGCTTCTAAACCAGTAGAAGGCTACTCCTTTTAGAGTACCAATAAACAGTCTAGTCATAATGGCATCGTTATCTATAACGTTACCGGTTTGTGACCAGAAGTAATAGATATGCTGGTTCGGCGAGCTTTTACTATCATATTTATGTAACGTAGATGGTTTAAACTTTAGAGGATATGGTACTGAGTCCCATTCAAGTAGATAGAGATGAGTCATGCCTGCCTTCTTTTATTTATCTCTCTGAGTTAGGGATACAATCTGAGCTTGGATGCCTTTAAGAACTTCAGTATCGATGGAGGAGCCTTCCCTCGACTTTTCAATCTTAGGTTGCTCATCCTCATGATACTCCTCCTCGTTATGATTGCTTCCGATATTATTATTATTATTCCAATTGGTAAGGAGTTGAGCAAGCATTTGTTGATGTTGTCCAAGGCTTTTTGCTGTGGCCTTGGAGATCTGCTCTTGAGCTTCCATCCATCGTATCATTACCATTATCGGCCATATGGACCGATTCTTTGCCCGTTTGCACCGAGCTGTCCGTTGCTGAAGAAGCATACCCACTAACTTCTCTGTCGTCGTCTGACTATTGGAAAATACTTTCTGATAGTTTTGGTGAAATCACCCTGATGAAGAGGATGCATGTTCATAGTTATAGGGTATTGCTACCCTGGATCTGGTGCCTTGAAACACACCTTCCTGCCCTACCAGGATTTGGCCCAAACCAGGGCTATAGTCTGAATCTAGAGAACTAGATGGAGAGGAGTCAGCATCCTGTCTCCCTCGTCTACCCCTAAGTGGTCCACATCCTCTTCTGACCATATTGGTAGACACAGAAGGAAGATCTGACACAATTCATGTTTTATTCCTTTTCTGATGCTTTATAAGGGTTTGAATTGATAATCGGTTGAAGACCGATTGTCGAGTTGGACCAGTGCCGGAGACTGACCCCAGTCGGTAATGGGCTAAATGAATCGTCACCAACTGGCACCCTACTTGTTCGCAGCAGGAGGGAGGAGTATGGAGTAGTCCTAACTTCCGCTTGTTAGTTAAGAACTCTTGTAGGTCAGGATTGATCGAGCTTAAGTGATCCAATGCAGCGACTCGAGCGGATCGCGTAATGACCTGTTCAGGTGATTTTGAAATCATCTTTTTACTTATAATATTTGCAGGGGCGGACTTAGTATTAGAGGGCTTTGGAAACGAAGCACGAGATAGTGCTTCGTTCTTTACATTCCGCGGAGGCAATTAGCACTGCATAGTGCTTTAGTTCCAGCTTCGCGGCTGAGATCTCTGTCAGCGCCCTTAGGTGTTGAAGCTGCATAAGTGTAACACTTGTCTTAACTAATCACCTTTTTCCTAACATTTAAATACTTTAAGGAGGTGATGGGAAGTAAGTATTAATGTTAGGATACTATACATTATACTGTACACATTAGTATGTATATATATATATATGTATGTATGTATGTATATAAATGAAATACAACCTCATACTTGTTGACTTTGCCACCATACCCCCACCATGCTTGTGGGTACAAGTACCTTATAAAGGGGGGAGGGATGGAGCCTTGCCTATAGGTGTAAGATATAGGAGTAGAGTGATGGGGTTAGGGAGAGGCACTTGTCATGATATTATTATAGAGATTAGGCTATAAATAGGGGGGTGAAGAGAAGAAACTCATTTTCCAACACACACACTCTCTCTTCATTCCAACTTCACAAAAAACTCTTCTCTCTTTTGCAGCCGGCCTAAAACACCAGCGGCAACAGCCCGTCATTTTCCCCCTTTTCTTCACAACTCTCCCTCTTTCTTCCTCTCATTTCCTCCATAACACTTCTCTTACTTCTTTATACAAGGAAAATACTTCCTTTACATGTTTTACCTCCTCTAAAGATCAAACAGAAAAAGGTGAAGTGGTGATCTAACATCACCTTATTAAGAAATTTCTTGAAGACAAGGTTGAGCTAGGATTACGAGTTAAGGGGGTGATATTGGTTGAAGGTAAGCAAACCTTAAGATTTCTACCCCTCTTATACACTTTTAACTAAGAACTAATTATAATGATTTTGTGACCTTGTAGACTCCAATTTAGTGGGAGATCAAGCTTGATAAGGTGATACTCGCTTCAAAGGTGAGTAGAACATTCGAACCCTAGTAATATAATAGGTAAAGTAAAACTTGAAATTAAGTGAGAATATTTCTAAGTTATAAATGAACGATGATACTTGTGAATGGTTTATATGTTTATGTATACATTATGAACAATCATGTGCTGTTATGTTGTTGTAATTCTCATGAATGCTTACATGGGTACATGATCAACACGTTATTGTGTATGTATAGTAGTCTAACACATGCCTCTTAAAAAGAAATAGTTTTATGAATGAACATCAAACTTGACTTCATGCATATGTTTGGCTACACATATATTGGAATGATATAGCATGCTGGTTATCTTGAAAAGGCTTGCATGTTGTTAGTTTAAGAAGTGGTTACTTATACATGTTAATATCTTTCTTAAATATTGGCATCATGTAAAGAAGGAATCATGTGAATCCTTTATGTTGTTATTGTTTTATTAATCCTTGCATGTGGTTATTACTTGAAGGATATGATATTTGCATGTTTGGAGGAAGAGACCGGGTTGAACCGGAGGTGATCGAAGGGGAGAATAATACGTGGTAAACGTATCGGAGGAAGGGACCGGGTTGAACTGGAGGTGATCGAAGGGGAGAATAATACGTGATAAACGTATCGGAGGAAGAGACCGGTTGAACTGGAGGTGATCGAAGGGGAGATTATATTTTATGTTGATCATGTATGTTAATTTGCATGTTACAATTATATTTTATGTTGATCATGTATGTTAATGTGGTAAAGATAGAAATTCCATATTGAAATCATATAAAAATCATGAAACTACACTCTGGAATAGTCGACTGACCCAGACAAATTTCAATAGACTAGTCGACTAGCCCTTGGGGGTGAGTCGACTATAGATGGGATAAATGGGTAGACAAGACGCTAGAAAACACTCTTAGTCGACTATATATAAACTGTAAGTTGACTAGCCTCAGTTATAGAAAACAAACAGAGAGTAGACATCTTCTTTTGGCCATGACTAGTCGACTATAGATGATGAATAGTCGACTAGAGCCTATACTAGTCGACTACACCAGAAAGGGAAGTCGACTAGAATTGGTTATAAGTAACAAGGAGAGAGCACATACCTTTTTGATCCATATCTAGTCGACTATAGATGATGCATAAGTCGACTAGTATATAGAGCAGTCGACTATACAGGTTAGGGTAGTCGACTACATAAGTCACTAGCAGCAGCCACAGAGAGTAAATACTTTTTGGATCGACCTCAGTCGACTATAGCTTCAATGTTAGTCGACTAATAATGATATTAGTCGACTATAAGAATGGGCAAGTCGACTAACAGGACATGTTACTGTGTTTTGGCTAGGACTTTAGCTAATACCTAAAAATTCACACAAATGGTATAAAAATACAATTGCCAACTGATGATAAAGCCCAAATAGACCTACTTAATAGGTATGCATATAAATATTGTTTTACTCACTGAGCTGTCGAGCTCACTCTGTTCTCATTATCACCTTCAGGTTTGGATAAAGGTAAGGGACCCGCTTAATGGCAACACATGCGGGATAGGTGTCAATGAAGACATTTTTACCCTTTTTGCTCGATCTTGTGATATGAATATTGTTTTTTTTTTTGAAAACTATGCAAAAACTTCTATTTGGATGTTTACTATGAACTTGTAAATATTGAAATACTTGGTGCTAGACTCAAAACCTGTATTATATTGTGAAATAGTAAGTATTAGACTATATTTTCTAATGATTTGTTGATCAATGTTTTGAAAATGCTAAACATGTTAAGATCATACATGCTATCAAAGTGGATATTGATGTACAGTATAGAGCCGGCTAATGTTAGCCGAATTGAAGTATTGTATCTTGATGGGTCCCACGCTTGGATTAAGAATGATTTGTGATGATTGAAATCTGAATGGAAATGATTACAGGGGCCGTTACAATAAGCACCGCTATCAACACTTAGGAGTGCTTTGCTTCTGTCTTCGCGTGAGAGACAAAGTTGAATCTCAACTTCATGTGCAGCCTCACATAGAGAGGCTTTCGGCTTCGCCCTCCAGATCTGCTTGCTCTGAGCAGTCTTAGGTTTGGAGCCTGTTTGGCCTCGTATGAGGCGACATCATGTCGGCCTTTAGTGGACTTAGCTTGGGCAGAGGCTGAGAGGGAGTGTGGAGAATTCCTCTCCATCATGGGCGCGGTTGGCACGGGCTTGGGCACAGCCCTGGCCGGGGACTGTCGTATGATCTACAATCCTCGGTGCTATACGGGCGGGACTCTCCTATGCTTCCGGGTGTTACGCGCTGGACTACCCCCAGAGAGGAGTTCCTCGAACTTCTCTTGGTCAAAGTAAATGACCAAGTTTTCGATAATCATAGGTTCAATAGCCTGAGCGTTGCATTGCGACACCGTCTGCTTGTTGCAGAAGAAGACTGAGTTCCCTAGCGGGTTTGCCATCTTGTTCTCCATTAATTTGCAAAAGGGAAAACTTACAAAAAGTTGGAGGAGCGAAATTACAAGTACTTCTTTTAAGAAAGAAAGACTACAAGTAGATCTCCTCTGAGATTTCTGGGAAGGTGTGCCGGTAAGAGTCTAATCAGTGCGCGATCACTTTGCCCCTTTCATGATGCAATCACTCGGGTATGCAAGCCTTCTCGATAGATTTTCCTTCTCGCCTGATTCCAGAAATCTTTGAAAATAAGGCGTATTGGAACCCTGATTCGAAAAGAGAACCGAATCTCTAAAGTTTTGGAAGTGGAAAGCCTTGATGAGAAAAGAATTCAGCTGCTGCTCGCTGCTTGCTCTCTTTACCGTGCCCCCTTTTTTCTCTCCCCCTGCCGCCTCGCCCTGGTGGGGTATTTATAGGGAAAAATAGGGATGTAACCGCCCTAAAAATTAGATTGAGTCAATTTAGTGTTGCTTTTAGAAAGTAGCCTTGCTGCAAGGTTAGAAACAGCTTCTGCGAAATTAGGAACAGCATATAATGCTAGTCCCTTGATCCGCTCCGCTAAACGAGGGATACTCCCTTGATCCTCTCCAGCTAATTGAGAGATCTCCCCTGATCTTCTCAACTGATTGGGAAGTCAAGAGATCATGGCAAGTAACTGCCAATTTTGATTTCAATCACAATGATTTATCGGGAGATTTAATTGGTCAAAGATGACAATAAAGGACCCGCAGCGGGGCTAGTCTAATAAGCTCGTAGCGGAGCTAAGAGAAGATTTTGGTGAAACTAGAAGGAAGCTCTCAGCGAAGCTACAAGTTGGAGTCAAGCGAAGCTATCAGCCAGCTCTCTCCGGAGTTATGGAAAACTCCAGGGCAAAACTGTAAGTTAGCTCATGGCGAAGCCATGATGAAATTCTTGTGGAGCTAAGCAAACTTAACCTCTCGTGCGATTGCTTATCCCTTGGGCTCATATGAGACTAAGTATCGAGCTAACTTAATGTCTCTAAACCTGCTTAGATCTTTTCAAAGGCAATCTTGGGTGAAAAATGATCGTCAGCTTGTCTTTTGTAAATGTCAATAAGTTAGACCTTGTTCAAACTAGTTAAGAGTATTATCTTTTTAGAGTGTCAACAGGCATCTCAACTCTTAATCTAGAGGAATCTTAAGGAGATAGTCTAGAGCCCTTCACCTGAAATTCAGCTGCACTCTTGTATTATACTTTGTGTGTTTGCGTAATATTTTTAGTTTGTATAATTAATTTTAATTTCGCATTAGTTTTGCATTAAATTAGCTTGTCACCTATTCACCCCCTCTAGGTGACCTACAAATACCCTACGAATAAACAACTAACTGTTCTTGAGTCCAGCTTCTTCTCATGTAATATAAGGCCGAGCTTCATCTAGACAACCCTAAAGATAGTGATGCCTAATACTAGAAGATTTTCCAGTCTATTAATGGGGTTCTAGTTACTGTTTTGCTAGGTACTCTATTAAGGAGGTAGATAACCATTTTAAAGGCTCACTCTATAATGACTCTGGTAGACTAGTGTGAGCTATCATATTCCTAATCATGTTCTTTAGTGTGTGATTTCATCTCTTAGCAGTACCATTTTAATGAGGTGTCCTTGACATGGTACACAGGGCTACAATACCACACTCTTCCATAAAATTAGCAAAAGTTTCAGACATCTACCTGATTTGTCGTATTTGTCATAGTACTCACCACTACGGCCAGATCTAACGGTTTTAATCTTTTTATTTTATTGATTTTCAATTTTAGCTTTTTAGAATTTAAACATGTCCAGTGATTGAAATTTCTCAATAGGTACCCATAATGAGAGTAATCGTCTATAAAAGTGATGAAGTATCTATAGCCATTTTGATAAGCTGTAGAGAATGAACCACAAATAACTATATATACCAAATCCAAGGCCCCTGAACTCCGTCTAGCACCAAACATCTTAATGTTTTTTTAATTAATATTTGCTTAATGCTTAGGTTATTCACATATAAAGATTAAAGATATGAAGCATGACTGTAATTTATATAGCCATAGTATCATTAACTTTTAGATTTGAAAAGTAAGCTAAGCATTTCATTTCTAAGAGTGATAGTAAAATCAGATCTGTCTAACAATGAAATAGAAATATAGTTCCGCTTAAAAGGACTGTAAATATAAAGTCTCATCCAAATCTAAAACAAAAAATCAGAATCTAATCTAAGGCTACAAACTCCAACAACTTCAACTGCAACTTTATTTCCATCACCTATGTATATGTATCGCTCAGCTGGGCTGGGCCTCCTTTGGATTTGAAAGTTTCGCATTGAATCGTTTATGTAAATTATCTATCCACCTTGTATAAAGTGGCACTAAAGCTAAATTAATTTTAGAACAAACATAAATATGAGATATACCCACTAAATAGACATTTCTGGTACTTTATGCCATCTTACTTGAGGTGGCTTACTTTCTTGCAGAAGAAACATGCAATGACCTAATACTTCTTGTCCTGCACTTTTGCCACTTAGGATCAACTATTGTAATGGTGTTTATATTCCTTCTTTAGTTTCACCTTTTCTTATTAGAAGTATTATGCTAGTGAGTACTTTCAGTCTTTTCTTATTTCAATCTCTTTTATTTTCGGACACAGTGACTGATGAGCTCAATGAGACTCAACTTTCCCCTTTGAACATTATAAATAATCTTGAAGATAGTTATATTATATAAGAAAAGAGATCATAATGAAATGTATTAGAATATCTTCAGAGAGTTCCAATTTCAGTATCTTTAGTTTAGAAACAAGAGTGAACATTTTTATAATGTACTCCCTTATGTTTTCTTTGCCATTGTATCGCATATTTATCAGCTTGCTAAGATGCATGTTGGCCTCAATTTTATCCAATTTAATAAACTGTTCAGCTATTTCAGTTGAAAAACTCTTAGCGCTGACTTTATCAAGTATAGAACCCCTAATAGTTATAGGAATACTATACTTTATGATCATTAGACACATCCTGTAAGATCTCTCCCACTTATCATAATTGACTTTTTCTTTAACTTATTTTTTGTTAGTGATAGTAGGAGTCCATCAGTCCTTAAGGTGTAGTTTAGGTTCATGTATCTAAGAACGATCTTTTATGTGGTCTTACAACTTTTTAAAGTTTGTACCATTCAATTTAGAGTACATAAACGTACAATTTCTCTGTAATTTAATATAAATATTGTATTTAACAAAATTCTACTGCAATAGCTATAAAAAATTGAATTTCAGAAAATGCAACTAGTTTAAACGATAGAGCTGCCGGCCAAACTTTCAGAACAAGTTGTGTATCTTTATGCTAACATTGTACTGGTCCAATATAGATACCCTAAAATTTAGATCCTATGTAAGGAAACAACATTCCTTTGGACCGGCTGTCCCTTTATAGGATTGGTCCTAAAATTTAAATTATCTATATCGATCATATAATATATGTAAGGACCTGGCCATAATGACAACCTTCCTTTGGGCTGGTTACTACACGCACGGGCCACATAAATATATGCATCTAGATTCTTGTTCCGCCGTCAGACTAATCAATGAGGTAATGCAATATGGGCCTATAGTGTAACAACCTTTTTTTAGACTGACTATCACACGCCAAGGTTCTCTTACTTGCATTACTCACATCAAGTATCTAACGCCGTACATAATTTGGTCAAATAATTGTCTTCCTTTGGGCTGGCTATTGTTCACATGAACTATATATGCAATTAAATAAACTCTTTTATAAGTTTTTTAACTTAAACATGTATATATCTTTAACTTTGTGTTATATACTGTAGTTAACATCAATATTCATCATGCTAGAACAATACAAGTAATATATAAATATTGATGGAGTGGAAGCGTATAAGGATACATATAACCATAGCAAACAAACACTTTAATGCCTTTTTTATGTCAATTAACTACTGTTTTGTCATGTATAGTGCCTGTAATATTGTAGTGCTCGTCAAGAACTTCGAAACAACTATTTACGTGCCAAAAACAAAGGTCGGATGAGCCCGTAACGGATATTTAAAATTTCTATTGACAAAACGGGTCTGCAGTGCTTATCGGGTCTGGATCAGACCTGACCCGTAATGGTTAAGTTATGAGTTTTCTTAATGGGTTGGGTTTAATATACTGAATAAAATCCGATTAGTTTTATGTGAGATTAATTGAGATCAGGTTTCTTTATTTGATTAGAATTCTACCACAAAATTTCCTTAATAGAGTAGAATTCTATCTCAACCTAAAATCTCAAACCAAGCTCAACAATTTAAATTTAAACTTAATATGAGATTAATTAGGAGTAGGTTACCTATTAGATTAAAATTATATCTTTAAAATCTAATTATCTCATAATCCCATTGAATTTGGAAGCCCAAACCAATTAACCATTTTTTATTTTTATTTTTTTAATAAATAGTAAAATAACACACTTATAAGTTTTCAATACACACACACATGCAAAATTCAATAAAAATCACCCCTTTTAAACTTTTGATTCAACATATGAGACAAAATATTTATTGAATCAAATGAGGTATTTTTATTATATTTGTAGATCGAGATTGAAAAAATTTTATAGATCCCGATGATCCAATAAAGAGGTGGCTCTGATACCATTTTTAGATCTAATAATTATTCCATACAATATCCACGCATAAACTAAAAGCCTCTTTATCAAGACCAAAGGGAATGACGGTTTAGGCGTACCTGATTCCACCACTACAGCGATGCCAAATGTTGCACGATCTTGAGAACGCCAGAGTTGAGGGGAATTCTTCTCTCCAGCCACCAAGTTCTCTTCTTGAGATGAGAGGCCTCCAAGAGAGAGATAATCATAATAGATGGTTGGTGGTGGAGAGAGAATCCTACCCATGATGTATAGCATCAAGGAATCCTAATTCAACTCATCATAACTCTAGATCTTTGATTGATAACATGAGTTCCACACGTGTTGATGAGTCCTACATCTTAATTTAAATACACTCATGGCTAAGTGTAATCGATTCGTGTTTAGACCCAAACCATTAGGTTTGATCAATTCTTTATTTGGTCCAGCAACATAGGCTTATAGAGGTGGGTGTATAAATCCAATTAGACTTGTGTAGGCCCAAATTAATTTAGACTATCAAATAAGTCTAACAACCAGCACATTATATTTGCAATTTTCAGAATAATTGTGAATGACTGTTGGTTTCCTCGATGATTCAATCTTTTATTTGCTTTGTTTTTTACTAAAAATTTATCAGCTTTTGTGCATGTATCATCTTTTATGGGTTGCATGTATCAGCTTTTGTGCAAATTATCCAATTTTGTATATTTTCAAGTTCACATACGTCCAATTATGCGCATGTATTAGCTTTTCTGCAATTTTTTTCATTTCTGTGAATTTTTAAACTCAGGTAGCTCCATTGTGTACATGATCTTGGAAATGATCATGTCCTGTTATGGGTTGTGAACTTGAAGCAGCGACAGAGCAGTAACAGCAGCAAGCAGTAACAGCAGCAAGCAACAAGCAATAACAAGTAGCGATCAGCAACAGAAGCAGCAGAGCGAGGAGCAATAGCGTGATCGACAGCCGAGCGAGAAAGTTGCAGCAGAGCGAGCAACAACACAGGCGAGCGAGCAACAACAACATCATCACTTCTTCTTCTCCTCACCATATCAGTGATCCCATGGGGCGCTCACAATATCTCCTATTTCTTGTTCTTTGTGCAATCAAACAATATTAGAAATTTGAAATAGGGGGAAAAAATTTTCCTTTCAAATTTGACAAAACAAACATTAAATCAAAAAATAAAATAAAAGCTCTTTTTTTTTTCAAATTACCTTAATCCACTTCTCTATTCCCTCACAGAAAAAAAAAAAAAAAAAAAAGCAACAAACAAGCCCGAAAACGAGAAAAGGCCCTACTGGCACTAGAATTGGGTGGTTGACCCAATACGACACTGACATAAATCCGAGAAATACGGCCATGACGTGTCACAAAAAGTACCATAATGGGACCTTTTTTAGTACCGTGGTCCACTTCAGTCCAGCTGGCATGCGGTGCAGATCATGAAAGCAAAACAAAAGATTGAGAAAAATCTCTCCATCCATCTCTTTTCTCGGATGCAAATTTTAGTTCAACTCGATACGAGTGGATCCAAAAGTCCAAAAGGAAAAAAAAAAAAAAAAAAAAAAGGAAAGAGACAAAAAAGTCCTTGGATTTTGGACCACTATTTTCACGTGTGACCTTGATTTTTCCCACGCAGTTAATCACGCAACGCGTCGTGCAATAGAAATTACATGAAAAAGCGCACGCACATTCCTCTACAGTCGCCCACAAAAAATGCCACATTCTCCGCTGCCACGATAATAAAAGACGAATGGAGACGTGACCAGATCAAATTATGTTAATCTTAATTAAATTCTTAATTAATCTTAATTGAAATCCCACACGCATGCAGCATGGACACAAACGCGATGGCGTGAGGCCAAGCTACACCCTAAAACTCGAGCCCTTGCTGATCCCACGAGAGGGAGTTAGCATTGAACTTGGCTAAAAACGCCGCACGTACACTGGTTCCCCTTGCACGTGCCAAGTTGCCGTAGGTCATCTTTCTCACCTTGTCTTCATCCCTCTCCCTCCCTCCCTCTCTCTCTCTCTCTCTCTCATATTATTGTCACTACTGCTAGTGTGCAATTAGTTGTTGGAAAAAAGAAATGTAGCATATGTCCATGAGTCTGACCCACAAGATAACGACCATGAATGGAGGACCACCCATTTCGTTTCATTTCAATCATATTATATAATCAGGAGAGGAACTAGAAACAAATTTAAGATTGGGTTACAATCTTTCAGAATATATACTTGTGTAATATATAAATTTGTCAAAAAAATAAAATAATATTTTTCACTAAATCGAAACAGAATCAAGAATAAATTTGCTTAAAGAAAATCAAAATAAAAGGAGATCTAAGATAATACAATATATGAAAAAAATGAGTGAGCTGTAACCTATCCCAGCCAACACTTGGTGCCGCCTCTGTACGTGATGTTACCGTGTGGTCACCAACTCTCAAATAAAGAAAGAAAGAAGTCAGTCTTTGATCTCTAGAGAATGCAAATTACTGTAGAAGAAGAGACTGATAGCCTTCTCCTCTCCTCTTGTTAGCACCAAACAAAGGGTTGGGCCACCACCTTTTCTATACGACGGACCCCTTCACATGCGGGCGATTCCTGCAGCTCCCTTTTCATTGATAATGATATAAATATATTTATTTATATATATTTGAACTTTTTTCAAACATCACCCTCTTTAATACTGATAATTGCATGCATGGTGGTCATTAATTAAAAAGTCTATGCCACTTCGGAGTTAAATTTTCTTACCTGTTGTTTTGATTAAATCAATTTAAGGCATACGTTTATTTTTCATTTATAGTTTACAAAAGTGTTGCTATATATATCAGTAAACGTTGGCCTTAAGTACAATTTTAGAAAGAAAAAAAAATAATCTAATTATTTAGATTTTCTTAACTCTAAAACATTATTAAAAAAAAAATCACATTTGAGGTAACTTTATTTTGCGTCCAAATAGAACATAAAATAATAAAGTTAGTGAAATTATAGTTTAGAAAACTGCAATTGAAGATTTATAAATTATGATTAATCATGTTACAGTATTAGGTAAAGTAAGTCCCATCACGGTACCAAAGCCCTAATATGACAATCTTTTATATTGTTTTCTGTATACCAAATTTTCTTGAAGTGTTAAATCTCACATTACAATGTTTAGTTTGAATAGTTAGACAAGTTAGTTTTAGAAATTAATAAATATATTTCAAGTATGTTTAAACCCTGTAGCGCTAGTTGTCACCATGGGAAGTCCATTAAAATGATGGAAGTGATCTAATTATTGAAAAACTCAAACAAAGTCTTAAGTCTAAACACTTTTAACTACTAATTAACAATTTTTCTTTGTAGCCAGTACAAGACTAAATTTATTCTATACCCTCATTTCCTCTAGGGGAATCTCCAGGCTATTCAAAATACAATATGTGCATACTTCAAAAATATGAATTTGCCATTAAGACATTTATAGTCACCAGAGGCAAAAACAGTTATAGCAAATGATCAACAGTGCAAAAAGAAGGAGAATAAAAAAGGAAAAATAATGTTGATGAGCAAGAAAAAGGGTGAGTGATGTGTGGAGCATGTGACTTCTTCCCAAGAGCTGATAAGTTGTTGGGTTGATTTGGGACCATGGATTCCCTAGAGCCTCAGCCTACCTCTCCATCACTCACTCACTCCCTCCCTCATTAACTTTTAAATTTCCTAATCATAAGGGGAAGACAACAAGAAGAAGAGAAGATGATGGGCAACAAGGAGCTAGCTAGCCAACCTATATACATACCCTAGGCTGCTATACTGCTTGCTGCCTCTCTAGCTATCTAGCTCCTCCTCATGTGGAGGGAAGTCTATCATGGAATGGGGAAAAAAACTAGAATACATGGGTTTAAGGTCATCCTAAATATACCCTTAAATGGACATCATCATCACCACAGAGAGAGAGAGAGAGAGAGAGAGAGAGAGAGTCTATCATGGAATGGAAAAAAAACTAGAATACATGGGTTTAAGGTCATCCTAAATATACCCTTAAATGGACATCATCATCACCACAGAGAGAGAGAGAGAGAGAGAGAGAGAGAGTCTATCATGGAATGGAAAAAAAACTAGAATACATGGGTTTAAGGTCATCCTAAAAATACCCTTAAGTGGACATCTTCTTTTCCTTGCCCTATGTGCTTTCTATATCTCTTTGATGGCAACACTTTGTATTGTGGTGGTGGTGGTGGTGGTGGTGGTGGTTGTTGAGAGTTGCAGGGGTGGTGGTGATGATGTCAAAGGCCCGGTTGGTGCTACTGCCACTGCTGCATGCTTTGGTCCACAGAATCCAGCAAGTTCTCTTTGCATTGGTGAGTACTCTACACTACTTTATTTAACTTGAGGGTCAGAAAAATGAAAATAAAAGCTTTTAAGTGAAAGCAACAATATACATAAAATACTACCAATTTTATTTTTTGTTCTCAAAGAGTCAACATGAAGCATTGTCTGGAGGCCCAAACGGTTTGTCGTTGGCATAATATAAAGTAGAGGAAAATGATGCGAGGAATAGCTAGGATTGCAATTGGAAAAAGGAGTTTTTGTATTTTAAAATTAGCAACATGGGTAGCTTTTGTAGCAAATGAAATCTTGGAACAGTGCGTCACTAATATATGCTGCTTGTAAGCAGGCAAACATAATAATTCACTAAGCCCATTTAGGGGTTTGCTTGGCATCTTGTGGGTCATTTGGTCTCTCTCTCTCTCTCTCTCTCTCTCTCTCTCTCAATGCTTTGTGATGCCTGGCTTGAGTGCAATCAGGAATCATGTTATATATTATGCTACATAGAGAATAATTAAGCTTGGACACCTGAAACTAATAGTGTGGATCAAGATTTCCAGTAATATCTAAATAAAGTAATAGTGCGGATAACATCGTAGGCAATATTTTACGAAAAGATATATCAGATACTTGTGCCTTCTTATTTGTTACAACGAGGATAGGAGCAAGAATCTCAATGCTTTTGGGTTTGCAGTTAAAATTGAAGAAGCTCATTCTACAATAGATTCTTTTGAGTGCTTCTAGTGTTTATCTTTGGAATCCTCTCCATCTAATTATTCTCATACCTTTCAGATTAGTTTGTCTTTGTCTTAAATTATTATTATTATAAATTTATTCATGTGCTCATACATTTTAAGTCGACAGTAGACGAGGAGATCTAAACCCACAAATATTCATAAAGAAAGAAATGTCATGCTGCTTGAGTTGAGCTCAATTAGCAGGTAACTTGCATTGAATTATATGCTCAAACACTACTACTCTCTTGCACTGAATTAGCTGCTCAAACATAATTACCATTTGTTCAATTCTTGCATTCCTCGGCTATTTTTCATCCAAATGCTACACACAAATCTTAACTTGCTCTCTAAACTTCACACCACCAACACCACCAAAAGATAAAAACTAGGCAATTAACACCTACGAACTACTTGACATTGACAACACATGGCGACTTTTGAGTTCTATAGGATGTTAGGTCCGTTATCACAAAGTTACCAATTTTGAAAAAGAAAATTGATACCAAGCGACATAATAGAAGCTAGTGGATTGACACTGACCTGTTCTTGTTAGGATTCAAGAACCACTCTGTCCTTATAACACTTCCACCCGTGCCGAGGCAAAAAGCAAAGCAAGGTATTTTGGAGAAAAAATCAATTTGCCCGGGTACAAGCTCGGCCTCCTCGTGCCTGATCTTGTGCCCACGCAACGTGAAGCCCGCAATTGTGGAAGATGTTTTTACAAAATTTTAAATGAGCCTCACCATATTGCCTGAGTAAAAGAAACTGCGGTGAGAGTGCTCTCAAGATTCAGTCTCCCCCACCCAAACAAAGCCAACAATGGAAGCTGATAAATACCCATGTGGATAAGAGGAAGCTTATAATGCACAGTGGGAAAAGATCCAGACAGATCAACTTGACTTGACCATTCCAAAGTCGTTAAATCACCATCAGCTGTCCAAGCTCACCCAAACAAAAATCAATCAGAATGAAACACATCGAACGTTACTGCCACCACAAACTTGCAAAACAGTTGATGCGAAATAACCACAAAGCAAAACATATTACAAAAGCTCGAAAATACAATAAACCATTGACAACAGAATCACGCTCCAGTGCTTCCACTACAAGGTAGTCTCTGTGCTATTACAAGACAAATAAGGCCTCTGTAATGATCTCTGAAAAGATTAGCTACTGACACAGTGAGACATGGCTAAATCTTGTCAGGACTAAGGTTTGCAAAAGCAAAATGAGCTAGACCAACTATTAGGTGTAGAGTTCCATAGATATATCGAATGCGCTGCCGTTTCCTTTGTGTTCATTCATCAAGTGCCTTTTTTTTCTCACTGCTAGAATGGAGAGTCGAATGCGTACATCTGTCAAGTGCTCCTCCTCCTCTCACAGATAGCTAGAATGAGTGAACAGGATCTTTTCACCTGTATTCCATTGCCGCCCTTGGTTTGCTTTTACTGGTAGAATTCAGATACTGGGAAACAAATATAACCCCCATGATAATAATCAGGCATCCAACAAGAGTGCTAAAGAATAGAGCTCCGGGCTGCCTGGTCTGTACAAATCCATAAACCCCTCCAGAAGTTAGCAGAATAATGTCAGTGAGACCATCGCCAGAGAAATCTTCCAATACCAAGGAGTGAGTGGGAGACCCAGGCAATTCAACCGATGCAAGCACACTACCTCCAGAGGAAATCACCACAGCCTCCTGGTCTCCGGCAGCAATTATCACCTCTTGATGGTCATGCTCTTGCAAGCGGAATGCTTTTAAAGTGGGAACCACTATGTCCTCCATCATTCCTGATGGAGCCGGAAGATTCGACCAAGTTGCACCAGTTGACAGTTGCCATCTCCAAATTGCCCCCTCACCATGCAAGCCTGGGGAGTACGATGTGACCTGAAAACATTTTTTTAAAAAAAGGATGTTACAATAATGGATATGTCAACTAGTGGAATGATTTTAACAGCGAAGCAGATGAATACAAGTCGAGAAACCAGAGAAACTATCATCACTACATACATGATGAGTAGATGGGACACTGGATGCTACTATTCCATATATGTAAGTTATATAGTTTACAAATAGATGCAGAAACTACAAGCTACGAACCTCTCCTCGGCTTGTCAAGAACACAACATCACCATGGCTTCTTCTATGCTTATGCCCATCATCTCTGTGAACCAAAATAGGGGTTGCCACTTCTAAGGTGCCTGCATCAGCAGATCTACTGAAACTTCTAGCAAAATCTCCATGCTGGAATAAATTGAAATGGGAGTAATGGCAGATAGAAGCATTGAAAAGCTGTTCTCGTACAGGTACACCCGACGTGGCAACTGCCCAACAGGGTTTCAATACTTCCATAGAACCACTCACAACAGTTTGTTCAGCACCATGTCCCCCAACAACCTATGACAGGAATGAAATTCTTAATAAATGAGCAAATAATGAATGCAAAGTAATTTTTTAAATTCAATCAACTACAGGGAGAAAAACTCTGCAAATAATGGAGGTTAAAGTTTACATATGCTTCATAAAATTATATCCTAATGCAACAAAGTAGAATAAATGGAAAATGCATCAAAACGTCAGCGAGTAAAGCTATCCGAAAAATTATTTCCTTTTCTACTGAAGTCTGAAGAGTAGAAAGAATTATCTTATTACACTACACTATGGGAAGTCAAAGTTCTAGATAGATGCAAATAATCAAGGTTAAGAAAAATAATTTTTTCACCAACATAGATACAAGGGGATTAGTTAAAACCCGCCTACATGCAAGTAATGTCCAGGAAACATAAAAACGTCCTATACATTGTCCGAAATTATGAATAACAAAATTTGGTATCAATGACTTGCCAAAATTCAATGTCAATGTTACAACATTAACTTTCTACTTTCATTAACTTTTCCAAATCATTTAGTTATTTATTTATTTCATCATTAACTTTTTAAATCTATTTGTTTAATAATTATTTCTTTTTAGGTAGTGACCGAAGTTGATACAAAATATTACAATATCAACAAGCTATGTAGCACGATACTTCAATAAGGGAGATGTACCCGTGCATATTGATACTTGGACATTCTAATACTTGATGGATGTGCGTCAGATACTTCTTTTGATATATCCAAAATTTCACAACGCATCCTAGACATATTCAAGACATATTGTTGATGTGTCGAAGACTTAGATGTAAAAATCTAACGTTGAATGATGGGTTTACAGTTCTATTATTTGAAGATGCATTGCATTTATATATTGTCATTTATATATTTTGTCCAGTTTCTTAACAAGAGATTGCTAATAAAGAATATGTTGCCCATGTAATTATTGATTTATACAACTCGGAATATGTTGCCCATGTAATTATTGATTTATACAACTCGGAAAATATTTCATAATGACTAAGATAATGTCTCTTTTAACCATTGCGGCCTTATAAATTCATGCTATAGATAATAAACATTACCGTATAAACAAGTATAATTTTATTATTATCGACCGACGATATACCCACGCGCCAATATCGTGTTCGTATATGTATTTGTATAAATGCATTGTGTGTATACACATATATACACAAATATATGTGCACATAATATCTGTTGTATTCATCCCATACCAGTGTCTTACTTTTTGAAAATTACATGTATCGCATGTCTGTATGGTGTTGTACCCTGTTCCTTATCTAAGTTGGTTTCATAGCTGAAAAATGATATTCTACAGACATGCTCCCGAGTACAAATTGATGTAGAACGAAATGGGGGAGAAGGAAGAGGGGGAAAAAATTAAGGTTTTGAGAGGATAAAAATGAATGTGGGCTTCAGCACTCAGGAGATTGCTCTCCCACTCTACACATCACCATGCAAGAAATTCAAGTTGAAAAACAAATTAACAAGCCTCAATAAAAAGGGTTTCATTCAATTCATCATATTGCTTAAACAACTACAACTATTGGCCTTATATAGGCTCCTACAAATAAGACTTCCCTATCAAAACCGATGTGGGATTAAAAAACACACTAAATAAAATAAAATAACTATAAAAAATTACTAAATAATAACTAGAGCGAACCCCATTATTCTTCCTGCTTAAAAGCATTCATCTCCGGAGAATGCAGTGGTAACAGATCGCAGACATAACCGAGTAAAACTGAACATCTCGCGTCAATCAGGCCAAAGTGGCGGTCGAGGGGTCGGCACTCGTGCATCATGTCAAAGCCAAGATGGTGGGGGTGGGTCTGGCTTCTGCGACGACTCGGCTGCAGCGACATTAGCATGAGCAAGGCACATGTAACAAGACAAGTCAGATCCTCTCCACTGAAGGTTGAGCTGATACCAGGATCCATGGGATATCCACCTCGTAGGTGAGGAAAGCAATTCTCTTCGGAACACAAACCTTGACGTCAAGCGTGAAACTCCCTCACGATCTCAAGCTGACTCCTTACAATCACCTCATTATCAACTGTAAATTCTTACAAGATATTATATGGACATGCAGAAAATATATAGTTATCATTGCAATTTCTTGTCTACTGATATTATCATGTGTAACAGGCAAATAAAATAAAGTAGGCATAACTCTTAAAGATGGGAAAAGAGAATATATGGGATGCCTAGGACATACATCGAACCCAGGACATACATCGAACCCCACTAACGCTAAACTGGACTCAAGACACACTCCAAACTACTAAAAGACGACACACCCTAGAAGGAACCTAATGAATCATGGCAAAAAATTCTAATGACAGACTAGGAGCGGGAAGACTAGTGGAATCATCGTATAATCAACATGTTTCATGTTCAAAATCACTAGTACTATTCTCATGGACATGGGATATCATCAGGTATGGGTGGGCTAGACTCGACTGACGCCTCTACATCAGTATCGTTATGCACAATATCAACTTTAACAATTTTCGAGTCTCTAACATCATCATTAGGAACGTTGTTAATATATCGACCCTCTTCTTGTGATTCTATCCTCTTTACATCTCGAACTAGCTCGAGGATATAATCAAGTTTCTCTCGCATGTGGTATAGATTCTCTTCCATGTCGATTTGACTGGCCAAATGAACGTGCGCAAATACTAATGCATGGCAAACAAATTTACATTTGCAACACGAATCCTAGACTTAAACAAAGCTAAATGAATGAAAATGAAAATTTTCTAAAAGATTTAGGTCCTAAATACAAGAAAATGCAAACCTAAAGTGATGAACAATAACAAATAATGAAGCAATCACTAGATGAAAGCAAATACAATTCAGCTACAAATTATCACTAGACAATAGTAATTGCAAGAAATTTATCAATCGACAACTCAGCTCAAGTTAGAATCACCTGAGAGGTGAGTCATTCATGCCTCATGCCCAACTGCAAGATTCCTCTAAAATTCTTCAAAGAAATACCCACACCGGAAAGCTAAGAGTCACCCAAGAAGATCCCGAACAGCAGTAATACAAGCTAAGAGAAAACCGCCTCAAAAACAGTTCGGATCGGGCCTGAAACGTGCTCTGAACTGTCGATGTACACTGCTGTGAATGGGGCTAAGTTGGCTCAATCTTGACTCGATCGAGTCTGCTGAATTGACTCACTAAATTGGCTGCAGATGAATTGATTTTGAAGGGGCTCGTTCGGGTTGACTCGATTGGACCGGGTCAGGCTCGATCGATGAGTTGGCTCAGCCGGTTCAGACCAGAGTGGACCGGGTCAGGTGAGCGAACTCTAAAATTCGGGTCAAATCGATTGAAATGATCTAATAAAATCAAATCCAATAGGATTAACCCGAACCTAATAAGATCAACTCGAACCCAATAAGATCAAATCGAAACTCAACTTAATTAATTGGATCCGATAAAATTAAACTGGTTCAACCCTTAACCAATACGTGAGGTGGTAGGTCTCGTCGAAAAGGGTAGCAACATGGTCGTGGAGGCGGCGGTGAGAGTTGTTGGTGACGAGGATCATCCGATGATGGTCGTGGAGGGCAGTCGGTGGTCGTGGAAACCCGACGAAGTCGATGGAAAGGCTGGCGGGATCGGGGGTTGTCGATGAAAAAGGGGCAAGTCAACGACAAGGATGGTGAAAACGAGATCTGAGGGATGGCGAGGTGGTCGGACATGGAGATCTAGCGATTGACGAGACGACTATGGGAACAATGGACAACGATGGCGACGACGACGTGGAGGTTGGATCTGGAGGTTGAAAATAATGATATGGTGTTGACAGGTTCAGGGGAGCTAGCATTGGAGTCTGGAGGTTGATGAAGCTTCAGTGAGGTCGTCGGAGGTTGACGTCTTCGTTGGAGGCGAGGTCGGAGTGGCTTAGCAGGGCAGCGTCATGGCAGGATCTTTCTGGCGAGGTCATGCGATGTCGCAAGGGTCTGGTGGTTGATGCGAGGTCGTCAACGCGACAAGATCGGCACGATGAGGTTGGCATGGTGAGGTGCAAGAACCCCCTAAGGTTGGGCTCTACTGCTGGGAAGATGAACAATAGTCGATTTTTTCTATTTTTTTCTTTTCTTTTTTTTCATTTTTTAAGCTAAATAAGAGAGAAGGCAGTTTAGAGTTTTGTAGAGGAGGCTAGGGTTTTGTAAGGGGGAGATTTTTGTGGAGGAAAATATCAGGATTTTAGCACTTAACCAAATTGATGTAGAACGGAAATGAGGGAGAAGGAAGAGGGTAAGAAAACTAGGATTTTGAGGAGATAAAGATGAATTTGAGCTTCAGCACCCAGGAGATCGCTCTCCCACTATGCACATCACCATGTAAGAGATTCAAGTTGAAAAGAAAATCAACATGCCTCAACAAAAAAGGGTTTTATTCAATTTATCATAGTTTGCTTAAACAACTATAATTCTTGGTCTTATATAGGCTCCTACAAAGGAGACTTCCCCATCATAACCGATGTGGAACTAAAAAACACACTAAATAAAACAAAACAATTAAAAAAACACTAAATAATAACTAATTAAAAATACTAAATAATAACTAGAGCGATCCCCATCACATTTTCTTGTATGCCGAAGGGGAGGGTTTTACTTGGCACATGATGGTCAAATTGAAGTGGAATTACAGGGATGGTAACAGGTGATGATTGAATTCTAATGGTGTTCTGGTGATGTGTACGTGATGATCAAACTCTGTTGTAGCACACCTATCTATTTTCTGAAAGTGAAGAATGAGTTTGTCTCAAAATGTTACTGCCAAGTGTTTGGTTTGGTAAGTTGATCTTGACACCTCCCTCTCCTTGATAGTCAACTTGTGAGATGTTTATGGGGAGGTCATGTGCCTATGTGTAGTTGTACAAGTGTACTCTCTCTCTCTCTCTCTCTGTGTGTGTGTGGGTGGGTGGGTGGTATAGACAGTGGGCAGTGAGTTGCGTTGTACTTCATTGGAAATAGACAATCATTTTTTCCATATAGCCCTTTATCATAACCACGACCAAACATGCCGCACGTCATGGTTAAAATCAAGGTTCTAAATATCGGATATCAGAATCGTATCGGGTGGGGGTTTTTCATATCTGATATCGGATATCGGGGGAGATATCGGGGATATGCGCGCATATCGGGCGTTCATATTGGACACTATATATAATGAAATATTGATAATTAAGAGTTGATTTAGAGTCATACATATCTACCTAATAAAAATGATGTAATATGCTTGCAGAGACAGTAAAAAATAATGTAAATTTGTACGCAGTCGTGCAATAAATAAGTTACTTCATATGGGGTGATATATCGACGATTTATCGGCCAATATCGGACAATTTATCGGCCGATATTTCAAATATCGGCCGTTTTTTGCTGCAAACGATATGGCGAACGATTTCTCCATATCGTATCGGCAGGAGGCAAAAAGGAGATATCGGACGATATCTCGGCCGTATCGGCCGATATTTAAAACTGGGGTTAAAATCATAACATCTAAATGGCCACAGCCAGACGTCGTGGTCCAGCTCTCATTTCTGATAATCACGGACGGATATGTTGGACATCTTGATCAAAACCTTCAAATTTAATAACCAGAACGGGTATGAGTCATCATTCCCAACCCATAACATAATCAGCCATCAGCCCATCACAAACATAAATTACTAGAGAATTTCTAACACAAGGTGGAATTTGATGAACTTTGAGAAGTTGTTGTAACAAAACTAACAAGACCCAACCTGATTTAAAATTAAACTGAAATTAAAACTCACCAGTAACTAATCAAAGAAAAAAAAAAGTGGAATTCAAGGATCAAAATCTCAGAATCGGTATTGGAATCAGGCGACAGATAGTAGCATCATAATCGATCGAAACATCTCGGTGATATTGGAATCGGTGAATTTTTTTAAAATAAATAAAATTAGTTTTTAAATTTTTTAGACAAACAACATTTTGACATATTTTTAAAAATAATTGATGAAATTTGAATCACATTTGGCAAAGTTTATAAAACAAAATAGTTGAAGTAAAGATAAAATGTATATAGATTATTTTAATGAGAAAGTGGATAAATTAATTAGATAATAATTTCCTCTAATAAATTTAAGCTTTATGTTTTTACTAAGCGTTGATAAATAAATTAAATGTTATTTCATTGGATAGTTAATTAACCATATTTATGCTCACACAGTGTTCTAAAAATCAGTTTCATTAATTGTGCGGTCTAACAATGAATAATGATTAATCGGATTAATCGGAGATTAATCAGAGATTAATCGGAGATTAATCAGAGATTAATCGAAATTGAATATTTTAATATATTTAATTATATTTATACACAACTACATATGAATATATACAGTTAATTGTTGAAAATGCTTAAATATTATACTAGACAATATAAATGTGAAGTTATAAACATGATATGATGAACAAAAGACAAAATGAATAAATAATAAAAAAGAAGAGAACTTATCTCTTCGTCTTAGTAGTCCAAGATTTTCAATTTGACAATATAAATATAAATCAAACTTACCTACGAATAAGATAAATAAAAAAATTAGTCAATTTATCAACCAAATAATCTAATCATCAACATCACAATTTAATAAATAACATGTCATCTACTATAGTACTACTTAATAAAAGATCATTATCAACTCATCAACAACACAACATAAACTACTTAGCGATCCAACACACAAAAAGTGATAAGTTTTTCAATTAAAAACATATGAAATCCTAATTAAGACAACACAAATATTTCAAGTTTCAAAATAACAAAAAATGCATTATAATCTTCGAATATGCCTCCTCCATCTAGGCATCTACTAGACTACTAATCCTCGTCATCATCTTCATAACAGACAATCATCATCATCTAACACGGGTGAAGGAGCCGCATAATCATCAGAATTATCATTACCACCCTCATCAAAATTCTCTCCACTCACCTTCCTCGACATCCTCATGAACCTTAGCTTTCATCATTCTAGAAGAGTTCTCTTGATCACCAATTCTCCTTGATCTTCTTCTCTTATTCCTCCTATATGGGTTTTCATTAGCTCCACTAGCCTCGGCAACAAGAATCCATGAAAGACCCGAACCACAGAAGATATCTTCTTTGTCTTCATTCTCTCTTTTTTTAGAATTTTTCCAATGAAGAGTCCTTAAATTATCAGGAGCAACGAGCACATCCTTGCTCTTCCCACTTTTGAACTTTGATGTCCTTTTCTGTAACATTCTCCTATTGAATCTCACAAAAACTAGATCATTCAATCTCTTTGGATCTAGTCTATTCCTCTTCTTTGTATGCATCTGCACATTTAATATAAGAACATAAAATTAAGCATCATATAGAGAGAAATGAGTCAAACAACAACAATAGTGGAATATATTATGATTATTAAATTTACCGCCTCAAAAATACTTCAATTTCTTTCACATCCGGATGAGCTACTCGTCAAACTTAGAATTTTAATTGCCATCTTTCGAAGATAAAGTGCCTCTCCTCCATAAAAGTCCCACCAATGAGCTACTCATCAAAATTGACACAATTAACAATTTTCTAATATGAACAAGCTTTGAATAAATGATTGGATATTGAACAAAAACAAAAAGACATTACCTGGATTAAAATCATCTGTGCCATTAAAACTCTTCAAATATCTCTCTGCCATTCCACTTCCCATAATTCGTGTTGCTGACTTGTATACGTGAAGTTCTTTAGAGCCAATTATATCCTGAATATTATACTCCTCGGGATAAAATTTGTCAATGCAATACATCAATGCAGCCTTAACAGAGGTGTCTTCTTTGATTGTATTATCCTTATAATAATAATAATAATTAAAATAGTAGGCTGCCAAGTGAAGTGGGTTGTCAAGCTTAACCTTTGCCTCCTCAATAATCTCAAGTATTGGACGGTAAACACTCTCCTTCCTATTGCAAGAAGCCTTAACTTCATCTTTTGCATCCTGAAGCATACCATAGACAAAACCCATTGGGGGCTTCTTGTCTCCATCAACTATCCTTAATAGCTTAAAAAGAGGAGTGTAAATCTTCATAAGTTGTGCATCTCTCTAAAACACATTGAATAAATGGTCTTCTTACCTGCTCTCCTTTTTTACAGTACTTGACCATTTATTCTCATCCCAATGTGGTGATGAGACCATACTAGCCAATTGCATTTTCTTGTCGATAATACACCCAAGACTGAGGAAGGAATTGGCAAATCTTGTCACTCCGGGACGAACCAACTCTCTCCTATTTGTGAACTTCCACATTAGTGCAAGAGTGCTAATATGAGAAAAAATAAACACTGAAATAGACCTTGCCTTCTCAATCACGGTCTTATACTTAGGAAGATTCCTGATATCATTCAACAAGTCAATTGTGTGTGCAGCACAACTGCTCCAAAATATTCTCAGCCTTGTCGTTGCCAACATATTCTTTGCTATCATATTAGAAGAGTGGTTATCTGTAACCACTTGGAACACATTTTTCTCATCAATCTCGGTAATGCAATCCTCGATCCATTTAAAAATATATGGTCCCGTATGCGGCTGATCGGAGTCGGCTGATCAGAGTCCTCTATTGACGTGATGAAGCTTGTGCCCTCCTTACAATAAACATACAAATTCATCACGCTCCTATGAAGCCTATCAGTCCACCCATCTGTAAGAATATTGCATCCATATTCTTTTCAGGCCGCCCTCTGCTTGCTGAGATTACTGTTCACCATCTCATAAGCTTTTCTCAATAGAGACACTCGCAATTGATATTGGCTCTGTCCCTTGTAACCTGGCTCATGTTTGCCAACTGCTTCACAAAAGAGATCAAACTCTTAGTCATCGAGTGCATTGAAAGGAATTGCCCTTGCATAACACCACATGCTCAAGTAATGATGTGCTAAATCCCTCCACTTCTTTCCATCTCCTTCATTGATCACAGTTTGTTTCAGCTTCCTATCACCAACCATCTTGTCCAAAGGTCCGAACACGTGAGGTTTGTTTGAGCCAACTGTTGCAAAATCAGATTCTTCAGACTCCCTTACCTCTGAAATCTGCACCTCTTGTCTCATCTTGTTCTCTTCCCGCTTTTCCTTCTTCGTGCGAGGTTCTTGTAAAGCTTGACTACAAATGGCCATATCTTCCGTAGTAGATTTTTCACAACCTTTGACATTGCCCAATTGCCAAGCAATGTGTTTTATCCTGTTGACTCCTCCTGTGAAACGTTTACCATATTTCTTACATTCAATGTGATTATAAGAATCCAGTCTTGTCAACTTTCCATATTCCCACCCTGTCTTTAGAGCCCGATGGCTTTTCAGAAAAAGAACGTCGGATTGCTAGAACTCATTGGACCTCTCACACTATCAAAATTAGAGGCCATTGATGACATGATATCCTACAAGGTTACAATAATTCAGAAGAATACACATTAATGACTAATCAACTTAAATAATAAACATTTGAAAACTCAAGCATTGTAATTTGCAAGAATACTAAGAAACAATTTCAAATACTTTATCTATCCATTTTAAACTTGTTCATATCATCATCATGCATGTTAAACTTGTTCATTTTCATTGAACAATTACTAATTTACTAGTATTAACTTATCACATTGATAAATTGACAAATTTATTTACTTATTCACATTGTTTGAATGTTTGTCTCAGCAGGGCAAGAGCAGCAAATTCTAGCAACAAAAACAGCAAAATACAACAGATTGGTCAAGGAAATGGTGGCATCGCATTGTCCGAATGGTGGATTATGCTTGAACATGCAAAGAATAAGTTGATTGTATCTGTATGCTCTATGTTGTGTATTATGTATATGAACAAGCATATAAGAAAGTGAATGAACATGTAAAATTAGATTGCCAATTTCATATTTGTTGTTGTTGTATATATATGTATATATATTTATGTATCTATGTATATATATATGTATGTATGTATATATATGTATGTATGTATGAATCTATAATATATATGCAATTATGCAAAAAGTAGAGATTATCAGCTAAATCAGAGAGAGGCAGAATCATAAAGAGAAGCAGACAGAGAGAAGCAAATACAGAAAGAAAGAAGCAGAGAGAGGCAGAATCAGAGAGAGAAGCAGACACAGAGAGACTGAGAGAGAAGGATCAGAATTAGAGACAGAGAGAATAAGAATCAGAGATAGAGAGAGAATAAGAATCAGAGAGAGAAGCAGAGAGAGGCGGAGAGAGAAGAATGAGAATCAGAGACAGAGACAAGAGAATCATAGAGAAGCAGAGAGAGGAGTATACACAGAGAGAGAAGTAGAGACAGAGATAGGCAAAGAGAAAAGCAGACAAAGAGAGAATCAGAGACAGAGAGAAGCAGACACAGAGACAGAGAGGAGACTAAGAAAGAAGCAGAGAAAGACTAAAAGAGAACCAGAGAGACTTTGAGAGAAGCAAGAGACACTGAGAGAGAAACAGTAGCACCAGCAAATGAGAGAGACAGAAGCATATGAGAGAGATAGAGTTACCTGGTTTCATCACCTCCGATCACCACTGCCGCTTCAAAATCGAGAGAAGCATATTAGAGAGAGAAGCATATGAGAGAGAAAGAGAGAAGCAGCAGAGAGACTTACCTCATTTCACACAGTCAAACGCCACCACTGATCACCACTGCCAATCATCACTACAAAATCAAGAGAGAGAAGCCCTTCGATCACCAGATTCACCACTCCGCTTCAAAATCAAAAGAGAGAGACTAAGAGGGACTGAGAGAGTCGCCACCAGAGATTGACCACCATCGAGTCGTCGACAATCGACCAGAGGGGGAGAGGGGCAGCGACGGAGACATTCGTCGAGATTGAGCGAGAGAGAGATCAAAATGAAATGAGGGGATTTGAGGGGGAAACCAAATTTTGGTATTTAAGGGCCGGATTCGGGTCGAGTTTCGTGTCCGGGTACTGAATCCAACCGATGAGAGGATTAAACGGGCGTTTAATCGTTTTAACCACAATTAAGAGCCCGTCAAATTAATTAGAGCGATTAATGCTTAATTATGCCCCTAATTAGTGTTTAGGATTAATCGGCCGATTAATCCAATTCTTCGAACACTGTGATCACAAAATAAATACTATTTTTTGCTAACCACTAATTAGATAATTCATTAAATACTCTATTAACTAATTTGTGATTAAATTAGTGTTTAATTTTATTAAATGCTCCCAATCTCTATCTGCCTCTTTCTTTCTCCATGCGCTCCTTGATCTATCTCTCCCTCTCACTCAGATCTCTCTCGCCCTCCTCGATCTCGCAATCTCTCCCCGATCTAACAATCTCGCTCTCTGCTCTCCTCTCTCGCTCTTTGTTGCTCTCTCTGAGACTAAATTGATTAGAATTGACTGATATCAGCCAATTTCGAGCGATTCTATTTTTGACTACCAGACCGATTCTAACACGTTCTGACCGAATCCAATTTTCTATGCATGATTTCGCCTCGGTCCCGACCGATTCCGGTACGAATGGACCGATTCCTCAATCCATGGTGGAAGTTGATAGGACAAGGAGTTTCGTGAAATGTTTAAAGAGATGAGAACCTTTGGGATTAAAGAACCTCGAACATTTCGTGGTTACATGAGAGATGACATGGCAATCATATGGGAGTTTCTAGAATTGTTACGGTAAAAAAAATACCTGAGAGCACAGAAGAGAGACGACTGTGTCGCTGCACCGCAGCTTACTCAGTGACAACGATCGTTGATTGGGAATTTTGGAGGACAAGCACAAAGGAAAGGAATGGAGGGGTATGCGACAAGGAATCCACCTCTCCCTCTTAGCCTGAGGGATTCATGGCGCATGGACAATACTGTGAGACCTCAAGGGGATTAATTTTTATAATCTGGAGAAGGTGATTGAAGAAAAAGCTACTAAAAAAAAAGGAAAAAAGAGTATGTGGGAAAGAATACAGAGGATGGGAAAGAATAGATTATAGAATTTAGGGCTACAGAGATTGGAGAGGGGAAGAAAAGTAGGAGGGAGTGGCGAGCCCTACGTCGTTTCCTTGATTTTTGTTTTATTTCAGCATAAGAATAGCCAAAATAGTAATGAAGAATGAAAGCCAATAAATAGACATATGCCGTGAGAGATGAAGAAGAAAAAATTCGAAGAAGAAAACAAGGCATCTGGATATAAAAGGGATCTTACCCCTCAGAGTAAACACCAGTGTTCAAAGGATCGGCCGAGTCGGATACGACTCGGCCGAGTCGTATCCGACTCGGCGGCCTCCGGTATGACTCGGGGCCCGAGTCACGCGTGGATCGCCGAGTCGCCCGGATCGGGTCCGACTCGGACCCGACTCGGGCGACTCGGCCGAGTTGTGATAGACTCGGCCGAGTCGCCCGAGTCGGGTCCGAGTCGGACCCGATCCGGGTCGACTCGGCGACCCGTGACTTCCTTCGCCTTTAATCCGCTCGGGGGGAGAGAGAGAGATCAGATCTGATCTCTCTCTCTCTCTCTCTCGCGCGCTCGCCGCTCTCCCGCGACGACCTCCAGCCCTCGCCGTCCGTAGCCGTCGCCGTCGCCGTCGCCGTCGCAGGTACTCCGTCGCCAGGTACTCCTCCCCTCTCCCTCTCAGTCTCTCTCTCTCCCTCCCTCTGTGCCTCTCTCTCCCTCTCTTTCTCTGTCTCTCTCCCCCGCAGGCCGCAGCGGCGCGCGCTCTCTCTCTCTGGCCTGCAGCGGCGCGCGCATCTCTCTCTCTCTCTCTCTCTCTCTCTCTGTCGCACTCTCTCTCTCTCTGTCGCACTCTCTCTCACTCTGTATCTCTCTCTCTCTGTCGCCACTCTCTCTCTCACTCTGTATCTCTCTCTCTCTCTCTGTCGCACTCTCTCTCTCTCACTCTGTATCTCTCTCTCTCTCTCTGTCGCACTCTCTCACTCTGTATCTCTCTCTCTCTCTGTCCACTGTCTCACTCTCTCTCTCTCTCTCACTCTGTATCTCTCTCTCTCTGTCGCACTCTCTCTCTCTCTGTATCTCTCTCTCTCTCTCACTCTGTATCTCTCTCTGTATCTCTCTCTCTCTCTGTCGCACTCTCTCTCTCTCTCTGTATCTCTCTCACTCTGTATCTCTCTCTCTCTGTCGCACTCTCTCTCTCTATCACTCTGTATCTCTCTCTCTCTCTCTGTCGCACTCCTCTTCTCTCTCTCTGTATCTCTCTCTCCCTGTCAGTCTCTCTCTGTCTCTCCCTCTGTCTCTCTCTCTCTCTCCTCCACTGTGTTCCTCTCTCTCTCCTCTGTCTCCGTCTCTCTCCCACTCTGTTCCTCTCTCTCTCTAATTAATTTGCATTTAATGTCATTTAATTTAGTTAGTTTAGGTAAAGTTAATTTAACTTAATTTAGGTTAATTAATCTAATAAAGTTTTGTAATTAAGTTAGGTAATTTATAATTTTATTGAAGTTAGGTAATTAAGTTATTGTAGGTTAATCTAGTATAAATTAGTTTAGCTTAATTTAATATAGTTTCATTTAATTGAATTTAATTTAATTTAAATTAGTTTAGTTAACTTAATTTAGGTTTATTTAATTTAATAAAGTTTGTAATTAAATTAGGTAATTTAATTATTTTATTAAAGTTAGGTAATTAAGTTAGTGTTGCTTAATCTAGTATAACTAGTTTAGTTTAATTTATTGTAGTTTCTTTAATTGAGTTTAATTTAATGTTTTTTAATTTAGTTATTTTAGTTTTAATTAATTTAACAGATAATTTTTTTAAATTTTCAGTATGGCTCCAAAGCAACGCGATATTGGATGGGAACATGGTACCCTGTTGGTGGAAGTAGAAAACTTGTGAAGTGCAATTATTGTGGGAAACAAGTCCATGGTGGTATCACTAGATTGAAGCAGCATATAGCACATGTACCCGTCAGGTGGAAGGATGCTTGCGAGTATCAAAAGAGATATCTCAAATAATGAGACGACATCTTTCTGAAGGTAGTAAAGAAAGAGCGGCCATTAAATCTAAAAAAGACCGACTTATGAGATCTTTAAGTGAGGAAGATTTCTATGAGGTGACCGAAGAAGATTCTGATAATGAAATTGAAGAAGTTGGTGGTTTAGAAGGAGTTGAAAGAAGACAACTGAAACAAGCCATGAAAGAAAGTCGTGAAATGGCTTGGAGATCGGCAGAAGGAGTTGATATTGGTGGCAGTAGTTCACAGCCTTCAGGATCAGGGAGTAACCCGTGGATTGCGTCGGAGTATGACTATGAGAGAAGCTGAAATTCCAGCTCGTGGTATTGATCCTTACATGTTCCCAACAAAACAGAAATCAATCAAAAACATGTTCTCAACTGAGAATATGAAAAAAGTTGGGAAATCCGTGGCGAAGTTCTTTCACTACAATGCAATACCATTCAATGCAGCTGATAGTGGTCCTTACTACCAAGCCATGATTAATACTATTGCGGAGGCAGGTCCAGGTGTAAAAGGCCCTACAGGGTACCAGATTGGCAATCTCTATTTAGAGGAGGAAGTGAAAGAATTGGAGTATATATTGCTTCAATAAAAACAAAATGGCCGCAGTATGGTTGCACGATCATGTGTGATGGATGGAGTTCACATAATAGAAAGCCTATTGTTAATTTCATGATTTATTGTGATAGAAGCATGATCTACCATACTTCTGTTGATACCACTAATATCTCGAAGACTGCTGAGTATATATTCTCGCTAATGGATAAAGTTGTTGATGA
The DNA here is from genome assembly GCA_038442645.1 of Agave tequilana. Taxonomy (NCBI): domain Eukaryota; kingdom Viridiplantae; phylum Streptophyta; class Magnoliopsida; order Asparagales; family Asparagaceae; genus Agave; species Agave tequilana. The sequence continues at coordinate 280,652 of JAVJIF010002829.1, forward strand.
AGTTGGCGAAGAAAATATCGTGCAGGTTGTCACAGATAATGAGGCAAGTTTCAAAGCAGCTGGTCACATGTTGATGGAGAAGAGAAAACATTTGTTTTGGTCTCCCTGTGCAGCACATTGCATTGATTTGATGCTTGAAGATATTGGCTCTTTGAAATCAGTCAAGGAGACATTGGATGATGCTAAGGTGATCACATCATTCATTTACAATAGCCTCAAAGTGGTGAATTTAATGAAGCTATACACCAAAGATAGAGATTTGTTGAGACCAGGTATAACACGGTTTGCCACCGAGTTATTTCTATTGAAAGCCTTATTCGCTATGAGCAAGATTTGAAAAGAATGTGCACGACTACAGAATGGCGTGAATTCAACAAGGAAAGGAGTAGAAGAAGTGTGCGAGATAAGGTTGCTAATCTCATTCTGACTGACCGGTTTTGGAAGAAGGCAAGAGAGGTCCAAAACATTATGGATCCTCTTGTTAGAGTCTTGAAGATAGTGGACCAGGACAAGAAACCTACACTATCTATTATATATGAAGCTATGGATAGAGCAAAATTGGCTATAAAAGGCCTCAAATAAGAACTGGAAGAAGTACTGGGACATCATTGATAGAAGATGGGAGGGACAATTGCATAGACACTTGCATGCTGCTGGTAATTCATTTGCCTAGAAATCATATTTGTTGACTAGAAATTGAAACTGTCATATCATAACAATCGTTTGCTTACATTATTGCAGCATATTTTTTAAATCCAGCACTCCAATATTCAAAAACTTTTCTACACATCCAGAAGTGAGATATGGATTAAAGGAGGTCATTAAAGATTGGAGCCAGATTTGACTAAACAAGCAAGAGCTATTAATGAGGTAATAATAATTATTTATTTCATCGATATAATGTTATGCAAATATTAACACTTGTGTGTGTATCTCACAGATAAAATTATTTGTGGATGGAGTTGGAGAATTTGGAAGCTCACTAACTAGAAGAGCAGTGCAACAATCTCTTCCAGCTGATTGGTGGATTAATTATGGCGAAGAAGCTCCCAATCTGCAGAAAATTGCCATCAAAGTCTTAAGCCAAACATGTTCTTCATCGGGTTGTGAAAGAAATTGGAGTACGTGGTCGCTAATTCATACAAAACTGCGCAACCGGTTGGCAATGAAAAAGTTGCATAAACTAGTATATGTGCATTACAATATGCGGTTGCGAGTAAGAAACTTGACATGCAAAAGCGACACTGATGATTATTACAACCCAATTGATCTGAACAATATTTTCAATGATGATGATATTTTGGATGAGTGGATTCGTGAGGGAGAACAGCCGATGTTACCACCAGATGACTTAGGTTGGTTAGATGAAGGTATTCGTCATACTGACGAAAGTGGCGGTGATGATGGTGATGGCGGTGATGATGACAGCGGTGATGGTGGTGGCGATGATGGTGGTGAGGGTGATGGTGGTGAGGGTGATGGCGGCAGTGATGGTGGTGATGGTGGTGATGGTGGTAATGTTGAAGAGACTCATGGTGTTGGTGGAAGCCAACGAGATGATGCTTTAACATGGGATTCACAATATTATGCCACACAAGATACAGATCATGGAGGCCGGGCGGGGATTTCACAGCAGCGTAGGCATTTGGATCGGTTGGTCGAATTCAGTTCTAGCGATGATTATTCGAGTGGACATGATAACTACTCACATGGTCATCATAGTCTTGAAGGCCATTTACAGGGGTTGGATTTGACATCTGGCCAATATTCTGGCACTGATTATTCTAGCACTGGTGAATACTCTACTAGCAGCACTGATTATCGAGGTTTTGGGTATTATCACCATGGAGCTGATATTGCACAACCCCTACCGCCATATTACTCTGATAGTGGATCCTCTGGCCAATCATCTCAGCCTACATATCATTATCCTTATGGAAACTATATGCCGGTTTCTATACTTATCGCGGGCCAGATGATAATGATGATTTGGAGCCTCCTCGTAATTCAATGTGGAAATGACTATATTAGCAGGTACTTATGAATTATTTTGTGCAATTTACTATATTATGCATGTATTTTGATATTTTTCTACCGACGACGCTTGTATTTATGCTTTCACGTTATGTTTTGAGTGTTAGGTGATATGTTTTGAATATGTGATGCATGAATTTGGATGTTTACATTTTTTTATGATTTGTCATGATTTTTTCATAATTTTTTTGCGCTCTATGTAGCGTTTTTTGCGTATCGCCCGAGTCCGATCCGAGTCGCCGAGACCGATCCGTCTCGGTGCCGGCCGAGTCGGCGGCCGAGACCGAGACTTTGAACCATGGTAAACACACCCGGATTATATATTACATATCTACATTAATACCCCCTTCCCCAATCATTATACGTGTCCAGATAGAAAATATTATATGTTACTCCATTCCGGTTCTGGAACAGTACGAAGATATCAAAGAGATAAAAAATGTTGAGTTATATATCAAAGTAATTTAATTCTAGAAAAGCACATTCACACGGACTCATATAACACTCTCATTTGTGTGGTAAAAATCCAATCCCTTATTCTCTCGTCAACTAGGTCCCAAAAATATCAGATCTAAACATATCATATCAAACTCCCAATCCTTTGTGTTTGAACTTCGAACTAGCATTTCTAAGGGGTCATTTTACTCTAAGGAACTTCCACTGGGTAGAGTGCCACCATAGATAGAACCTCCATTGGCTCTACTTCTTTCTTCATCCAGATAAGCAATAAAACAAAAAAGGAACCTGCCACAACCAAGCAGGAAAACCCCACCAGATAACCCCCTCCTTTTTCCTCAATGCATCCAAATAAGAAACAAACCAAGGAGAAAAACAGTCTTATCACACATTCCCACTCTAGTTCTCACACATTCCGACTCTAATTCTCTGCCTCCTTCCGCTCAAGGCACCTCTTCAAATTTTCTGGAAAAAGGTTTCCCCTTTTTTGGGTAAAACAGAAAAGTCTGTAGTCTGATATGACCCGGGGAAACCTTTAAACTTTTTCAAACGTAACGCAAAATGACTAAAGTCCTCACCTAATATCCCTTCTCATTGTTTTTAGGGGTATTTTAGACATTTTAAGTTGTATCTGAAATCATTGAAAGTCTTAGCGGAATATTTAGGGGTCACATTAAACTAAACAAGTTTTTTGTTTTTCGGAAATTGGATATATGAAAAAGTGATCTTTTTTGTTTGGTGGGGAGGTTTGTAGGGCACATCTTGAATAGAAGTGTGATGTAGGGGCTGTTTGGTTAGGGGTGGAAGTGAGGAAGTAGTAATAGTTCCCTTTAGAACTTGGGAACTGGTTAGTGAGTTTTCCGATGTTTGGATGTTATTGGGAAGTGTGGTTTGAAAAATGTTATGTCTTTTCCGGTGTTTGAATGGTAATGTGAAAGTGAAAGTGGAAAAGTTGACCACAAAGTTGACTACAAAATAATATTAAAATAAAAATTAATTAAGAAAAATAAAAATTAGATTATAATTAGAATGTAAGAGAGATTTACATAACCACAAAATTAACTGTTTTGTGCTACAACTTATTACAAATGAGATTTATATGACCACAAAATTAACTGTAGCACCCTTAAAGTGAGAAAGTGATTGTGTAAAAAAAACAGAGAGAAAAGGAAAAGGAGTTTTCTCATTTTCCTTTTCCGGTGTTTGGATAGATAGGGAAGTGAGCAATTATACTTCCCCATTTCCATATTTCCACCCACTTCCTTGCAACCAAACACGCCCGTAAAGGGTTTCCATGTGGAAATGTAAAGTACGAAAAGGAGGGTGTTTATGCATATTGGAATGAAAATATTCCATGTGCCACAGTGTTGTCATTGTTGAAATGCAGAATGTATTGGTGGGGTTGCGAGAAACACAAAAATGGTGTTCATGTTATAAAATGAAGTGTCTTGCTAACGAGTGCCCTCAAGGCACTAGTTAGCAAGCATTAATTATAGTATTTTTGTTTTTATGTCATTCTCAAGATAGCCCCAAAATATTTTTAATATGACAAAGTTACCCCTAGTCTTTTACTCTTTGTCCTTTACATGTTCCTCATTCCCAGGGTAACATATTAAATTTTTTAATATGCATGTCTGCCATTTATTGGACCAACAAGCCATAAATAACTTGGATGAAATTCATTTGTAGTTGGGTTACAGAAGTATCGGTGAGTAATAAGATCTACTTTGTGTAAAAAGTTTTTATTAGTAAACATTTTATCTAAAAGTTTTCTAGATATTTAAAACATTAATAACTTTATCTCACTTGATCCAATTTCAAAATCTTGTCTCCTATAATTATACTTCTTGTTATTGGATCATAGGTAGAATGTTAATTCAAATTATATTCCCATTTTCTTAATTATTGTCCACATAACTTAGTTGGAGTATTTGGAAAGAGGACAAAAAAATTAATGTAAATAGGTTAAAAATTTAAAGGGGTGATATGAGAATATTAATTATGCCACTTTTAAGACGATAACTTTGAGAAAAAGTGAACATAAAGAGTCAAACATGAGAGGGTTATTTAGTCATTTTTAAAAAAAAGGAGTTTAGGCTGTCTCACAGAATGGAATTAAAGGTAAAAAAACAACCTAATAAATGATTTCTAACCAATGCACTGAGGGCACTTGTTAGCACGATCCTAAAATGAAATCAAATATTAGGTACCGTATTTTTTAAACACATAAAAATGAATTATTGATATCAAATATTACTGCTAAATGACACTCATTAATTTTTAAAATGAGTAAATTACAGAAAGCCCTCATCATTGGTGATGTGTTTTTATGATATCCACTATCAAATATTAAATTGAACAAGTCATTTTTGGATTTGAAACGCGCTAATCAACAAATAAAGGAGAAACTCCTGTATTGTGCATTTAGGTACTTAAAAATACGTTCTTTGCTAGTGGTCGAAGTGGTCATTTCTTCAATTTGAAATGACTTATCTAAAAAACAAAGCATAAACAAAGAGAGGTTTCATAATTCATCCTTTAACCATTCTCTAAAAAAGAAAAGTCACGATTATATTATTGTATCCTCTTTAAAAAAAAGTCTCACAATTACGCAAATAAAAATTACTTTCCACATATGTGCATTGGGTGCACATGCACTTTCATTAGTGTGTGCCTGTGTACACTATAGCTTCAAAAGAAAAAATTTGTGTCCATTGTAGGTCTACATCATATTCATTAATAGTACTCATGCAGGCTCGAGGGTCGGATCGGTTGAAGGCCAAAGGCTAAATATATTATATATATTACCTGTTATAAGTAATAATACATTATTAAGAGAAAAAAGATCCACACATTAACGTATAACATATCTATACTACCTATAAAAGCACCAATAGTGTTTCCGCCTAAAGATATTTTGGACTAAAGGTGCCAATTCGGGTCAAGTCAGGTTAAACAGGTCGGGTCATCATGGGTCGACCCGTAATCGAGTCCGGGTAGTCCAGACCTGATTATATATGAGTCAAAAATGTAAACCCGAATCCGACCCGGACTTGGTCGGGTCGACCCGACCCGTTTGACCCGATTTAAAAACCTTAAATAAAATTTCTCTACATAATATTTTCAATTTCTTAGGTGGTGTAGTTGGTCATCAAATTAATCTCACACACTAGAGGTCACGGGCTCACACGCATTTTTTGACAATTTTATTGAGGCAGAGGGCGTGGAGGAGAGGCGGGAGGAGGCGGTAGCAGTAGCGTAGGGGAGCCCGAGGCGGAGGAGGGAAAGGTGAGGGAGGCAAGAGGAGGATGGGGCGATGACTCCAACGGTGGCGGAGGGAACGACGAGGGAGGCTGGGGGAAGGCCGATGAGGTGAAGGGGGCGGCGAGAGGTAAAGGTTGATGGGCAGCAAGAGGCATGGGGAGGCCGAGGATAGAGAATAATCGGGTCTAGCGGGTTTGACGGGTCCTTGTCAATCCGACTCGTTTAATAATCGGGTCAGGCAAGTCGACCAAATTATGACCCGTACCCATATAGGCCAAATTCGGACCCGATAACGTCAGGTCGGGTTGGGTCGGGCCGGGTCGAGTCAAAATTTCCCCCCTGTTTTAGACCATTAGATTACATAATAAATTCTCATTTTTGATTAAGATGAAGAAAACCTTAATTAAAGGATTCCAATCATAATAGGATTCGTGAATTGAACAATAGTTATAACAAATTTTCCTCATTAATTGATAAAAGAGTCTAAATTAAAAAGGATTTCAAATTCAAATCAACTCATGATTAAGAAAGAAGAATCCCAATTAAAAACATCTCTCATGCTTCTTCTATTCTCTCACTATTTTCTTTCAACTGCTACTCAAGATTTTAATTCTACAATTAGTAAAGTGGAAAAAAAAATTTTCTTTCTTCAATTTTCTACTCCAATCATGTGCTAACTGTGATTTAAAAGAAAGAAAGCTCTTACTATTATTACATTCTTTTTCTTTTTTTGCTTTTTTCCTATTTAGATGTAATTTATTTGATAATAAATATGTTTTTGTACTAGAATTTTTTTATGGAATTTGATATATTCCCACTTAGATAATTGTGAATAATATGAAATTAAAAGTTAATTTTTTATGAAACTTTTTTAATTATTTCAAAATACAGAAGCTACTAATCAATAGTTGGTTCATGTTGAAAAATCATGGGACCTTAGAGGCATTCACAAGGAGAAAAATTTTGAAAGAAAAGGAAGTCTGCACTTTTCTCATATTTAGCTTTTTAGTTACTCTTTTTTTTCTTTTAATTGTGCTTTTGTTTGATAATAAATATGTTTTATGCTAGAATTCTTTATGAAATTTGATGGACTTCCACTTATAATTTTATTTGATGATTATGAAATCAATAGCAAACTTTTGTTGATTAAAAAAGAATCTAAAATAAAAGAGAATTCCAAATTCATGTGCACTTGGTGCACGTGCATTTTATTAGTATGTGAAAGACAAACTAAATGAATTAACAATACAAGCTATTATTTTTACACATAATAGGCTACAAAGTCCTAATGGTATTTGAAGTCTTATGGTCCTATTAATATTATGAGTCATAATTTAAATAAGATTTGGTCTTGTATGGGTGTTTATAAGAAGAGATTTTCTCATGATTTTATGTAGTTACATTTTGTATTGTTTCTTAATATCAATAAAAATATAGTTCTTTGCAACAATTATAATTCAAATTTAGAATGCCAAACAGATGACAAAATGTTGTAAAAGACATGTCATCAACATTGTTTCACTCCTAAAATGGATATTACCATCATTTATCCAACAATAATGAGAAAAATGATATAAATCAATGAAAAGATTTTAAGAAAAAAAACAGATACATAATTTTAATTTTCACATTTTGCATATACTAAAAGAATTATGCATTCACATGAAAAAATCAGCTGCATTTATCCTGTGGGTCTTTGGCAGCCTGGTGCATGCATGAACATGCATGTAAGCAGCAACACTTTCGTGGCAGTCAGCATGGTGCAGTTTTGGGTGACGTATTAACATTCACATATAAATAAATTAATAAAATATATATCTTATAGTGTGATGAATAAATGATATGTGCACAAGGTTGCAGAATGCACTATTGTCAAACTTCGTTAAAAAAAAAAAAAATTAACTCTTTGGATAAAAGATCATATGCTGAACCTGGGACTTCCCATAACCCCAGTTTGCCCCCTTCACCACTGAGCCTAGTCTCAGTGGTTTTTTTTTGTTTTTTGTGCGCGCGCTGGGGGGTGACCTAAGGCAGACTAACCATAATTATTAATTCCATAACTACAAAAAGGAAGCCATAAAATTTCTATTATTGGTTAAGCTATGAATGATAAATATTCGTCAAGGCTAATATGCTTAAGGAAATTTGTGCACCTGTACATGATCTAAAACTCCATCTCCATTAATATCAGCATGAAGTCCTCCTTCCGTAAGATGAAGCTGACAATAGGCATAAATATAATTAGGGAGTAATGCTTATAAAATAAAAACATCAAAGAATGGGAAGAATGTAGGTAGCAATATATAAAATATTATAATAATATTAAGCAAAACTGGATTACTCAAAGTCAAGTGCTTTCAATAGCATCAACTCGTATTTCCATTTTTTTCATAGCAAGATATTTTTGTCTGATGTATGTCATCAGGCTTTGGTACTGTCAAGGCTTACATTATAGCGCTGAGGTATCCGTACGTAAGATTATTATTATTACTAGTGCGGAGGTATTCATCCATCATTCTGGGCAGGATGCATTGCAAGTTACAAGACTGGATTCAACTCAAAGAATCACAGATTTTACACAATCATTGAAACTTACCAATAACCCCCTCTCAGGTTTTTCAATTGCAATTTCATATCAGAGATCCTGGCTATTAAAGTCTGAATTAAAAGGATATTATATACTTTACATTACAAACACAGATTAACTAAAACAATGCATCAAGATTTAACAAATGATAATTAGATATGGAACAACTTTAACCAGGCTCTCATTAGAATTGACCAGTGCTAATTATAATATTCCACCAGAGTAATACAACTTGTTTAAACTAATTCATAGTGAGACGTGGCTAAGGGTTTCCTATGAGGTCTTTTTAAAATGAACTATATAAATGTTTTATTTGTCAAAGATACAATAAGGTTTTCTAGAACAAGCTATAATCAGAAAAGCCAAAATTTTTCCCTTGGTACAGGAAATTCTAATTAAATTGCATGGAAAATTCACACTCAACGTCACTCCCAAGAGTAGAGTTGCACAATATATAGAAAATGTGAAAGATCTAATTTTCTAACAGACTGTGCATGTCGGTGAAACATATATTTTCTATATCATTTTTGTACAATAACATACTAGTATCCTGTCTAGGTCCAAATACATGTACAATGCAACTTCTTTTAAATATATAACCAGAGTAGACTAATTTAACAATGACATCCCTTTACTATACCTTGCATATAGTCCGTCCAGAAGCTAGATGAACGGCTTCAATCCCTTCCTTTTGATGTGCAACCACTACATTTGGGACCCACCAAAGCTGAGTATGATTTGTTATGGTAGGAATGTAAAGTGATCTCTGCATTAGAAAGTCGAGTTACTAGAGTTGCTAACCAACTTATTCCCATAAAAGTCGTAAGAAAAATGCAACTTTTTCACACTAATTAGAAGATCTAGCCAAAAAAAAAAGAAGAATACCATTTAAATAATGAATACAAAATTAAAAAAGACATATGCAGACCACTTAAAAGCTAGCTAGCCATATTAACTGAAAGAATATTGAAACAATCTTCTCATAGCACAAAGGAACGTACATCTAATGAACTCGTCAAAGAGAAGAATAAAGACACACACTAACTGCTAGACAATGTATAGACTTGCTTGAGGAAGCACGCCAAGCGTATTAAAGGTTGAATTGAAGCACACCAATGCTTGAAAAATAAAGACACAACAATAACATGTTAGCCACCCAATGTATAGACTTGCTTGAGGAAGCACACCAAGTGTATTAGAGGTTGAATTGAATGTATCTACCAATAACAAAAAAATAGTTCAGTGCTTTTTAGGTTTATGTTCCCAACAAACTAAACACTTTCCAAACAAAATGAATTTTCCTAAGTAAAGCTGAAGCATGTTTTCTATAAGTGAAAGATCATTACATAATGGAGTGTAATAAAAGGTGGTCTTCCATGTAAATTCAATGAAAGCCAGTGAAGGACTGTTTAGCAACATGGAAAAAGCCTAAAGTTCCTGAATTGAAGCACTCTCTCCCACAGATAAGAAGTTCAAGGTCTCAAGGGTCTTCAAATAATTCATGAACACTTCCGGCATATTCCAAACTGAAAAGTCCACCTGTTTGTTTGCAGTTTGCACAAGTATTTAAAGGCCTGAAGAACTTGACAATTTACTTTGAATGTATGTTTCTGGTACAAAAGTGCTAGCAAAATACATGAACTTCTAGTCAGCAGTCTGGTATTTTAGTTATTAAATTTTTTTGCAAATAAAATAAAGGATCTTTCTCTACTTGTGATGCATCTTCAACCTTTTTCTTATGCATACAAATGTTGAAGAGTCCTGTGGGAAGGTTCCGCTTAGGATATACGTAAGGTATCCCAAAGTCCGTTCGAAACTCTTCCTATCCCCTCTTCAAAGCAAAACAAATAGTTCCCTCAAAAAAAAAAAAAGCAAAACAAATAGCTTCAGAGCCTGAATAAGTGTCACTTTGGGCTCTCTGGTTTTCTTCTATGCAAAAAAACAGACTCTTGGTTGACATGTTTAACATTTGTCAACATGCCAATGATTGTCACAATCATACTACATAACGTTGGTTTTTTTATTTATTTTTATTTTTTTTTTTTTTTTTTTGGGGGTGGGGGGGGGGGGTGGGGAGGGGGGGGGGTGTTTAACATCTTCATCCATCTCCTCATAAGGAAGGTGGAAAGCCCCATGTGTCTCCAAAATGAGGAGTCATCAACGCCTATTTGAGAAGTGGAGAAAATGCAAGCTTTACAGTTTAAAAAAGAATAAAATAAAAAATTGGTTATGAGTGCATAGACACGTTTCCAAAATTCTGGTACCAGGTCAGGACACAAGACTTGAAAGGTTGCAGACTGTCCTCCAATAACAATCATTTACAATTTACCCACCTCAAGCTTGGCTATTCCTAAAAATAGAAAATTGACGGAGCAATGGCAGTGTGGTGTAACTAGAAGAGCCCAGGAAAGTTATAGTGCCATAACCTCCACTCCGAGCTAGTTCTTTCCTAGGAAGGCACCATGATTAACCAAAAAGAAAAAAAACCAAGCTGATTGTACTCAAATTATGAGAACTAAAGACCTGCAATCAGTGTTTTAAATATCGAATATCGGTGATATACCGGTCGGCAAAATTATATACCGATACCGGATACCGGGTGATATACCGCGATATGAATACTAAATACTGGGTCGATAACTTAATAGTAAATACATATAAGACATTATTAAAAGAAATAAGTTATTATCCAAACATCATATAAAAACATCATTGGAATATCATAATGAACATAGAATAAAATAAAACGATCTCTCAGTAAAAATAATAATTATTAACAAAATAAGTAACTATATCGGCCGATATATCGGCCACGTGACGATATATCGGCCCATATCTGTTCAAAACAATATCCGGTAAATTTTTACA
>JAVJIF010002830.1:0-55855 GCA_038442645.1 Agave tequilana
CGGTGCCGCAATGTCTCCACCTCTGCCGTCCCCGCTCACAGGTGGTGCTGGTAGTACTCACTCCCTCTCTTCCCTTTTTTTTATTTACTTGAAATTGTTCCTTATTAGGACTCCGATCTTGTTGTTGTCTCATCTGTAAATTTTTCTATATCTCATTATATGATAATTTGTCATTAATTTTGGTGATGTTAATTATTAGTTTATTTGAGCCCAATGTTCAAAAATGATTGTTCAACATTGATTGTCAATTCAGGGCCTTGTTCAAAGAAAAATTTCCTTGAATAATTCACAACTTTGTTTGTTTTCTTCTCACCACTCAATTCTACAAGTTGAAGCTGTTGAAGGTGTTTATTTTGAATGAAGTACCTGCATTTGTCTTTTTCTATTTGTCAACTTCAGGTTGCTCTACTCTCCAATTCAGAATCATTTAGCTCTTTTTTTTTATAATCTAATATTATTTATTGCATGCAGTAATTATTGTTTGCAGAAATTTTGCAGATATAATGCAAAATTTCGGATGTTGAGGAATGCTATTATATAAATTTTGAGTTGAAATGTGATGAATTTTTATTAGATCTTAACATGCAGATTTAGCTACTTAAATACTAAGAAAGTATTTTCAGATATCTAAATCTTTTTATACGATTAAATGTTTTTTGAGTGTTCATGGAATCACCATTCTTTTCTTAACTAATAATTTTTATTTAACAATCAAAATGCTAAAATAAGCATCATCTTTGCTTTTCCAAGTCTACCTTCCTTTAATGCTTAATATTAATTTTTTTGACAGAATTTGTGCTACTTAATCAATTAGATTAGTGTTTTTAGAGGCACAATTTAAAATTTTCATTGGGATATTGAATTTTCCAAGAGCGACCTTGATTTCAATTGTCTAACAATCATAACAACTCATTAAACTGTCCACTACAAATTGAAAGTAGAACTAAGAAAAGGAATGAAATCTTTTTGTTAACTTTTGCACCTGATAAAAACTTATGGTTGAAAGAGGGTTTTTACAAGAATCTTTCCTTGGTTTTGATGGAATGGAGTTTGTTGGGATGTTTGTAGCTGGCCGGTGGTTACGGTTAGCTACAACCATCCCAACAAACTGAAAGAGTATGTTTTGAATACTTTTTTTTTACAAGTATGTTATTTCAAGTATCTATAAATAAATCCACGTAGCTGAAAGAGTGGAAGCCCGTAGTCTATAAATTGTGTGCCCCCACCAGTTATCATGTTCTACTGTCGGACGCAAAAAGCACGAATAGACTGCGGGCTTCCAATGTAGACTTATTTGGCACGGATAGACTGCGTCCGACAGTGAAATATGATAACTGGTGGGGCGCACAATTTGTAGATATTTTCTTTTCCACACAACTACTTTAGATATTTACAAATAAGTCTAAGAACAAATAATTTTGCAATTTGCCTTGTTTGCATTTTTGTAATTTGAATCTCACACATTTGAATATATATATATATATATATATATATATATATATATATATATATATATATATATATATATATATATATATATATATATATAGGGGTTATTGTACCTCAACTGACGGCTGAGAGAGTTTCTCAGCCGGCAGGACGTGGCAACATAATAGCCACAAAATTGTCATTAATTTTGACGGACAAAAACCTGAGAAATCCCCCTAAATTACTATCAGTCACCTCAATATTGTATTTGACGAAAATACCCTCACGACAACTTTTTACCTTATGTAAATATTTCCTTTCAAAAAAATTTACAGATCTAAATTTCACCTGATCATTCTGAAGAGATTAGTTCTATTGTTTCACAAATTTTCTCAGTTTTTTAAAAATATATTTGCTACATATGGCGCCAAAGAAATCATCCGCGGAAAAAGGTAATGGTGAAATAAAAGCAATTTTTTTTAGGGTTTGTGGATTTTAATAGTTATATTTTTTTTTTCAGATATGATTCCGTTTCTGACACTTTTTTTTGAAAACTTGGGACCATGGTCGCAAATAAGAGAGAGATTCTCAAACTTGAGATCATGAATACCTTTTTAAATTTATATTTTTGTAACACAGCGACAAAGGTCCAATTTTTTTTCAAGTTTTTTGATTTCCTTCTCTGTCTACCATGGTCGCAGTTGTTTGGAAAAGCGTTGTAGATGTATGCGACCTTGATCGTAGCGTTTTAACAATTATTTTTTTTCATACACTTTATGTCGACCTCGGTCGCAGTTGTTTGAATTAGAGTTGCAGATATATGCGACCTTGGTCGTAGCGTTTTAAAATTTATTTATTTTTTTCATACCCTATCAGTCTAACTGGGTCGCTGTTTTTTGACTTTGCGTTCTAGATGTATGCGACCTTGGTCGCAGTATATTAAACATCATTTGTTTTCCATTCGATTTTCTGATGACATGGGTTGCAGTTGTTTAACTTTTGCGTTGTAGTTGTATGCGACTTTGGTCGCAGTATATGAAACATCCTTTATTTTTCATTCCCTATTCTGACGACCTGGGTGGCAGTTGTTTAACTTTGTGTTTTAGATGTATGCGACTTTGGTCGCAGTTTTTTTTACAAATCATTTGTTTTTCTTTCCCTTTTCTGATGACATGGGTCGTAGTTGTTTCAATTTGCGTTGTAAAGTTATGCGACCTTGGTCGCAGTATATTAAACGTCATTTGTTTTCATTCCCTTCTCTAACGACATGAGTCGCAGTTGTTTAAATTTGCGTTGTAGATGTATGCGACCTTGGTCGCAGTGTTTTAAATATCAGTTATTTTTTTTCCCTTTTAATTTTTAAATAAACATTAAACTAAAGTTTTTAATATTTCTCATCTATAGGTAAACAACAACTGAAGGTTCGTCCTCTGAGATCGAGCCTAAAACCTATGTGCGAATTCATTAAGAAATTCAAAAAGCACATTCAGGGCAATTGCATAGATGCGATCAAGAAGACCCCATTTGGCCCAATCTTCATGGCCTTCTACAATGAGAATTTGGAGGTGAAAAGGATCTAAAATCAAACATTAGTGTACTGAGAATTTTAGACCAGTATGATAGGGATACAAGGACCTTTAGAATTGAGGGCAAACAAATTGAGTTAACAGTAGAGGATGTTGCCCTAACTTTTGGTCTACCTATCATTTGGGCGGATTTTATTATGAATAAGACCTATACAATGAAGGACAGAGGGGTTATAAAACATTATTTCCCTAATATAAAGAAGATCACGAAAGTATCTATTGAAGAAGCTTTGGATGATCTTTTGGTCAAGAAAAGAAGGAGGAGTGAATTAGATGTGACCAAGGATGAACAGCTTGAGCAGCAAATGACTTTAAATGAAATTATAAGAGACAGACAAAGACTTGCAGCTCAAGACTTTACGACAATAATCATCCTATATATGTCGGCCACTCTATTCTTTTCTGGCAGTAAATGCACGGTGCCGTGGTATATTGTGGAACAGATTGCCAATATGCAGCTGATGAGGACAATATGCTGGGTTAAAGCTGTTTGGTAATTCCTGATTTAGTCAATGGACATCTTCAGGCACACCACGTACGAGCTGAAGGATGCTCCGTGCAAATTATTGTAAGTATGAATATCAAATTTGGCAAACATTGTATGAAATTTCCCGATATCTTCTGAATATTTGTGTAAACTAATTTAATTACGCATTTTACAGTATTGACTCTGTGATAGGGCTCTTATTTTTGAGCCGAGGTCTGGTTTGGAGGACAAAACCCCACGCGCAGTAAGATGGGACCTCCAAATATTAGCAGATCTCTGCTTGAAGTTGATCTAAATGAGCTTGACACACATATCGTAAGTTTTTAAATATTAAATACCATATACTATTGATTAAAATTTTATACATTTAAATGGACTGCGATCTCGGTTGCAGTTCATTTTATGTGCAGTATAATTGTGTGCGACCATGGTCGCATTCTCTTGATAAATACCATATACATAAACTGCGACCATGGTCGCAGTCTTAAGCTGCAAGTCTTTGCAGTTCATTTTATGTGCAGTACAATTGTGTGCGACCATGGTCGCATTCTTATGATAAATAGTTGTAAATAAACTGCGACCATGGTCGCAGTTATAATTATTTCATTGTTTTGTGTTGCGACCATTGTCGCAAGTTTAATTGTTTGTCTGATGTAATGCTTATAACTGCGTCCTAGGTCGCAGTTCCTTGTTAACTATTATAGTAAATGTTTTATTCATCTGCGGTAAAACTATAAGATTTCTATATCGTTTAAGTTAATTTTTTTTTTCAGATTTTGTGTCGAATGGCCAACATCTCTAATGATGAAAGAAATATGGTTGGCCTTCCTATTGAAGGAGAAGAGGAGGAAGAAGAAGAAGAAGAACAAGAACATACATATAATGAAGCTAACATCCCGCGAAAACGGAGCCAGAAGCAGCCGAAATAGTTGAGCAAGAACAAACGAGTGAGTAAGAACCAACTATTGCAGGTTATTTGCCACCACCACGGGATGAACAAGCTGAAGAAATTGAAATTTTGAGGAATCAAAATCAATATTTGAGAGAATATGTTTATCAGTAGAAAGAAAAATTGAAAAAATGGAGACTGAGAACAACTAAAGGCTGAATTAAAGAAAAAAGAAGAGACAGAAGAGAGAAGAAAAAATTAAAAAAACAGCAGAGGAAATTAAAAGTGAAAGAAGAAGAGAAGAACTGCTGAGAGCAGCCACTGCTGCGGAGGAGAAGGAGAAGGAGAAGAGAAGGAGGGAAGAGGAGGAGCATGAGAGGAGAAGGAGGGAAGAGGAGGAGAAGGAGAAGGAGAAGGAGAAGGAGGAGAGGAGGAGAGAAGAGGAGGAGCAGGAAAAGGAGGAGAGGAGGAGGGAAGAGGAGGGGCAGGAGAGGAGGAGGAGGAGGAGAAGAGGAGGGAAGAGGAGGAGAAGGAAAAGGAGGAGAGGAGGAGGGAAGTGGAGGAGCAGCAGAAGAGAGGAGGGAAGAGGAGACGAAGGAGAAGGAGAAGGAGAAGAGGAGGAAAGAAGAGGAGGAGAAGGAAAAGGAGGAGAGGAGGAAGTTAGAGGAGGAGAAGAAGAGGCAGGAGAAAAAGAAGAAAGAGGGGAAGAGAGGAAGGAGAGGATGAAAGAAGAGGAGAGGAGAAGTAAGGGAGAAGAGGAGAAGAAGAAGAAAAAAGGATGAGGGAGCAGATGGAGAAGCAGGCAGAAGAGAAGAAGAAAAAAATAGAAGAAGATGAAATCAAGGGTTCTGAATTTATAGTAAATATTTCTGGGGAAGATTTTCCCAGTTTTTCTTTAAATATAACTCAACACATTCAAGAACTCCAAAAAGATAGAGCTTCTGAAGAAAAATTTAAGAACAGACTCCGGCTCAGAAGCAATCCTTAAAAAGAAAAATTTTGATTACTCTAAAGGAACGATAGAAAGGGAGTCAAAGAAGCAAGCGCGCTGAAAGAGATCGCGATGACTCTGACTTCATTTATTCAAAACAGAGAAAGAAATTAATGAACATCCTCTTCCACAGCCTGCGGCTTAGACTTCTGCCACTGGTTTCGGCAACGAACAGATTTTCGACACTCAGCCAAAATCAGGGAATTGACTGAAACCACAGCATACAGAATTCTGCAGCCCCACAACAAGCTCTTATAAAAAATTTCTTGGACAAGGCCTTCTCTGAGTAAGTTAATTAATTTTATTATAAATCATATCAAAAACTATTAGATATTTATATAAGAAACAATATAATTCTTAACTTTGTTTTGAATATCTTGCAGTTCTACTGCATATCAGGATACCAACAACGGAATCATTGTTGCGAAAAATGACATTGAGGACCTGATGTTCAGTAGAGAGTTAGATGCGAATATAGTTCATTTCTACATGAAGCATCTAGAGAAAAGAGGAGGATTAAAACAATAATAATCTTCACGTGTTCAAAGTACAAAGTAACTTGATGTAAGACTGTATTAACTTTTTACTGTTTTCGAGAACTGAACAGTCACCTGGAAAGTATACAATTTATGGCAAGGGCAGAAAATAAATTTGGGACATGTTCACGTCGTTTAAGAGCTTAAACCTTTTGGAATTTCGGGATTAAAAATATATAAAGGGTCATCATTACAGGATTATAAACATACTAAATAGGTTTTGCTCAAATTCGTTACTTTCAATATTCGGAAACAGATTAAAAAATGTCTTCTCCACCGTCTTCACCGGAAAGAAGCCAATCATCTAATGATAATTAGATGTATAGTTCTGAATCAATCCCTTGCTACGGGTCAGAGTATGAGCTTTATACAGACGATCCGTTCTGAGAGTTCATTGATGAACTAAAATACTGCCATGAAGAGGAAGAAAGCGAAGAGGAGATTGTTGGTAAAGAGGTGGAAGAGACGGAAAGCGATACGGAAGACGAACACAGTCAGAATATTGAGGACGAATCTGATTATGATGGTGATGACGAGAACGAGTAGATTAGAACTTTAAAATTTGTATTTTGATTTTTTTAAATATATAAGCCTGTTTTCTAATGTTAATTGTGTGAATTATAATTTTACTACTTAATCTTGGTTGAAATGCTGTACCTTTGTCACAAATTTTATTCATGTGGTAGATCGAAATGGATGTTAAAAATAATAATATATATATATATATATATATATATATATATATATATATATATATAATATATATATATATATATATATATATATATATATCGTCAGCCAACTGCGACTCTAGTCGCAGTCATGAAACTGGTGTAGACATCCAGACAGAACGTTCAAATGGGCAAATATGAACATGCGATCATGGTCGCAGTGTTACTTTGTGTTCAGTGGACTGAAGCACAACATAGGCGAAAATGTTGAAATGGATGTTAAAATAAATATATATATATATATATATATATATATATAATATTATATATATATATATATATAATATATATATATATATATATATTATATATATATCGTCAGCCAACTGCGACTCTGGTCGCAGTCATGAAACTGGTGTAGACATCCAGACAGAACGTTCAAATGGGCAAATATGAACATGCGATCATGGGCGCAGTGTTTTTTATGTTCAGTGGACTAAAGCACAACATAGGGCGAAAATGTCGAAATGGATGTTAAAAATAAATGAAAAAGGGAATGCTGCGACTATTGTCGAAGACAGAAAAAAATAACGTCAGCCAACTGCGACTCTGGTCGCAGTGATGGAACTGTTGTAGATAACGAGAAAGTCAATATTCAAATGTGCAAATATGGATGCGACCATGATCGCAGTGTTACTTTATGTTCAGTGGAATAAAAGAAGAACATAGGGCAAATTTGTCGAAATTATATTTGTGCGAAAAATTTCAACTATATTCAGATGTTATAATAATATACCAAGAGACGGAAGCAATTTTAAAAGCAACAAACCAATTTTCCCGGCATAGAAGCACTGCGACCACGGTCGCAATTATCCCCATACACTGCTTATATTTGCGACCAAAGTCGCTGTCTACGTTAAAGTAACTAAAAGGTAAACTATATAGGCCAAGTTTGTAACAGTGAAACTCTAAAGTACAACTACTTACAAAAAAGTAAAACGATATTAAAAACTGCTTATAATGACACGCCAATGGCAGCATGCGATATGAATCTCTCTGCACTGTGAGACCCTGGTCGCAGTTCATGACTGAAACTGTCAAAATGAACACTTTATTCCTTCTAGGTGGACGCAACCCGAACCTACTTCTTCTGCCATTAAAAAGGAAAAGTAAGAATTTTAAATATAAATCATTAGAAAGAAGTGTATAACAGGTTTAATTTAATATCAGTAATGGACAACCGGTCCTGTAATGGCCCAGCTCTTGACAGTTACCACATTTTCGATGCTTCACTTCCTTCTGATATAGAGAATCTTCAAACCAGACTTAAGCCTGGATGCAGCTCTAGGCCTCCCCTTGGTTGGTACAGGACCAATTGGATCACGTATATTCAATACTTCACCATCTCGCAGAACGACGACGGATCCACTGGAACCAATAGTAGTTTTAGACTGTGATGAATGATAATTTGCTGACATGGCTTTATATTCACTAGTGGTTTCTTCAGCAAATCTTTTCAAAACTGCGTCCAACTTTAAAATATGGATATCAGAATCGGCGACCATCTCAAGAATTGCATTAAATTTTGAACGAAGTGTTCACAATCTAGCCATCCGTGGAGTGCCTTGACTGGGAAAAGGCCTGATGCCATTTTCAATTGCAACATTTTTGTAATGAGCATCCAACCTCCATTTCTGAAGTATATATGATTCTGGTATATGTGTAACGTGATTGCGCCACAAAATACACAGAATATGTCTACAAAGGATACCCTCTGTTTCAAATAATGAGCAACTACAAGACACATGAAGTTCCTCAGGCTTCTCATAACTGACCTTTTTCAGCTGTCTTTTAATTCTGAAAAATCACCAACAAGATATATTGATCCAGGTCCGTCGTGTTCCAACTCTTCTGAAAACAGTGTCGTTACAACTGCCCATTCCTTTTGGAACAACTGAAAAATTTTTGGGGTATACAACTTTGAAATCTGTATCTCATATGGATTCGATGTACAGTTGGGCACAGAATTCAAACCCCGAAAATTTTGTTGAGATTCAGAACTACGACGGGTAGCAACAGCTTTATCATATTGGTGCACAAATTCCACTAGTTTCGTGTTTGCATTAACAAAACCATCAAAGAAAGAATTAATACTCTCGGACCTCTGGCTGGTTGTCATTCCAGCACAGAAAACATCCTTGAGATATGCATTAACCCAGTGTCCACGCAGTCTGTGCATCTTCAACAACCAACTGTCTTCTTCTTCTAAATGATATTTTTCATTCATCAGACGCCATCGCTCCTCGCATGTGCTTATATCACGGGAGGTGTACCAATGATGGAATTCAGAGACCATATCTTCTCCATACTTATTTGTCATCGGGATCTGTTGCTCGGCTATATGTTTCCGTACATGCCAGAAACAGTACCGGTGCCGAGTAGTTGGAAAAACCATCTTGATTGCATCACCAATCTGGGCATCCTGATCAGTAATAATCAACTTCGGTGTAACTCCATGTATGCACTTTAGCCATTTTTAGAATAGCCACACAAAGGTATCCCTCTACTCATCAGCAAGCAATGCACAACCAAACAAAATTGACCGCCGATGATGATTTACTCCAGTGAATGGAGCAAATAGCAAGCTCAAGAGATTAGTCCTGTGTGTTGTGTCAAAAATGATCACATCACAGAACCTCAAATACGAGGAAATAGCTCTTCCATCAGCCCAAAAAATGCTTCTAAGTGTGCCCGCATTATCAACTTCACTTGCAAAGAAAAATTCTGGATCGGTCTCGGCTTTCTCTTGGAATATTTGATGATCACAATAAACTCATGGCCAATGTTATTTCTACGTTGACGAGTAAAATCAATAACTTGTTGTGGGCTTACTTCTTCACAACCTTCTCCCTGACTCATTGCATTCACAACACGAGAAATATTTGAAGGGCGCATTCCCACATCAATCAAATTGCTCATAATGCTTCTGCTAATCTTCGATCGATGAGTCTGGTGAGAGTAATGGTGATGTACCTTATCTGGACTTGACAATTCATGTGAATGAGAATCAACAAATTTGGTGACAACCCAATATCTTCTGTCAAATAAAAAACGAAGACGAACATGCATCTCAGCAGGACACGCTACTCTAGTGTCAATTCGACGGTGCACTGTAAGCTCGTCTTGTCTTTTGTCACACAACTTCTTCACACATTCCTTATTGCAGCAAAATTTTCTGCAAATAACTTCATGAGGAGGCCCCGTGACTTATCTATTCCTTTTCTTCTTACGTCAAAACCTCTGTTCCTTGCATAAGAATTGTAGAAATTGTATGCTTCCACATCCGTGAAAAACTGTTTCCTTAAAAAAATATTTGAGCTCCCAGACATTTCTCCATGTGCATTCAGATCCTACAAAAACAAATTGACGAACTACATAAATATAAATATTTTTTAAATATCACACGTCTGAACTTTAATTACTAAAACTGCGACCAAGGTCGCAGATGTAATGAAATCTATATAACTTCTTATTAAAAGACTGCGATCGTAGTCGCAGTTTTTCGTATTAGCAGAATTTTAAAAAACTGAATAATAACTGTGCAACTCTCTAATGAATATATAAAATGGATATAATTGACATAGAAACGTGTAAGAATTATAACAAAAAGTAATGCGACTTAGGTCGCATTTACAAAAATAGCTTTCACAGTCGGAGATTATTTTCAAATCAAATTGCGACCGTGGTCGCAGTTCTTAAACTTTAGAACAAGTGATTATTCTATTCTGTAAAATGAATTATAGGTCGCAGTACCATATACGCTACAGAGAAAGATTCTACATTTAAGAAATTGCGGAAAAAAATTGACACAATAATAACCTATTGATCGGCATGCAAAGATGTCAACCCTTCAATACTTTCAGTATTCTGAGAGAAAGTTGAACCAGATGATATATCCTTCATATTTAGATCGGGAGATAGAGATCTCTTACGACTGCGACCAGAATTGGCAGGGGAAGTAGACTGCTCCGACGTCGACATTAAATAAAAAGGATAAAAAACTGCTCTGAAAATCGATATTCTCAGAGAAAACTTTATCGCAGGCTAGAAAATGAGAACCTAAATCTGACAAAGAGCGGTAAAGAAATAGGGAAAAAAAATAATAATAAACAATAACCTAAATCTTATAAAGAGCGGTAAAAAAGGGGAAAAATAATAATAAATAATAACCTAAATCTGACAACGAGCGGTTAAAAATTTGGGGGGTGGGGAAATAATAATAAACAATAACGGAGCGAGTAGCTTTTACCAAGAGGTATTTAGTAATTTAACTTGTTCCTATAAGCGGGGCGCAAGTTAGTGGGGTGACAAATATTGAGCCACGTCACCGCAGGCTGAGAGAGTCTCTCAGCCGTCGGCTGATATACATTTTTCTCATATATATATATATATATATATATATATATATATATATATATATATATATATATATATATATATATATATAGACTTGTGTCCTTACAAAAGGATTTGAGACCGAATCCTTCCTATTCAAATACCAACATCCGACATTCGAGTATAAGATCCACTCCATTAAAGTTGATCTATATTATTTCAAGTATTTATAAATAAATCAAGTGTTTTGAATACTTTTTATCCATGCATAAAGTAGGAAAAAAACGGACAACCTAAATAGTGAGTTGGTTAGTTTAACGGTGTAGAACATTCGAAACCTAACAAAAATTGGTTTGTAGGGGTTTTTAAATATTTAGATCATAATAAATAGCCGGATCGAGAATTTGTATGTCTAAAGATACAGTGATAACCAACTCACTACTTTCGGCCGTCCATTTTGCGCCGCTTGATGGATGGGCAAAAAGTATTCAAAACGCTTGATTTTTAATTTATAGATACTTGATATAATATAGATCAACTTTAATGGAGTGGATCTTGTATTCGAATGTCGGAGAGTTGTATTTGAGTTGGAAAGATTCGGGCTCAAATCCTTTTAGAAAGACACAAGTCTTTCTCTCTCTCTCTCTCTCTCTCTCTATATATATATATATATATATAGAAATAGAGAGCTATTCTGGTGAGAACTAGTTCTCACAGGAGCTTCGTGCGAACTCCACTCCCGGCTACCCCATAGATGATCTGAACAGTTCATCTTGATCTACATACTCTAATTAGGCTACCAATGAAAAATCACATGATTCCGGGCCTTTTTACTCATGCATTAAGCGATTATAATTTTTTTTTATATTAGTAGTAGAATAAAGATATCATTTAATGTATGAGTAAAAAAGCTCAGAATCACGTGATTTTCATTGGTAGCCTAAATGGAATATGTAGATCAAGATGATGGTTCGGATCATCTATGGGGTGGCCGATCGTGGAGTTCGCATGAAGCTCCGGTGAGAACCGGTTCTCACTCGAATATTTTTCTATCTAGAGAACTATTTTAATGAGAACCAGTTCTCACCGGAGCTTCGTGTGAACTCCACGACCGACCACCCCATGAATAATTTGAATTGTTCATCTTGATCTACATACTTAAATTAAAGTACCAATTCAAAATCACGTGATTTTGAGCCTTTTACTTATGCATTAAGCGATCATCCATTGGGTGGCCAGTCGTGGAGTTCGCATGAAGCTCCGGTGAGAGTCGGTTCTTACTCAAATATTTTCCTATATATATATATATATATATATATATATATATATATATATATATATATATATATATATAAGGAGAATGACACCATCCAGAAAAACCACCGTCTCTCCCTCTGCCTCTCTTCCCCGTCCCAATCTCAGTGCCTTCTTTCTTCATCGGTGAGATCCCTCTTCCTATGATCCTCTACTCCTACCCCCCGATCCCCACCAAATTCTAACCACAATGATCCTTAATCCGTCACCCCTTGCTACCCCAATTCCTTATCGTGTCACCTTGAGTTCATCTTCAACTGTTGATTTCTTCTATCTCAAATTTCTACTCAAATTGATAGCCTGTGATGTTCGTTCCTCGATCTGGTCATCATCCCCCCAAATGTCATTACGGAAGGTTGTAAGCCATGGCAATTGGCTCTCGTCGGTAAGTTCCTTGGTCGCTCAGTCAGCATTGACAGAGCACACCAAGGCCTTAACCACCTTTGGAGTCTGCAGAATGACTGGAAGATCTTCTCCTTGAGTTATGGTTCTTTTCATTTTTTTTGTTTCATTAGTGCCGAGGATCGTGATCGGGTTCTCCTTCAGGGCCATGGGTCATTGACGATGATGTGTTGATTATAGGCTATTGGATGCCGGAGTTTCATACTGTTGTAGCTTCTCTTCCCAAATGCATCATGTGGCTGCATCTTCCCAACCTACCACCGACATTGTGACTCCATCTGCTTTGTCTCTAATTGTCTCCAAGGTTGGGTCTCTGGTATAGCTCGATAAGTGTATGTAGATCCTCACGAAGGGCTGTTATGTGAGGGTTTTGCCATTGAGATTGATCTCTCGTCATCGTTGATCACTGGCACTGAAATTAAACTTGAAGGTTTGAACGTACCCTCATTTTGGCAGCCGTTCCAGTACGGAAAATATTCATCTTTATTGTCAGCCTTGTCATCGGGTTGGCATCGTGCTCCTCTTTGCCCCGCCGCCAAACCACCGTCCACCTCCATCCCTAAACCCTCCTGCTGCTCCTCCATCCAGTGCTCTGTCATTGGATGTTGAGATGGTATAGGGTGGTTCGATCTCTTCTTCTACAGCCGATGATGACCTATGCTCGGTAGGTGATTGGCTACTTGTGCATCGGTGTCGGCGAAAACCTACCTCTTCCTCACCAAACTCGGGATCTCTCTCGAAAGATCTACCCTATTCTTCAACACGTGTTCCTGCACATGATTCATCTTCACGTGCTTCTGCATGTGCTGCTACCTCCACCCTAGCTTCTGCATGTGCTGCTATTCCATCCTTGCTGGATCCCCATTTTGTAGGGACTGGACAATGGCTCTAGGCTTCTCGGCCCAAAGGGCAAAGATAAACTTTTGGATAATTTGGAGATTGGGCTCCGCCCTAGTGCTCAGACTTTCTCCAGCTGCTCTCAGCATATTTCCCACAGTGCTGGATCTAGCATTGTCACAATTACGAAACCCCCCGATCTCCAACATCTCCCTACTGGCCTGACGAGAGATGTTTCTATGTCTGAGGCCCCCACTCACTCTCCAATATCTGCTCCTTCTAATCTTCATTTGCAGGTTGACCATTCTAATGACCTCCTGATTACTTCTATATTGAAGAAGAAAGGCCTCGTTCGAGCCTCCTCCAAGATTTTCAAGAAGTCTATCGAGAACCATCGCTGCAACTCTGCACTGATTGGCACCATTCACAATGACGACTCTCATACCACGGTAACTAAAGACGATGGGATGCCACATAAATTGTAATGTTTTTCATGTCTGGTTATAATATTGGTGTGTTAGATAAACTGGCTATGGTACTGGTTCATTTTTCATAGTACAAGTGCATCCAGTTTATCATCAATAAAATTTACATTACCTTTCAATACACACACACACACATCAATGGTTTTTGATACTTTTTTCAATTGAAACTATTTCTAAAAGTCCTAAAACAAATAGTTTTTGTGATTTCCCCCAATGCGTTTTCACAAATCATTTCATCTAACTATAATCACTCTCTAATAAGAATTTTACAAGAATCTGAATTCTCATTAAATTATTAAATCTTTAATAGTTAAACCATACCTTTTAATTTATTCTAAAAAATAATCATGTTAACTTGTTGTTGTAACATTGTGGCAGCAAAAAATCCCAAAAATAGGACCTCAATCCTTAAACATAAAAAGAAGGAAAGATGGAAATAGGAAAAGAAAATCACAATCATAAAGATAGATTTTTTTACGTGAAAAAATTCGAGAGGAGGAAAAAATCACGGGGAGAAGAGAGAATGTACTAGTCTTTCAGAGAAGGATTACAGTGATCTTATTATAAGTGATCGAGAGTTTGATTATTTTCCTCCTCCTTCTCATTAGAGGAGAAGGGGGTATTTGTACAAGTCGAAGGATGATGTCGAGATTGTTAGTATCTCGGATGGTTATAACTGTATAATTTTTGTGGTTGTAACCGCCTCCCAGCTGTAAATATGGATCTTATTTGACAAAATAGTTGTTAATTTTCTAAAGTACCCCTATGTCACTGGACAAGTGTCGTGATTTTGATGAAGGCTGAAAAATAACCACTATAGATGACCCACTCTTCCACTTCTCGGAGCTTGTGAATGGGAAGTTGGAGAGTAGAACCAATTGTCATTTTTCCGGTCTCGTCCAGATCTCAGAGCAGAGTGGACCAATCAGACCTCAGAGTGACCAACCAGACCTCGGAGTGGAGCAATCAGATCTCTGAGTGACCAATCTGACCTTAGAGTGACCTATTAGATCTCAGAGCGGACCAATCAGATCTTGGAGCGGACCAATCAGACCTCAAAGTGACCAATCAAATCTCAGAGCGGACCAATCAAACCTAGGAGTGACCAATCAGATCACAGAGTGGGCCAATCAAACCTCAGAGCGGAGTAGACCAATCAGACCTCAGAACAGACCAATTAGACCTCTGAGCGGACCAATCAGACTCTGAGTGGTGACATCTTTCCGTGTTGAATATGTGTGGAGATTACTTAGCTTCGATAGATATTTCTTTGAAATAGTTGGTTGTCCTTGAGTGCTTTATTGGATGGAGGATCTAGAGTCTGAAGGGAGCAAGTTGGTCCACTGATGCTCTTTGAAGTAGTAGGGGCGAAGCCTGAAAGCATGAAATACCTTGAATGGTGGGGTGATGTCAGATGGTTAGGATCATCGCCCGGAGCGGCATGGTGGAGTGATGCCTTGACACAAGGTCATCCTCGGAATGACTTCGGAAGTCCCGAATGGGTAGCAACCCCTCTCATTAAGGCTGCGACTCCGAGTGGTTTGGATTTCCCATCAATAGAGCGAGCGAATGTGGGATTTTCTACTTCGAGTGGGAGTATTCCCATCAACAGAGTGAAGAGCAGGTGGGGCCTCCGGCTCTGAGCGGTTGGGATCTCCCGATAACGGAGTAGAGGTATCTGACTCCGAATGGTTTGGTTTTCCTATGAGAATGGAAAGGCCGAGTAGGGGGTGAGATGCATTGATTGAGGCAAAACTTGCACATAAAAATAAATTTTAGAAATTAAGATTAAGAATATGCTAGGTTTCTTAATACTACCGCTATAGTAAGTGCCTATGCGGGTCGTGATCCACAAGGCGGACTGCGATAGAAGCGTTTCAATATTCTTTTAAGTTACTAAAATCGGATAACTGTTTCTTCTTAGTTTTGAAAAGAAAGAGAAAAGAAAACTGAGTTAAGTTAGAGGAGTAGAAGTTAAAGAGGAAGATAGTTTTGAATAGAAAAGAAAAGGAGAACTAAGTTAAAGAGAAAGAATCAAAAGAATAAATAAGATTGTGTTGATTTTTTAAAGTCTTTTTTAAACTAAGAAGTTAAAAGAAAGAAAGAAAATAAAAGCATACTTTCCTCTTTTGGATGATTACTTTACGTCTGATTACCAGTAAAAGTTTACCATAAATTGGAGGCAATCAACTCATAGCCTATAAGAGTTGATTCGACTCTCTTTCATATTAAATCATCAAAACAACGTAAACATAAAATATAACAAATTAAGACTAAGAACCCATCGTCATTAGCTATTGGTGGCACTGACAAAGGCAAGCGATTCCAATGCTATTTGACTCACTTGGATTGTAATCGATACCAAAAGAAATGAAGTAAAAACATGAAGGAAAAGAACAAAAAAAATAAACTCCGATTAAATTGAAAAACGATAAAAGACAAGAAGAAGATTACATTAGTGATACTCTCAATACAATTCTTCTTCTCTTTCTCTCGTGAATCTCTTCTCTAATCTAAGTTTACAAATAAACAAAAAATTACATAAAAATAAAAAGAGAAAATCTAAGTTAAACTAAAGCAAAACTCTAACCTAAGCTCTCTGCCTCTCTACGTCTTGAACTGAAGGTACTTATAGCTGAAATTGAACTGGGGAGAGGAGTACGAAGGTAGGAGAGCAAATGATCCCCCAACAACCCCAACAGAGCCGCGAACCACGACAGTGGATCCTCGGCCTGAATCTAGCTGTTGGGCCAGATCCGAGAGCGTATGGATCTTATTCTTATGATATATTCCATAATCTTCTGATAATACGTCTTTTGAACTTCTGAATTTACAATTATCCTCGTTGATTCTTCAAGCTAACCGAATAGATTCATGTAAATCCGATTTAGTTGGATTAGATTTGGATTTTCGTCTCATTCTCCATTAAATTGCACATGCACAAATTAAATATTAAAACCAGCAAAAGTAGAGTTTATTACAAGATAAATGTAGGAATGTAATAATAAATACTGCAATATCATGTATAATCACCCATCTCGTTGCGATCTTCTCCGAGTGATTTGAATTTCCTAACAACGGAATAGAGGTGTCTGGCTTCGAATGGTTTGGATTTTTCATCGTAGTGGAAAGGCCGAGTAGGGGATGAAAGCGGTCTCCTCTGAGTGGTTTGAATTTCCCGACAGCGGAGAGGAGGTATCCGACTCTGAATGGTTTAGATTTCCCATCAAAGTGGAAAGGCCAAGTAGAGGTGAAACCCATCTTGTTGCAGTCTCCTCCGAGTGGTTTGGATTTCCCGACAGCGGAGAGGAACTCATCTTCCCGGGTAGACGTGTAGCCCCCTGATCCTAGATGTATGTATCAGAGTATCAGTACTCGATACAGCGTACAAAGTTGATTTGACCTTCCAGATAGTTAGATTGAGCCAGTTTCAGTTTTAGATATTATTTTTTAATATTTTAGATTTTTCAGAATTTTCTGAAAATTTTTCTAGATTATTTTGGAAACTCTCCGAGTTCGGTGTCGACTGATACCGACAATCGGCTCTAAGATTTTTAATTTACAATTGGAGTTAAATTTTGAGAATCTGCTTTCAAATTATTCTTTAAAATCATATTTTTCTCTTTTAGGCATTTTCGGGAATTTTTATGAATTAGTCCAAATCTGGTCAAACCGCTGTCGTCACTATCGGCGATACATTCCAGAATTTTTAATTTGTAAATCAAATGAAATTTCTAGAATCTGATTTCACATTCCTCATCCATATAATATTCTCTATTTTACAGAATTTTTGGAGAATATCTAAACCAGTCAAAATTTGACCTATTAAAATAATATAAAAATTTAATTTTCTATTTCTTTTTCTCTTCTTTCCTTACTTTCCAAGTTTCCCCCCTTTTTCCACTACCTTTCCTCCACTGCCTCCCCTCTCTATTTCTCTATCTCAAACACTCTCACTTTCTCTCTAATCCCTCTCTCTTCCTTATTTCTCTTTCTTTCCCTCCTCTTTTCCTTCGTCTTTCTTCGCTCTCTATTCCTCTCTCTCTCTCTCTCTCTCTCTCTCTCTCTCTCTCTCTCTCTCTCCATCCTTCTATTCCTCTCTCTCTCTCTGCTTTGTTACCGCCAGGCACAGCGCTGCCGCCGGCCTAACGGGGTAGCCGCTGCCGCAAGGGTGACCGAGCTGCCGGTGGCCCTCCTCTCCTTCATTATTTTCTCCTCTCCTTTTTCTTCTCCTTCTTCTTCATGTTCTTCTTCTTCTCCTTTCTCTCTTTCTTTCCCCCCTCTCTTTATCTCTCCCTCTCTTCCTCTGTGTTCTGCAGGCCGCCCAGACCATCGCTGGCGACCGGCTAGGCAAAGCCGTCACCGGCGACAGGCCGGCGAGGCCAGCGGCCGCCAGAGACAAGCCGACGAGGCCAGGTCGCTGGCCACCACCGCTGCTCCCCCGCTTCCTTCTCTCTCTTATTTTATCTCTATCTGTCTGTTTCTCCCCCATATGGATCCCAAACCCGACCCGTTAACATGTTACCTAAACCCATATTCACTTAAATTATGGGTTTGGGTTTCGGATCTAAACCCGACCCGTTAGCCTACCTAACCCGCATCCAAAACTTATAAAGATAACTTTACATAAAAACCCCTCATAAATTATAATATTTATAATTAGATCTTCATATTACATATTTAACCCATGTTTATTTATTTTAGTGTTTGGGCTATATCTGGAGCATCCGGACTCCGAATTGGACAATTCTAGAACCATTGCGACCGTAAGAAGACGAGCTACATTCATGTGCCATCTATGTGAGTGTTTTTCTTTTAAATTTATATCTTATCACGTTTAATGACATGACTTGGGTGCTTTACTTGGTAACTCATGATTATTGGTAAAATACTGTAAAGATTATTAAATAAATCGTGATTAACAAAAAATCACTACAATTATAATCTGCCTGATTGTTCTTAAATCATAATCGTTAAAACAATACTTTATTTTGTGGTTTCCTGAATTAATATAAAATATAAATGAGCCATTTAAATACCGAGTAGATATGAAACGGTAGATTAGAAGAATTCCAGATTAATAAATACTTTAATAATTATTAAAAAAGTTGTGAAGAGTTTGAAAAGATAGACTCGTAAATAATTTCTTTATGGATAAGATTATTACTAATAAACAACTACTGATATCTAAATATTTGGATACCTGTTCATGTTACATATATCATCTAGACACTGTCACCATTATCGACGCACTGATACACTGGAGACTGTATTTCATATAAATATTTGTTACACTAGATACTATTATTTATATACATGTATCATTATTACACAGATTCTGATACACAGGACACTATTATTTTATGTACTGTAACACTGTTGTATTATCACTGTTCTGACACGTATTAATATCAACGTTACATGGATACTCCAGGACACGGGACGCAGGACACTGTTATCACACGCGGATATATGTTTTACTAAACACTGTTATTGCATGTACTTGTGGACATATGACACAGATCCTGTATTACACCGATATTATTATTATAATCATATCACACTATCACATACACTGACATGTATGCA
The DNA here is from genome assembly GCA_038442645.1 of Agave tequilana. Taxonomy (NCBI): domain Eukaryota; kingdom Viridiplantae; phylum Streptophyta; class Magnoliopsida; order Asparagales; family Asparagaceae; genus Agave; species Agave tequilana. Next base: position 19,611 of record JAVJIF010002830.1, read on the forward strand.
TGTGATGATTGTCTTTGTATTTCTGTTGCTTCATGTTACATGGATTATTGCTACATGGTGATTCCCGTATTCCCGTTACAGAATTGTCTCCCATTACTGATATATATATATATATATATATATATATATATATATATATATATATATATATATATATATATATATATATATATATATATATATATATATATATATATATATATATATATATATTACTGGACATGTTAACTTTTGATACCAGATGTGTGATGGGGGCCACCTATAAAGTCCCACATCTCTTGTTTCCCGTTATCTTGTTTAATGATATCAACATAGCTCATGTCCAGTTATCTTATTACATGTATCATGTGTTATTATTGTTTTCGAATGTTGTGTAGTTTAAATATAACATGGGGATGGGGGAGACTTGATGGTTGACTAGATCCTATCGGGTGAATATCTGAATCCATTGTTTGTCCCACTGCAGGGAACGGGGTAGTGCTGGCTATCGTCTGTTATAGCTCAATGAGCTCCCGTTTTAAGTTTCCTGTTACTTGTTACAACCTTAGCGGGCTGGCCCTGGTCTCAGCAGCCAGGGGTCTGTTTAAGGCCGTGATCCCGGGTATGCACGGAGTACACCCACCTGACTAGAGCTCCTTGACTATCGGGCTTCCAATTAACATAATAAAATAATATAAACAATAATGACGACAGGAACGCTTGTTATTTGGTCACTCTCTCATTCGAATCATGGTACTCGTATGCCATGTTCGGATGGGTTCGCCCGGAGTGCGGGCTCCGGTATGAACTGCCAGTAGTATGGGACACTGGAAGAGATTAATTAAAATACCAGGTGGTACTGATTGTTATTATTGTAGAAATAGTATGACTTGTCTGATACATGTATGTTACTGTTCTGTTGTACTTGTTATCATTTCTGATATTCTATCTATTATCGTGCCACCTGTATACTTTATTACACTTCCTGATACTTGTTACACTTCATGTGGTAACACACTATTCACATACACGTGTACTCTATATTTCATGTATTCTGTTTTATGTATACCTTATAGATACTGTTACTATATATTTACAACATTGTAGTATGTGTAAGTCATCTAGAGGGGGGTGAATAGGTGACAAGCTAATCTAATGCACAACAATGAGAAATTAAAAACTATTTATACAATCAAAACTATTAAACTAACACACAACGTATAACCAAAGAGTTTAGCCGAATTCCCGATGAAGGGCTCTGAACTATCTCCTCAAGATTCCTCTAGACTAAGAGTTGAGGTGTCAGTATGACTCTCTTGGTTAAATACAGGATTTTGGATTTTGGTATCTTTAGCTAAATCTTTATAGTAATCCACTACATAGTTTAGTGCACCTAAGAATTTTTACAGTTGTTTTGTATCAGTTATTTCATCTGAAAATTTAGAGGCGAATTCAATGCTTCTATTTATTGGAATTATAGTTCCATTGACAATATTATGTCCTAAAAACCTTATCTCTTGTTGAAATAGTTTCATTTTAGGGGCAGATATAACTAGACCATTTTTTATAATAAGATATTTGGATATATTTAAATGTTTAAAATGCTCATCTAAAGTATTAGAAAATATTAATATATCATCGATATAAGATAATATAAAGTTAGTGTCATTCATAAATATATCATTCTTTATATTTTGAAATTCTGATGGAGCATTTTTTAGTCCAAAGGGCATTACATTTCATTCGTAATGACCAAATGGAACAGTGAAAGCAGTTTTATATTTATCTTGCTCACTTATTTTGATTTGCCAGTAACCAGATTTCATATCAAATTTAGAAAATATTTTTGCATTTACTATTCAGTTTAATAAGTCACTTTTATTGGGGATTGGATATCTAATCCATTTCAACACTTTATTAAGTGGTTTATAATTTATTACTAGCCTAGGGACTCCTCGTTCTTTTTCGACTGCATTATTAACAAAAGGCTGTGCAGCTCCAAGGAGAATAAGATTTTCTGATTAGATTTTTATTTAAGAGATCATTAATCTCTTTTTTACAAAGTTCTAAATATTCTTTATTCATCTGGCAAGGTCTTGCCTTAGTAAGAATATCCTTCTCATTAAAAGATTCTTCATAGGGTAAGGGAACAATATGTTATTTTCTTTCCAAAAAGCATTAGGTAAATTACTACAGGTTTGTAACTTAAATTTTTCTTCAACTTGTTTAATTTTTTATTGAATTTGGTTAGATTGTAATTGTTTTGTTATATTTGTCTTAACAATCTCATCATTAAGATAGTTGATTTGATTTTCTTTTAGATAAATTTCTTTATCCTCATTTAGAAGTTTAACTATAGGATTAGTTATAAATTCAAAGGTTATATTTGACCTTTATAACAAGTAACTATACTGTTGTGCGCTGACAACAACCAGAAGAGGAAGCCCTAGATCTCTAATGCATGAAGAACAAACTCCAACAACAGCACAAAATCACAAACTCAGAGAAAGAACACAAAAAACAAAGATTAACGAGGTTCGGCCTTGTTGCCTACGTCCTCGGGGCAAGGAAAGAGAGTTTCTATTGATTGGATTAATCAATTACAAATTCTGCAGCACCTCTGAGTATCAAGAGAGTTACAATTTTCCCTGGTACAGCAAACTCTAGAAAATCCGCCTTAAATACAACAGATTTCTAATTCAGCAAAACAGCCCGCAACCCGACTATCGGTCGACCGGTCGGTCGACCGACCCTATGCACCGGTCGACCAGGCCGATCGACCGAGAGTTAGGCACTTTCAGTCGGTCGACCGGGCGGTCGACCGATCTCCTCCTGCGGTCGACCGGACCGGTCGACCGGCTGATGCCTTGCGCATGTTGTGCACGTCGGTCGACCGGACCGATCGACCGAACTCCTGCTCCTGCTTCTGCTGACCTGCTTGCTGCTGTTTCCTTCCTCCGTCGACTTCCTCGACGACCCTTGTCGACTTCCTCGACTACATCCTCTCTCTTTCCAACAATTCTCCACCTCGGTGAAGATTCTTTCAAATCTGAGCCGAACTATCCATCGACTCGAAAGTGACTGCACCAATGTGGTTACCTACGTACCCTGCCCAAGGGATCAAGCCATCCGTAGTTTATCCAAATGAGCTTCAACAAGCTCAAGCTACCTGAAGGACGTGGAGCAAAGCCTTGCAATGTGCAAATTTGACTCCTGACACCACCTTAGTAAGCATGTCGGCGGGATTTTCCGATGTGTGAATCTTTAACAGTTCGATATCATCCTCTTCTAGAATCTCCCAAACAAAATGGAACCTGACGTCGATGTGCTTCGTCCGTGCATGATAGACCTGGTTCTTGGCTAAGTAAATAGCACTCATACTGTCACAGTTAATCTTCAGCAGATCCTGTTCCACTCCCAAGTCATCAAGCAAGCCTTGAAGCCAAATTGCCTCCTTCATAGCCTCTGTCATGGCCATATACTCGGCTTCTGTGGTAGACAATGCGACGGTAGACTGCAGTGTGGAGCGCCAACTCACCGGTGCCTGAGAGAATGTGAAGGCATACCCTGTTGTAAACCGGCGCTTGTCAAGGTCACCTGCATAGTCGGAATCAACATATCCGATGCAATCTTGCTTCCCCGTGGAGTCCTTCTCAAATACCAGACCTATATCAATAGTTCCTTTGATGTACCTCAAGATCCACTTCACTGCCTCCCAATGACCCTGTCCCGGATCATGCATATATCTATTGACCATAGAGACAGCTTGTGATAGATCTAGTCTTGTACACACCATAGCGTACATGAGACTACCGATTGTGTTAGCATATGGGACGTGAGTCATATACTCACGTTTCTTCGAAGACATCTTAGCAGATAACTTGAAATGAGGAGCCATAGGTGTACTTACAGACTTCGCATCCTTGCCGATGTTGAACCTCTGTAGTACCTTCTGCAAATACCCCTTCTGAGTCAAGCTCACCCTGCCAATCCTTCGGTCTCTTGTGATTTCCATGCCTAAGACCTTCCTAGCTTCACCAAGGTCCTTCATCTCAAACTCTGAAGATAGATCCCTCTTCAGTGCATCAATTACAGATCTCGACCTCGAAGCAATCAACATATCATCTACATACATAAGTAGATAGATATACTCCCCTGTCGGTAGCTTATTGTAGTACACACATGGGTCATAGTGGCTGCGTGTGTACTTCTTCCCTCTGATGAAGCTGTCGAACCGCTTGTACCACTGTCTTGGAGACTGCTTCAGTCCATACAGTGACTTCTTCAGATTACACACCATTTCTTCCTTCCCTGCAGTCTTGAACCCTGTTGGCTGAGTCATGTAGATCTCCTCCTCTAGATCGCCATGGAGAAAGGCGGTCTTTACATCGAGTTGATCAAGGTCCAACTCGTACTGTGCCACCAAAGCCAATAAAATACGAATTGACGAATGCTTTATAACAGGAGAGAATACCTCATTGTAGTCAATTCCTTCCCTCTGAGCATAGCCTTTAGCTACCAATCTGGCCTTGTAGCGCACCGAATCTTCTTTGAGAGATCCTTGCTTCTTAGCATACACCCACTTACAGTCTATAGCCTTCTTCCCTTTGGGCAACCTAGTGAGTTCCCAAGTGTCGTTCTTGTAGAGAGACTTCATCTCTTCTTTCATGGCTTTTCTCCACATCTTCGATTCCGAACTGATCTCAGCTTCTCTGAAGGTGGATGGAATAGCCTCCTCAACGACCGGAAGTGCATACGCCACGATCATATCTGTAGTGAGCCAACCTGGTCTCCTGGTAGTTCTCCTTGGTCTTTCAACTGCAGTAGAGTCAGGAACATCAGCCATAACCTGTTCTTGACCCTCTTCATCATCAGCATCTTCTTCAACTGCTTGATCACTGCTCTGTGTCACCCTAGGTATGATCCTCATCGATGCTGAATTCTCTGGAGATGGTGGATTTGCATCAATCTCCACCTGCTGCGATACCTCCTTGGTCTTACTAGTCTCCACCTGCTGAGAGACCTTAGGCTTCATCATAGAAGCCTCATCAAAAGTGACATCCCTGTTGAGAAGAAACTTCTTGTCCGTTGGATCCCAGATCTTGAACCCTTTGATTCCTCGCTTGAAACCGATGAACACACCCTTCTTTGCTCTTGGGTTTAACTTATCATCTTTGACATGATAATAGGCTGGACAACCGAACACCCGTAGCAAATTATAGTCAGCAGCTGTTTTTCCCGACCAAGCCTCGAGAGGAGTTTTCCTCCCTATCGCAGACGACGGCAACCTATTCACAAGGTAGCATGCATATGCCAAAGCCTCAGCCCAGAACTTCTTCGATAAACTAGCATTAGACAACATACACCGGACCTTCTCTAGCAAAGTCCTGTTCATCCTCTCCGCTACCCCATTCTGTTGCGGTGTCTCTCTTACTGTGAAGTGTCTCTCTATGCCCTCATCAAGACATAGCTGTAGGAAAGGATCGGATTTGTATTCTCCTCCATTATCTGAACGGAGGACCTTGATCTTCCTTCCCGTACTTCTCTCCAAGTTTTTCTTCCACTTCACGAACAGTTCTAGGACTTCTCCTTTGTGTCGCATGGTATATACCCAGCAACGCCTAGAATAGTCATCAATAAACGACACAAAGTAATGGTTACCTCTAATTGATGCAGTCTTGGTAGGTCCCCAAACGTCAGTGTGAACATAGTCAAGAATCCCCTCGGTGCAATGTGTTGCTGTGCCGAACTTCACCTTGGTCTTCTTCCCGATGATACAGTGTTCACAGATTCCATCTTGCAGGTTCTGGCACCCTTCAATAACCCTTGCCTTGCAAGAGTTTGCAATGACTTCTCTCCTGCATGTCCCAGCCTCATGTGCCACAGCCTGGTTGAATCTTCATCTGAACTGGTAGAAGCCGCCACTTGTCCTGTCACAGTATTACCCTTCAAGTAGTATAGATTGTTCCGGCGATCGGCCTTCAACACCACCATAGTACCTTTTGTCATCCTAAGGACTCCTTCCTTAATTGACACCACGAGGCCCAATGACTCCAAAGCTCCAACAGAAATCAGGTTTCTCTTCAACTGAGGTACATACCTCACTTCCTTCAGCTCCCTTACCATCCCATCAAATATTTTAATTTGGATTGTACCTACACCCTCCATGATGCATGGATGATCATCGCCCATAACGACTGAACACCCCTCCAGCTTCTCAAAACTAGAAAATCAATCCCGATTAGGGCATACATGGTATGTAGCACCTGTATCCAAGATCCACTCATTATCTCCTGAGAAGCCTACGATGGGAGTAGTGACTGAGAATGAGAACACCGACGAATCTGAGTCTGATCCATCTGTCTGTGATTTACTGCTCTGAGTATTAACCACCTTTGCGAGATTTTCCTCAGACTTCGACTCCTTCTTCTTCCCTTTGAACTTCGGACAGTCCACTTTCCAGTGCCCTATTTCTCTGCAGAAGGCACACTGGTTTTTCTTTAGATCCCTAAAACTCGGCCTGGACTTTGATCTTCCTCTTTCCTCTTTACCCTTCCTTGATGAACCCCTGCCTCTTACTGATAGTGCCTCTGCTGATGGGCTTGACTGAGAAGGATTTCTCTCCTTTCTCCTCGTCTCATAGTTTGCCAATGCAGACGACACTTCATGATAGTCCAGAGTCTGTCTACCATTTATGAAGGTTAATGTGAATGTCTCATACTCCTCCGCCGAGAATGAGTTCAGGAGGATTACTGCCTTGTCTTCCTCATTTATCTTGACATCCACGTTCACCAAATCTGTAAGAAGCTTCGTGTAGCGGTTGATATGTTCATTCACAGAGCACCCCTTCTTCATCTGAAACCCGTACAGCTTACTCTTCAGCTGCAATCTCGATTCGATACTCTTGGTCAGATATTTCTTCTCAAGGGTCTCCCACAAATACTTCGCAGATGTCTCGTGTAATACAAGATATTTTATGTCTTGTGTTATACACGATCGAATCAAGCCACGCGCAGACCTGTTCATCTTCTCCCACTCTTCATCAGTGGTTGTGCTTCGCTTCTTTTCCAGAAGTAGAGTATCCTCGAGGTTCGATGCATTTAGGGCATCCATAACCTCACACCTCCACATCCCAAAATTATTTGTGCCATTAAACTTCACCACGTCAATCCTCGGATGAGGATTCATGTCCTAACTGAAGAACTTTCTTCTGCCATCTATCTTACTGGATCCTCTATCTATGCGGAAAAAACCAACTGGAAATAGATCACAACTTCGATAAAAAATTAGATTTTTTTTTACCTTCTTCCCGAAACCCTAGATTGAGTTTCTGACTGGATCTACTCCACCAATGATTCCTTGAGCACTCCTTGAGTTGTTCTGAGATCGACACACGATCCCACGAATAAGACTACCGCTGATCTGAGATCGACACACGATCTCCACCGAATCAGCTCCCGATGCCCTTCCGAATCTCTAGAATAATCCCAAGCGAAACCTGGGAAGCTCTGATACTACTTGTTGTGCGCTGACAACAATCAGAAGAGGAAGCCCTAGATCTCCAATGTACGAAGAACAAACTCCAACAACAGCACAAAATCACAAACTCAGAGAAAGAACACAAAAAACAAAGATTAACGAGGTTCGGCCTTATTGCCTACGTCCTCGGGGTAAGGAAAGAGAGTTTCTATTGATTGGATTAATCAATTACAAATTCTGCAGCACCTCTGAGTATCAAGAGAGCTACAATTTTCACTGGTACAGCAAACCCTAGAAAATCCGCCTTAAATACAACAGATTTCTAATTCAGCAAAACAGCCCGCAACCCGCCTGTCTGTCGACCGGTCGGTCGACCGACCCTATGCACCGGTCGACCGGGCCGGTCAACCGTGCCTAACCGAGAGTTAGGCACTTTCAGTCGGTCGACAGATCTCCTCCTGCGGTCGACCGATCTCCTCATGCAGTCGACCGGACCGGTCGACCGCTGATGCCTTGTGCATGTTGTGCACGTCGGTCGACCGGACCGGTCGACCGAACTCCTGCTGCTGCTTCTGCTGACCTGCTTGCTGTTGTTTCCTTCCTCCGTCGACTTCCTCGGTGACCCTTGTCGACTTCCTCGACTACATCCTCTCTCTTTCCAACATATACCCTTTTCATCAATTTGTTTAATTGGCATGAGTCTTCCTAAGAAAGGAGTGCCTAATATTACATGTTGTGATATTTCTTTTAATATTAGGAAGTGTAAAGGGATACAACCCCCAGACCATAAGTTTGATCACCACTAAACTAATCTTTTCTTATAAGCACCTCCAAAAACAAAAGTTAGGCAAGATTAATGCCCCAATTTAATCTTTTATAGTACATATGTACTCTAGAGCTAAAAACAAAAGTTAGGCAACAAATTAACATTATAGTACATATGCACTTGAGAGCTAAAAACAAAAGTTAGGCAACTAATAAACATCATTATACAAGATCTTGAGATCTAACAACAATCAGACGATTCCTTGGTCTTGATTCCACTTTTTCTCCCAAAGGGAAAAAAAAAACAGAAATGACAAGTGAGAGATGACATGTGCTAACACACACAGTGGGAAATGCTGCCAGCTCAGAGGCTCTCACAGCTGACGGTGACTTGATTGAATCTCAGTCATAACTTCTAGGTGTAGCGCTATCATGGTCGCAGTTTTTTGTGAGGATTGCTACCATAGTCGCAGTTCTAATTAGACTGAAAATATCTAAAAAATTTTAAGACTGTGATCAGGTTGCAGCTCTCAGCTGAAGGCTGAGATAAAGAAACCTCATATATATATATATGAGTGAGTTGATCCCCTAAGAACGGTTCTCACCATTCATGTGAGAACTTTCACGTGGGCCGTCGAATCTGATATATATATATATATATATATATATATATATATATATATATATATATATATATATATATATATATATATATATATATATAGGGTTACTGTACCTCAGCCTGCAGGCTGAGAGAGTTTCTCAGCCTGCGGGACGTGGCTACATCACCGCCGCACATCGGTCGCAGAGTGTTGGCGCCAAAAAAATAAAAAAATCCCGCCTAAACAATCGTGAAACAAATTGACAAAAATACCCCTTTTATATGACGACTGCGACTACTAGCCTTGAAAAAGTAAAAAAAAACACATTTACTTAAACATTTATCAGTTCCCAATGCGACTATGGTCGCAATAATGAACTGTTTTGAAGTTCATTATAATTTCAAATTATAGTGTATTAACATTTTAACTGTTTTGGATAACTGAACAGTCACCTAGGAAGTATACAATTTTTTGAAAAGGTAGAAAATATATTTGAGAGATATTCACGTGGTCCGAGAACTTAAACCTTTTGGAATTCCGGGATTAAAAATATATAAAAGGTCATGAGCAAAGGATTAAAAACATACTGGTCTTTAGACTTAATCAACAACACAGCGACCTTGGTCGCAGTTCCTCGTCTTTATTCTTAATCAACAAAAAAACACGACGACCTTGGTCGCAGTTGATGATCGTAGTCTTAATAAAATACACAGCGACCTTGGTCGCAGTTGTTGGTCTTTACTCTAAATCAACAACACTGCGACCTTGGTCGCAGTTGCTGGTCTTTATTCTTAATCAACAAAAAAAATACTGCGCCCTTGGTCGCAGTTGGTGACCGTAGCTTAATCAACAAAAAAACACGGCGACCTTGCTCGCAGTTGATGACCGTAGCATAAATCAATAAGAATACTGCTACCTTGGTCGCAGTTGTTGGTCTTTACTCTAAATCAACAACACTGCGACCTTGGTCGCAGTTGCTGGTCTTTATTCTTAATCAACAAAAAAATACTGCGACCTTGGTCGCAGTTGGTGACCGTAGCTTAATCAACAAAAAACACGGCGACCTTGCTCGCAGTTGATGACCGTAGCTTAAATCAACAAGAACACTGCTACCTTGGTCGCAGTTGTTGGTTTTTACTCTAAATCAACAACACTGCGACCTTGGTCGCAGTTTCTGACCGTAGTCTTAATAAAATACACTGCGACCTTGGTCGCAGTTGATGGGCGCAGTCTTAAAAAAAAATAATCTGCAAACTTGGTCACAGTTGCTGGTTTTTATTATTAATCAACAACAACACTACGACGAGGTGACACGTCAACGCAGCAGTTGCTTAGTCGCAGTCTTTGCTGGCAGTTGTTTCTGTTTGCACTATAGGCTTACGCGACGTTGGTCGCAGTGTCGTCTCTGGTCCAAGTTGTTTTGTTTGAAAATGCATGACTGCGACCAAAAAGATCGAAGTTTATTAAAAAAATAAATATGTTTTTTATTTATGTCCAGTCATTTATATCCACGCATGTAAAATGATACAAAACGCTCTCTTATACAATAAGATTGAGTGTTACAATACAGGAGTACAAAGAAAGACTACAAAAAAAAGAGTACTTGTTGACTAAAGAGCAGTGGTGTTATTGACGTATTTTTATTTATGTCCAGGCATTTATCTCCATGAATATGAAAATGATACAAAAATCGATCTCTTACTTATACAATAAGATTGAGTGTTACAAAAAAACGACATCAAGAAGACTAAACATAAAAAAAAGAGCCCTTGTTGACTAAGAGCAGTGGTGTTATTGAGGTCCTCGTGTATTAAAAAACTGTGGATTGCGAGGACCACGAACAGTGGTGGTATACAGGTCTGGTGGCAGCAGAAACCCTTCGGTGATGAACATCTCTTCGTCAGAAGCCTCGATGACACTTCTGGGGTGAGAGAGGAGGAGTTGAGACCGCACAGGGTATGCTACCCACCACTATATCCACCACAACCCCCGCCGCCATACCCACTCTGACCATCCACAACCCAGATGGGAGAGCAGATCTCGGTGAGGGTTAGGTCCTCGTCATGACACGACTAAATCTCTTGTACATGACGAGGACCACGACTAAATCCCTTGTACACGAACATCGATCAAGTTCGCCGGCCAAAAATATTCTCCCAGTGGCCCAGCGAACCTGAAAAAAAAGGACAATCAAGCTCTGGGTCATCTTCGTCCATGGGGTCATCTTCATCCATGGAGGCAGGAGCCTGTTAGAGTCTCTCAAGAAAGCTGGAATTCTCAGAGCAATTGCTCTCGAAAGAAAACTAAGTATGGGCCGTTTAAAAAAAGGAGAGGGTGAGCCCTATTTATAGGCAGGCCATAATAACCCTAATTAATAGTTCATTAATTCAAACCGGCGCTGGTGGTCTTTTAATGCCAAACCGGCGCTGGTGGTGTCCAACCACCAGCGCCGGTTTGGCATTAAAAGACATTAACGCATAAACCCAATGAAGAACAGACGAGTGGACAGCAGCTTCGGGAAACAACGAATGGTGCGGGTTCGTCGATGTAGAGTTGACGTTAAAAGATCTCATAAAATCTTTTATGACAGGCCGCGTCTCACGAAGTGACTCCAGGTCGCGTCCCCTCAGCAAAAACTTTTCATTTTTCATTTAGATTTAAAAAAAATGACTTAATCCAAAACAACACTGCGACCTTGGTCGCAGTTTCTGTAATGCGTGCCACCGTGGACGCATTATTTTTTTTAAGACTGCGCTTATCAACTGCGACCTTGGTCGCAGTTGCTGGCGGCTGATATAGCAAAAAATAACACTTCCACCTTGGTCGCTATGCATGTAAATATAAAAGGAAACATCTACCTAACGTACTGCGACCTACGTCGCAGTACATGTAATGCGTGCCACCTTGGACACTATGCATGTTAATATAAAGGAAACATCTACCTAACGTACTGCGACCTACGTCGCAGTCCATGTAATGCGACCCTAAATTGCAATTGCTGGCCATCTTTATCAATAACACCACGGCGACTGCGACCAAAGAATCTGACTAAGGTCGCAGTTTAAATGTACACCAAAAAAAAGAATCTGACATAGGTCGCAGTTTAAATGTACACTGCAACCAAAGACTCTGACTATATTATATACAAAAAAAAATTAAACTATAAAGTAATATTTTATAGCAGGCCAGTGAGGGTGAGGCATCCGGGCAAAAATTATAATAAACAATAAGGAAAAGTTATCGAAAGGGGTATTTGGTAATTTAACTTCTTCCTAAAAGCGGGTCGCACGCCAGTGACGTCACAAATTGAGCCACGTCACCGCAGGCTGAGAGAGTACTCTCAGCCCGCCGGCTGATATACATTTTTCTCATATATATATATATATATATATATATATATATATATATATATATATATATATATATATATATATATATATATATATATATATTACTGTAACAATTGAACAGGAATATTGAAATGATTGTCTTCCCTGGACTCATATTTTTTTCTATTTAAAAAAAAAAAGAAAAAAGAAAAAACAACACGACATACTCACAAAATTAAGTAAAACAATGAGAATTTCTCCATCGCAAGAAGGCGCTCCTCATGCCAAAGCTCTCACATGATAGCCCCACTCACAGGTATCGAACGACGACAATTCGCCGCGGACGAGGGGGGTAAACGCAGGTGAGCAACACCACATAGGCGATGACTGCCGCAATGAGGAGTCCGGCGAAATTCAGTCCATTGTCATCGTCTCCACCGCCGCAACACACTAGTTTCCCCATTGCACGCACGGGCAATGGCCGAGAAAGAGAGAATGCACAGGCGACAATAGCTCGCGGACTCGAAACCACAAGTTCAATTTATGTTGGCATTTACATTAGATTAAGATGACTTGGTACTGTGCCAAGTCTTTGTTATCCGAGGTCTTCTCTTGTTTCCGGAGACTTTCCTTTGTCTAATCCTGATATTAGTTGAAATGTCACCTTCAACGTTGCAATGTCAACTTCACATTTGGGTCAATCTTCATGTAGCCTATCAGTAATTCGTTGGGTTTGTTTTTCTAAGCTCTTTCGGATGCTCCTGTATTAATAAACAAATTATTAACTTCACATTGGAAACATTTCCTGGCCCCACATATCAGTGATGTGACAATATTGCGTATTTCTCTCGTTCCATCAGTTTGGCCTTTTGAAAAAGTCCTTTTGTCAAGGTCTTGTAGCTAGCAAAAATAGAATTCGGAGGGTCACATCCACTACGTGTAAAGAATTTCAACATAAAACATAAGGCATGTGGAAAAATAATAATCGAGAAAAAATAAACATATTTTAGATTGTTTTACATGAAGACCTCTTAAAATTTGTACATTATTATGATACCGTATTAAAATTCTTGTATTATATTAAAAATTCCGAAGTTATAATGATCATTGAAGAGAATATGTATATATTCTAACAAAAACCATAAAAAATGGTTAAATAAATAGAATTTGGTCTGTTGTTGTTGTGGATCCAAGCAATCTCATTTCTAGGAACGTTCTTCTCTTTTCCATCACTTTGTTTAAAAATTGTAAATTCTAATCATAACGAGTTAGAAACCAGATCACATAATCACACCAAAAATAAGATCCAACTTGTAGTAGGAAGAATGATTCCTAACTATAAATACTTAATATAAATAAAGACTGATACAAACCATCAATTTCTAAGACTTTTTCCATCAATTTCTAAGACTTTTTCGGATCTCCGTCTGGTTGCAATACTTTTTTTTCCCTTGTCTTTTCTCTTTCATCTTGGATGGCTTCTAGCACAATCCAATTTTGGACCCATTAGATTGGTAAGATCTCTGTTGGTCAGTACACGTTTAATTCACGCATTGTTTGCATACCGTACAAATTTAAACGAATTTTGTATGCATACACGTCTTTTCTGAACGATGTGCGATAATATTCGTATTATACTCATTGTCATTTATACATATGAATAATACTGGCATGAATAATACTGTCATATAATACTCATGATTAGAAAAAATGATATCAATTCAATTGCAACTTGATGCAGGAGATCAAGGCAACAACAACAGGGTCATGGCAATTGAAACAACAGGTTTCGGTCGACTGAATAGTCGACCAAATTTCTTAGCCAAAACATCGGTTGACCGTACAAAATCAAGAGTTGATGACTTACAGTCGGTCAATCGACGCCCAACAGAGAACAAGAACTTTCAATTGGTCGACCGCTCGGTCGATCGAAACAAACAGGAGACGAAAGACTTTTTAGTCAGCCGACCGTCCGATCGACTGACCTACGCGTATCTGCTGTATCAGAACCTGTTGTTTTCTACCTCATCTCTCTCTCTCTTTCTTTGTTTAGGATTCTGTTGTTTTCTAAATTCTTTTCTGTTTCTTTTTTATATTTTGATTTTACTTTCATAAATAGGATAGGATTTATTCACAAGCTATAAAAGGCCTTTAAATCTCTTGTATTTGTATACACACAATTTTATTAATATATTTTGAGTTTTTCCTTAAGTGGCTAGTGGATTCGATTAGATCTCTTGGCTCGTGGATTCGAGTGATTTTGCCCTACCTGAAAATTACTTCAGGATCTTCAGTGTTAAAATGAGATCTAGTCGGCGTCGCTCATGTTCTTCGCTTCCCATTTGAATCAAGTGGTATGAGAGCTTCAGCAAATGCTCCGATGATGGCCGGAAATGACGACGATCAACCAAATCTGTCTGCAAGGATGGATACTTTTGAATGAAGGCTCAGCACTCTTGAATCCACTATGGACATTGTGGTCCAGGAACTCAAGAAGATCTCTCTCCAACTTGATGATCGCAGCCTGGTCGGCGGTACACATCAAAGCGGGTTGGATCGTCCAACAAAAAACCCTTTGCCACTACCTCCTCCTTCATCAGGTAACCCTCTTCCACCACCTCCGCATCTCTCAAACAACACTCGCTCACAACCCCCACCACTAAACCAATCACCTCTAATTCAATCTCTACCAGTTCAATCACCTCCGCTACTGTCACCCTCTTATCAACCATCATCATATCCACCATACTCAAACCAACCACCCCCAAACCACCATATCAATACCCTCCACCACCAAACTACCCACCATGATACCTCCCATTGATGACTTCTCCAACGAGGAGTTCAACAACCCTGCTTATCAATATGATGATTGTAGAGATGACGACCCCGTCTATAAAAGGCATGGGAGGTTCGCTAATCCAAATTCAAATAGGAGAGGCTGATTTTTTTAACCCCAATAAGAAAGCGTCTCTTTCCATAACCATCGTAGGAAATGAGGGTACTAAAATCCAGAAGAATATCGGATGAAGATTGACAATCTCTCTTTAGAGGTAATCTAGATATTGAATCTTTTCTAGATTAGATCTACGAAGTGAATAAATTTTTTGACATTGCTTATGTTTCCCTGGAGAAACAAGTCAAATTTGTGACGTACAAGCTCAAAGGAGGAGCAGCCGCATGGTGGGTGTCACGCCCCGCTTCTCAAATTACGTTGAAGTGGAGACGTGACATGAGTCGATGATGTATATACGCAAGAAAAATACCTCATTTATACGCGCTAAGCCTTAAATAACCCGAACAAGTTACAAAAATCTACTATGATAAATCCTGATCACTGCAATAACACATATAGATGTCCACACATAATGTCATATAAATCAAGAACTGGAATAAAAGTAGAGTCTGATATATATAGGGAATCAAAAGGATAACAGCAGGAATAAGGAAGGCAAGAATACCAGAATCAAATAGAGAGAAACTCCAGCTCCTCGCAACATGTACGATCTCATCAAACACCCGAATAATAGAATAAAACATCCAATATCTGGATGTGCAAATTCAGGGTTGTCAGATAGCGACCCAATGAGTGTGTTAAAAAAGGAAAAGATGCTCGTGCATGTAATCAGTATGTATATATCACTATACTAATATGAAAATATAGAATAAAGTGAAAGTACACCTAGAGGGGGTGAATAGGTGTAGAGCTAATCTAATGACAAATAATGCGAAATTTAAAAACTAACTGCTAACACACAACGTGTAATTAAGAGTGAGTCAAAATTTTCCGTGAAGGACTTTAGAACTACCCCTCACGATTCCTCTGAATTATGAGTAGAGATGCTTTAAAAGCTCTCTTAGTTGAACACAAGTGTGTGTACACAAACAATATCTAGCATATATATGAATATGAATAATGTATAGCGATACAAGATATAAGAGAGTAGAGAGTTGAGAGAAAGTAGATCAAACGCAAATACAGGGATATGTTTCGCACTTCGAGCCACTGCTCTACGTCCCCGCCTTCACACAGAAGAATTTTCACAAGACCTTCCACAAAGGGATCTCTACTGAGGAATTATAACTCAACACCGGGAATACACAACTCCTCTCTCAAACACAATCACCTCTACATAAGAGAGAACACAAAGCAAAGAAAGAAATACAACTTGATGATCCAAATGATCACAAACAACTCTTGGTGATCTCAAAAGATCACAAACAAAACTCTTCTCACAATACAAGATCCTAGAGGATAGATTAATAGCCTAAGTATGTGAGTAAAACAAAGAGTTTTAAAAAAGAAACAACAAAGAAAACACTTGAGAAAAACTTCTTGATAGATATGTAAAATGAAAAACAAAATAAATTTCCCAAAGGATTGTTTTTCTTTGATTTTCCAAAAGCATTGAAACAATTAAAGATAAAAGTTTTAGTACAAAAACTTCTTTTCAAAACTTGCTGAAAATACTAGAGAAGTAGAGAATTTTTTTTCTCTTGAAAATCTTATTAAAAATAGCCCCCAAAACCCTTCTTTTATAGGGTTTCAAAAAATAGTCGTTGGGGTCCAGAACAGGTCAAAAATGACATGTCGGTCGACCGCCCGATCGACGGTCAGATTTCTGACTGTTGGGGCTATCGGTCGACCGCTCCAAGACAAAGTGAGAAATTTCTCACTGTCGGTCGACCGCTTGGTCGATTGAGACCAGAACCAGGGAGCAGTCTCTCTAGTCAGTCGACCAGATCTTGACGCGCAGCTCTTGAATTAACACGTGCTAGCATCAAAACTTGACTTTGAATCTTTTATTGAAACTAAACACCTACTAAGATCTTTATCAATAACTGAAATTATAAAAATACAAGATCATTGGTAACTTAACTTCATAAGTTAGTCATCATCAAAACTAAGGTGAAGAGCCTTTGGGCCAATAATCTCCCCCTTTTTGATGATGACAAAACTTATGAGGTTATATATGCATTGATTAATGATCGGCGTCACACAAGCTCCCTCTTAACTTATGCATAGCAAATAAACATATAGAAATTCAATGTAAGCACAACTACTAATAAACAATAATAGAAAATATGCAATAAAAATCATAAAACACATGCATATGAATATGCATAAAACATATATATGCATAAACACAAATAAAACATTTCTCTCCCCCTTTTTGTCACTCATCAACAAAAAGGTGAAGAAAAATAAATAATACCCGTAAAAACATATTTTTATATCAATTGAAAGAAACCAATTGAAAGAATAAAAACAATCTTTTTACCTATTGAAAAAAAACAATCTTTTTACCAATTGACAATAATGGAAAGAAATAATACCAATTGAAAGTAAATTTTAAACCAAAATTTTAGGCAAATACTCAAATCATTTTACAATATAGATAC
The DNA here is from genome assembly GCA_038442645.1 of Agave tequilana. Taxonomy (NCBI): domain Eukaryota; kingdom Viridiplantae; phylum Streptophyta; class Magnoliopsida; order Asparagales; family Asparagaceae; genus Agave; species Agave tequilana. The sequence continues at coordinate 37,168 of JAVJIF010002830.1, forward strand.
CAATTTGAGAATAATACATGTTGAAGATTATTTATATCAATATTGAAAATGTTAGCATTTTTCAAAACAAAAAATTTTTCTTCATAAAGAGTGGAAGTAAGATACCAATTGAAAATAGATACCAATTGAAAGATAAATCAAGAATTTTTCTCTCCCTCTATGCAATGCCAATAAAAACAATGCATAAGTTTGTATATGATATCAATTATCATTAACAATACGAATCAAGTTTAGCATGAAATCAATTTTGTGCTAAAAATGTATGGATAAATATTGTTAATCTAAGCACAAGAAATTATATATATATATCTAAAATTTAAATTGAGATATGTGTTGGCCCAAAGGCCCATCACTCTAGTTTTGATGATGATCAACTCATGTAGTTATAATACTAATGATCTTATATTTAATTAGTCTCAGATTTATGATCAAGATCTTAGTTGGTGTTTAGCTTCAACAAAGGATTTAAAGTCAAGTTTTGGAGCTAGCACGGTTTGATTTATGAGCCTATGCATCAAGACCACATCAAGTACTCAAGAGGAGTCTAACTCCTTGGATCAAGTTTAGACCAAGTCAAGAAGATGAGAAGACTTCAAGTGAAGACCTTCAAGATCAAGACTTGTGTTTAGGTTTATTTTTATTAAGATTTTATTTTAGATAAAATGTAAAGGATAGAATAGTTGGTGGATTTCTCAAGTATACCATACACACGCACACTCTTGATTTAGATGAGTTTTCATAAAAGAATTTTCATTTTGGAAAAGACTTTTCATTTTAACAAAATACCGGTTTGGTTTTTAGAGTTTACTATATACATTTGTTTTTAACCAAAACCGTTTTAGTGCTTATTGTCAAAAAAATAGATATTTCATCATTTATGTGTAGTGGATCATATCCATACACACCATGCTTTAAAAGTGTTTAAAATATCTTGTTTTTGTATTTGGAGAAGTTTTAGAAAAACCAATTTGGAAAAATACGGTTTTTGTTTTTAGCCAAAATTTCTAAGTTACAAAAATACTTCAAAATGTTTGTAACATGTCTTGATTTTACTCAAATATGTTTGTTTATCAAAGTATAATATTGAACCTATTTTTGTAGATTTTTTGTGAATTTATGGGATTTTATTTAAGCTAAAAAGATAACCTTTACTCCCTATATAGAACCTGTCCTGGCTTCTGCCGGTCGACCAAGTCGGTTGACCGAGCTAGAAGTCGGTCGACTGACTCGGTCGATCGACGTGCACGCCAGTTTTGGCTGGATGGCCGGTCGACCAACCCGGTCGACCGCCAGAGAGCTTCTGCTCTCTGGAAAGCCCCAGTCGACCGGGCCGGTGGCCGGCAAAGAGCTCAGCTCTCTGTATCCATGCCACGGTCGATCGGCTGGTTGACCGCTGGCACAACGGTCAGAATTCTGACCGTTGGCCGGTCGACCGGGCGGTCGACCGACAGGTCATCCTGGCTCCCAACGACTAGTTTTTGGAGCCTATTTAAAGGGGGCTTTGTGGGACTGTTTTTAACAAGATTTTAAGTGGGTTTTTGCACCAGTTTTTCTTACTCTTTTGAGAGGTTTTCTCCACTTATTTAAGAGCCAAATACTTCCATTCAAAAGGAGAGTTTATCAAGAGTTTTCAAAAGTGATTTTCTTGTGTTTTTCACCACAACTTCCATCCTAGTTTTTCTCACAAACACTTAAGCTATCCATTGCTATATCTACCTATAGGAGAGTTGTTGTGAGATTATTTTTAGGTGATCAAAGTGTTGTGATCACCAAAGACTTCATCTTTACTTTGAGGAGGCGGACGTGTATGCTCACATTGTTTCGGGTTCTAGTGGGAACTCGGTGTTTGAGGTGCGGCCTCGGCGAGCTAGTGGGCTTGCGGTGTGTTTGTTCTTGCGGGAACGAGTGAAGGGACTAGAGAGTCCAAGGAGTTCAAGTGTGAACTCGCCTTGTAGGTGTTGCGGCCCCGAGTGATCCGGTAGGATCGGTTTATAGTGAAAAATCCTTCATAGTGTTGAAGGCGGGGATGTAGAGCAAGTGTGCTCGAACCTCGAAACAAATATCCCGTATTTGTGATTGCTCTCTCTATTTCTTACTTGTTTATATCTTGCATGCTTATATTGCTTTCATCTTTATATGCTGATATATATTTGTGCTCACATTATTATATGCTTGGGGTTTGTTTGCTAACACTAGCATTCAACCAAGAGAGCCAACGCGGCACCTCAACTCTTATTTGGAGGAATCTTGAGGAGTTAGTCCAAAGCCCTTCACGGGGAATCCGGTTACACTCTTGTATTATACCTAGTGTTTAGTTTAAGTAGTTTTAGTTTGCATTAAATAAGTTTTAATTCCGCATTATTGACCATTAGATTAGCTAGTCACCTATTCGCCCCCCCTCTAGGTGATTTACAATATGATGCATACATATATAGAAAATATGAGCATATAAAAATAATATAACAAAGGAATCATGTGTATAACTTATAACTATCACTCTATCATGCACAAGTTTAAAAAATATTCAATAAGGGTATACAAGGCATGGTCGCCCAACCAACCGCCCTTAAAATGTAGGGGTTTCAAAAATATTATTCGAAAATAATTTAAGATATTTGAAAACTCTACCAATTGAAGAATACGGAACTAGTTTTATGATAATTTTGAAAACTAATACGAAATCCTTCAAGTAAGAAATAAAACAAATATGTATCTTTGAAAACATGCTAACTATACAAAAATTTGACACTCAAGGAGCTATGAGACACAAAGATCTCATGAATCCATAAACATCAGTAAACAAATAAAATAGAGTATACAAAAATATTTAAGAAACATATACATAGAGATAAACAATGAAGCTCAATCAAAGCAAACAATTTCTTTTTTTAAATCAAAATCACATAAAGATTTTGTAACTAAACTTAAAGATATATGTATATTTTATCAAAACTAAAGCATATATATTTATCCTAAATAAACGAGTCCATAAGAGTATATGCATGAAGGCAAGTGACTTGAGGGTAGAACATGTATAATAAATAGTTTTGACAAAATTTACATAGACATGAAGCTAAACACAAAAACATATACAAAATAGGAAATACAAGTGTAAATATAAGAATCATCAAAACTAGATAATACAAATACATGTAATGAGTACATATGAGCAATGAAGTACTAAAATATAATAATCAAGTGTTGCTCACTACTTGTACAAATATAAACATAAGTTTTTGTAATACCCCGTTCCCGGAATACGTACTTAGTTGCGTATTCAGATTTTCGATCGTATTTTTCGATTTGTTTTCCTGTATTTATTCTGTATTATGAATTCCTTGTATGATTGTTTTGTCTTGGAATTGGATTCGTGGATTCGGAGTCAGCCCTAGTCTGAACGAAGACCCGATTATAGTATATTATTCGATTTGGTCTTTCCGGTGATTAGATTTGACCGATTTCAGTTTCAAATATTATTTTCCAATATATTAGATTTTCTGTGATTTTCTGAATTTTTCTTGAATTAAATTGAATTTCTTCAAAACCGGTGTCGGCCAGTGCTGCTGACCGATTCCTAGATTTTTAATTCTCAAACAGTTTGGAATTTCATGATGGTCCTTTAGGCATTATTCCTTAGAATCCTATTTTCTACTTACATTCTTTTTCTGAGGATTTTATGATTTTATGAAAATTCCATCGGAGTCGGTAGGTAACTGATTCCGGGATTTTTAGTTTTAAAACTATAAAGTATTTCTTAAAAAGGATTTCACTATGAGTCTTCATATATTATCATTGATTTTTGGGTAAATCTGCGAGTCGTTCCGAGATACTTGAATTTCGGACGATTCCGGTATTTTCCGAATTGTTTTCCGTATTCTTGACTTGAACCCGGGTATCTGTATTTCAACAGTTTCATTTTGAGTCCAAGAGAAAATATCTTCTCTTTATCATTTCTTTTCCATTTTTCCTTTTCCCTTATTTCTTTCCTTCCTCCCCAAGCCACAAGAATTCCAATTTTCCAATTTTCCAAAATCTAAATCTTTTCCAAAATCCATTTTCTTCCACACTCTTCCATCTCAAAATATCTCCACCTCACCCCTCCACTTGGCCGGCCATGATTGGTCAAGTGACACCTCATGCTTCCCCTTTTACACAAAACCCCCTCTCTTCCATCTCAATTACAACTCCTTCACAAATTCCAAATCATATATAAACATTCCTTTACATTTCCTTTTCCTTTTTCTTCACTTCACCAAAAGAAATACCCTTCACCAAAATCTCTCCTCCATCTCAAACTCAAACCCTAACTCCAAAACACCAAGATCATCTTCTCCATCTCAAGCAACAACTACTTTTGGATTGAGGCCATCATCTCCACTTCGGGATCCTTTCGAGTACTTCAAGCTTCAATTCACCGTTCGTAGTGAGTATTTTTACTCACCAAGACTTGTTTCATTCCTAGTATACTTGTATCCCCATATCTTGTGTACAAATGTCATAAAAATCACATTTTAGACCATCAAGCACAACCAGCAGATTCTGTTCTGTGTTCTGTTTTCGACCACGATTAGTCGACTTGACCTAGGACCTAGTCGACTTGAACCCTTAGTTTGAAACATAATCTTTTCGGATTTCACAGTTTTAGTCGACTAGACTAAATTACCAGTCGACTAGAGACCCCTAGTCGACTACTCTCTTAACCCTAGTCGACTAATTTTCCCATGATTCCAGAATCCCAACTCTCGGCTCCAGTCGACTTAGCTTAGATATTAGTCGACTTGAGACCACTAGTCGACTACCATTTTTACCCTAGTCGACTTATCTTTTCCTGAATCAAAACCTTAACTCTCTGTATCACAGACTTAGTCGACTTAAGTATCTGTTAGTCGACTTGTAGTTCACTGTTAGTCGACTACTCCTTCCACCTAGTCGACTAACTTTTCCTGAATCAGAAACCCAACTCTCTGGTGCACAGTTTTAGTCGACTATACCAGACTGTTAGTCGACTAACCCTTCTATTAGTCGACTACTCTTCCAACCTAGTCGACTAACTATTGGCTGTCTGTTATAGTTGCTTACCTTCTTAACTTTGGATCTTATACTTGGTTCATGTATTTGTATCTTGTACTTCATGACTCGTTACTTGATGTATATCACTTCTTGTCACCTCATATTACCATGCTTATGTATTGCCATGCAACTGCTTGTTTCATTTTTATACTTGTACTCTGCCTGTGATATTCTTACTCCCTATCGTATACCATGTGTGGCAGACCCTTCGAGGTCGTTGAATTCTGTGTCGCTTCTATGTTTCCACTTGCCATGTCCTTACTTCAGACTTGTTAATTTCATATTTCCTTTTAACACATATATATCACCTAACATCCAGTGTGTTATCCCATGACCACCTGGCATGCCACTACCTTGCTAGACCCTCTTGTTATGTCATGACTGACCCGGCCTACTATTAATCCATTGTTATGTTTTATTGCTTGTTACATATCACCACCTTGTCATGCTATCTTTTAAAACCAAGCATGATACACTTGACCTTGAAATTATTATGTTTACGGGGATCCTGTCTTGTTTTATGGAACTAAGTGCCACACCATACACGGTGGGGGCCACCTCTAGAATCCATCCCTCAGAACAAAGTCCCACATGGAACAAAGTGCCACACCTCACGGTGGGGGCCACCTCTTGAATCTGTGGGGGCCACCTCTTGAATCTGTTGGGCTATTACTGTTATGACTGTTTATTCCCGTAATATGATAATTATGTTAATAAGCTACAACTTGTATGGGGTATGGGAGGAAGTGATAGATGCCGGAATGATACCTTGCTTATAGTGATGGATTAAAATACTGGTGCAAGTGAATAGTGGGACTTTGGGCCCATACTGATTACTGTTAGGGGGACTTTGGGCCTCCAAACCGGTTCCAGGTGTATGGAACTACTATAAGAAGCTCTATCAGTTCTCTATCTACTTCCGGTAACGACCCTCGACTTGCTTATATATGGATGTATGTGTGTTGGGATGTACACCCGGACACATACCGAGATATATGAGTCAGAAGAGTAATAATAATAATTTATATTCCTGTTGTGCCTGTTAAGATACCCGTTATGAATCTTGTTATGACTCTTGGTATTCTTGTATGACTCCTGTGACTATTCCCTTATGCTTGTTATGATGCCTATTAGGACTCCTGTTACTCCAGTTAGGGACATCTGTTATTCTTGTTATGTATTCCTGCTATGACTACCGTATGATTTGCAATTCTGATTCAATACGCTTGGATTTCGATTGCATGAGAGAGAAGTATATAGATGAGGGTTTCCTTGTTTGGATTATTCCTTCGATGTACTAGTCTCATGGGACCGTGACTTAAGCGTATACAATCACTTTTGCTTGTAATCGGCTTTACCTTGGATTCCTGTTTTATGATTATGTTATACCCGTACTCATATGCTATGCTTGTGTTCTAACCCCCTATTCTTGTTTTCTTGCCATTTGGCTGTAGTCTGTTCATTGTTGGGAGGTCCTGACTCCCTTGGATTTGTATGTTCAGGTTTAGAAGCTTGGATCGAAGTGGAGCTGTCCACAGTAGATCGAGCTTTCCTTGTGAGCTGGCAGCCTAGCTCCAGTTCCTTGTACCTGACTTCTTTTGACTCACGGGATCTTCATCCTACTCGTGAGCATTTTTGTGTTTATCTTGTATATTTTACTTTTGGACTAGTATATGATAAAAGACATATGTAATATGTATAATTTATCATATCCTGTGATAGCTTTGTATTTGTACTTTTATGTTGGCATATGTATGTATACCACGCTTTGTGTTGTACTCTGATCCTTGCTTGTACTTTATGCTTAGCGTATATACGTGGGGGCTTTTCCTGACCTACGTATATACGTCGCAGTGACGTCTCCGTATCCGTGGGATCGGGGCGTTACAGTTTTAATGAAAACATTTAACCAAGTAATCAAAATATGAAGCACACAAACATAAGTAAATGTGATCATTAGGCTAAATGCAAGTGCTTTAAAACTAGGATATACATAATAACTAAACAATAGTAAGAGCACAAAAATATGAATCCATATAAATATTGGTGTGTCTCTAATATTATACATGTATATCACAAGTCTATTAAATATTGCATTTATCATAATGAACATGAAAACTATGACATGCTAAAATTATCAATGAAAGCAAGTAAATGTAAATAAGGAGTTAGAGATTGTCACCAAACAAATTGAACTATTCTCTATGTCTTCAAATCATGGTGGTCCTCTCACCAAACTTTCTTAGCAATGCATCCAAAGTTGTGTCCATTTTGCTCAATCGCATCTACCATCAAGGCACCAATATTCTTACATCTTGTGAGAACCCATACCTACATCAAAGGAAATAAGAATGAATTTTGGTACCCACTTTCTTGGGTCCTTCGGGGTTAGCACATTTCCTAACCAAACATACTTACTTACAAAATTTAAATCATTTATTCTATCATAGCAAAACTTTATATGATGGCCCATACGATCACAATGCGTATAAGTATACACATTAGCATACATGACATAATGTGTGTGAACATGAGAAGCATGTGTATGCCGTGGAGAGTATGCATGCATATGTGGAGTATGTTTCTTTCAAAATATAGATTCCAACCTCCTGTGATTCATTGCACATTGGCTCAAGGTGGAGCCCAAAACACTCTTCTTCAACATATATATATATATATATATATATATATATAATATATATATATATATATATATATATATATCATTTTCAATACTTGAAGAAGATGTGGAGCATGCATTCTTAACATTAAGAGGTATAACAATAGAATCATGATAAGAATGGAAAGTAAAATCATTTTTCAATGAAATATTTTCTTTTGAAACACAATTAAATTCCTTTGAAATTAAAATAATTTTGCTTTTCAAGGTATCATTCTCTTTTAGCAAAAATTCAAGTTTTGAAGACAAAACATCATTATTCTTCAAAACATGATCAAAATTATTTTTATTTTTCAATATCTCATTTTCTTTTAAAATAAGGTCAAGTTGGATTTTTGATGAATCCCTTTCATTTGAAACCTCAACCCTCTCTTGCAAAATCAAATCAAGCTTTGAAAATAAATTTTTATTTTCTTCTTTTAACTAAAAAATTTTTCTTTTTCAAAACTTTATATTTCGAAAGCAAGTTTTCACAAAACATGAAAAGTTCTTCATTAAAGCATGTGCATCCATAACATTATCATCATTTGAAGAACTAGCACAATCATCAAGATGAATATCTGAATTTATCTCAAGGGAGTCTTTAAAGCCTAGAAAAACTCTTCGAAAAAACTTCTAGATGGCTATAGAAATGAAGAACAAAACTAATTCCCAAAGACTCTATTTTTCTTTAATTTTTCCAACACTTTAAAACAAATAAATATAGATCTTTAAAGCCTAAAAACTCTTTGAAAACTTGTTGCTAAAATACTAGGAAAGATAGAAAATTTTGCTCTTAAAATTCTTGGTGAAATCAGCTAAGCAGGGGGCTATTTATAACCCTCCAAAAAAATATGTCCGTTGGCAGCCAGGAAAGGGCAGAAATGCCCTTCCGGTTGACCGTCCAATCGACCGGCCAACCGTCATTTTTGTGACCGTTGTGCCTCCGGTCGACCGCCCGGTCGACCGGGCCAAAGCCATCGTTCGACCGCAGGCCCCCACCCGAGAGTAGGGTACTTTCAGTCGATCGACCGGCCGCATGGCTGGCCTTTGTGAGTTTCCCGTGCACATCAGTCGACCGTGACGGTCGATCGACTCCTGGTCCGGCCAACCGTCCGGTCGACCGCCAGTGCAGTCAGGCTGGAAAAAACAGGTATGAAAACCTGGTTAATTTAATACCAATTAAATCCCATAAAATCACATAAATTTCACAAAAATAAGTTCTTATAAGATCTTTGAAATACAAATATGTGTGACTAAAATTCAACACATATTATAAACAATTTGAACTATATTTGTGATATGAAAATTAGGCTTAATACAAAAATCGGTATTTTTCAAAACTTGAATTTTGAAATAGAAAACCGTTTTCTTCAAAACTCATGTAAATACAAAAATATGATATTGAAATAACTTTGAAGCATATTGTATATAGATAGAATCTAATATACATATAAATATATATATCTATGTTTTTGACATGAAATCCAAAAATCAGTTAAACCGAAAATCAAAACCAACAAACTTTAAACTTGTGTGTGTATGTGAACTTGAGCATATCAATAATATCTAATCTTTACACAAGATCTGAATATAAACTAAACACAAACCGAGGTCTTCTTATAAAACTCTTTCTCCAAGTAGACTCGATCCAAAACGCGATCCAACGAGCTTGACTCCAACCGAGTACTAGATGCGATCTTGACGCTCGAGCTCTTGAATCAACATGTGAAAGCTACAAAACTCCTTTGTTGAAGCTAATCACCTACTAATATCTTGGTCAATCACTGAAACTATTTAAACACAAGATTATTAGTAAAGTATAACTACATGAGTTAATCATCATCAAAACTAGAGTGATGGGCCTCTAGGCCAACAATCTCCCTCTTTTTTATGATGACAAAACTCATGGGGTTATATATGCATGGATTAAAGTTAAGCTTCATAGAAGCCCCCTTAACTCATGCATAGCAATAAATAATAAAGATATTCAATGAATGCATAACACAAATAACACATATATGCATAAATGAAGAATACTTTTTGCATAAACAAAACATATATGCTTTGATAGCAATTGAAAACAAAACATATATGCTTTGATATCAATTGAAAAAATAAACATGCATATATAAATTCTCAAAATGCTTCTTCCTCTTTTTGTATAAAACAAGGAAATGAAATAAACATGCATATAAATGAAAAATAAACATGCATATATAAAAACTCTAAATTTCTCTCCCCCTTTTTGTCAAATCATCAACAAAAGTGCATAAATAAACTCAAAAAAAATTCTCTCTTTTTATGTCAAATCAAACAAAAAGGATGTATATGTGATATACATTCATAAAGAGGAGAGACGTAAAGTTAACTCCCCATGCACACATGCATTACATAAAAAAGAGATGACTAAACCCTAATCATATAACGCATAATATACAATGTGTAAAAAGAGATGTGAAGTTCTCCCTACACACGTGTAAGACATACCAAAGAAAGGTCAGTTACTTCAATGTGAAATACACTCAATATGAATCTATATAAAGAGAAGATGTTAAGCTAAGCTTCCCTTGCATATAAGCAATACAAATCAAAACATTATGATACCAATTGAAAAATATATCAATTTATGATAAAGGTATGCATCAAAATATTATGATACTAATTTATGATACCAATTGAAAATAAGCAATACATTTTTGAGATACCAATTGAAAGTAAACAAAATTTTAAGATACGAAAAGATACCAATTGATAATATCTTGATACCAATTAAAAATGTCTTGTAAATCTTGATACCAATAGAAAATGAAACATTGTATGTTTTGATACGAATTAAAAAATATATATATATAGGACATCTTGATACCAATTGAATGTAACAACCAATTAAAGTAAAAACAAATTGTTTTAGGTAAACATAACTTATATCAATATAGATACCAATTTAAAATAAAATATGATACCAATATTGAAAATGTTAGCATATTCCAAAACAAAGTCTTTTTCATCATAAAGAATGGGAGTAAGATACCAATTGAAAATAAAATCGATTGAAAGATACAATTGAAAAATAAAACATGAATTTTCTCCCCCTATGTGAAATACCAATAAAAATAATGTATAAGCTTGTATAAGATACTAATTGAAAAATAATTGACATTAAGAAGTAAATCAAACTTAGCATAAATATAATTTGTGCTTTAAGATGTAAAGATATTGTAAGCACAATCAAAACACATATAAATGTATGAAAATATAAATACCAATCGAAATTGATACTATTTGAAAGTTAAAGCATACATATATAGAAAACACAAATAGGGGTATACAAAAAAAATATCAATTGTGATACCAATTGAAAAAAATATAATGATAATCAAGTGTATAACTCATACCTACCACCCTATTCATGCACATGTTTAAATGGATTTTCAATTTTGAGCATATAAGTGGTCGCCCATCCAACCGCCCTTTGGTTAGTGGGGTTTCAAATAATAGGATTTGAAAATAGTTTAACATGCTTGATAACTCTACCAATTGAAGAATATGACTAGTTTGAAGATAATATTTAAAAACTAGTCCGAAATCCTTCTAGTAAGAAATAAAATATGAATATATTCTATGAAACATGTAAGTCATATGATGATTGACACTTAAAGTCTATAAAGCATATATAAAACTCATGAAAACAAAAATCATGAGTAAATAAGGATGATGTGAGTGCAAGAGTCATGTAATCAATAAAGTCATGAAAATAAGCGATGAAGCTCAATATGAAATTAAAAGAATATGAAAATCATAGAAAATTTAATTTTCATTATAATAATTCCAATTTCAAGGCATATGTATGTTTTGTCAAAAACTAAAGGTATATATCCTAAACACAAATGAGTCAACAAAGAATTTTGCATAAAAGGCAATGACTCAAGGGTATACATGTACATCTAAAGTTTTAACTAAAATTAATATATACATGAAAATAGACATATTAAAATGAAAACATGTATAAAATAAGGAATACAAGTTGAAATGTAAGAATCATCAAAACTAGGCTATACTAGTACATCTAATGGGTACAAATGAGCAATTAAGCAAAAACATACAAAAATCAAATGTAACTCATTAGTTGTACAAGTATTCATACAAGTTTTAATAAAAACTACATTTAAACATGTAATCAAAATATGAAGTGCAAAAGAATCATAAACATAAACAAATATGATCATTAGGCTAAATGCACATGTTTTAGAGTTATGATATATACAGTAGCTAAATTAAAGTGAGAACACAAAAATAATATTTCATATAAATATGAGTGTATCTCAAATACTACATATGTATATCACAAGTCTAATTATCATGGCATTTAACATAATAATCATGAAAAATCAAAACATGCTAAAAATTAATAATATAATAGCATGTAAACTAAATGGGAGTTAGAGATAGTTATAAAAAATCATTAGGGCACATCTCTATAGCTTAAACCATGGTGGTCCTCCCACCAAACTCCCTTTAAGTGATGCATCTAAAAGTGTCACAATATAGCTCGGAACGCATTCACCTCAAGGCACCAACGCATCTCACGTCATGTGAGAGCCTACACCTACATCTAATAAAATAGGAGTGATTTTTGATACACATACCTTATTGGGTCCATGGGGGTTAGCATCTTTCCTAACCCAACCAAACTTATTTGTAAAATTTGAATCATTTAATCTATCATAACAAAATTTTACAAGGTGGCCCTTATGTTCACAATATGTACAAGTGTACATATGAGCATACTTTGAATCATGTATGTGAGCATAATGAGCATGTGTATACCGTGTATGGTGTGCATGCATGTGAGGAGCATGTTTCTTGTGAAACATGAATTCCAAACGTGTATGATCCATGGCACAGTTGCTCAAAGTGGAGCCCAAACAATTAACACTATTCTTTAACATACATATATCATATTCAATATTAGAAGAAGAAGTGGAGCATGCAATACGTATACTAGATGGTGAAACATGGCAAACATGTGAGTTTAAATCATTTTTCAAAAATTTATTTTCATTAGAAATCAAATCCAATTCTTTTAAAATAGAAGCAATTTTATTTTTCAAAGATTCATTCTCTTTTACAACAAAATTAAGTTTTGAAGATAAAACCTCATTATTCTTCAAAATTTCATCACAATTATTTTTACTTTTCAAAATTTCATTTTCTTTTAGGGCAAGGTCAAGTTTGAATTTCAATGAGTCCCTTTCAATTGAAATCTTATCCCTCTTTTGCAAAACAATATCAAGTTTCGAAACAAATCCTTATTTTCTTCTTTCATTTTAAAAATTTTCTTTTTCAAGGGTTGGTATTTTTCAACCAAATTTTTACAAACAATAGATAGTTCTTCATTTAAAGCATTGACATCCATATAGTCATCACTGGAAGAACTTGCACTATCATCTAGTTGAGTTCCGAATTACCTCAAGGGAGTCATTCTCTTGGACCATGTAGCAAGCTTGTTCAGATTCATCCTCACTAGATTCCTCTCCACAATGTTTGGCATTTGAAGTTTTAGAGAGGTTAGGTGTTCCACACTGCAAAGGCGAAATCACAATGAGAAATCATACATAAATATTCTTTATTTAGAGTGCATTTAAGTGCCTAAAGGGCTTGTGCATTGGCATCTATATGCTTGCTATTACCAAGATAAGATTTCTTAGTAGTGGTAAGGTAAACATGTATTCCTAGAGTTTTTAGGTACATACTCATCTTAATCTTCCATACATTGATGTTAGAAACATCAAACATAGGAGGGGTCATGAAATCTATGAGTGTGTGTAAGCAAACAAGTGTGCAAATACAAATCTAGATTAGCTAACCAAAATCTCACTCCTAAGTGGTTAAACCTAATATCAGAGCGTAGGCTCTGATACCAATTGAAAGTACACCTAGAGGGGGGTGAATAGGTGTAGGGCTAATCTAATGACAAATGATGTGTAATTAAAAACAAATGCAACACACTTAGTATAACCAAAGAGTGTAGCCGAATTCTCGATGAAGGGCTCTGGACTATCTCCTCTAAATTCCTCTAAATAAGAGTTGAGGTGCTATGTAAAGCTCTCTTGGTTCAACACAAGTGAGGCACACAAACAATACCAAGTATATATGTATAAATGAATGATATGAAATAATGCAAGGTAAATAAGAGAGAGTTAAGAAATAGTGGGTCAATCGCAAACACAAAGATATGTTTCAAGGTTCGAGCTACTGCTCTACGTCCCCGCCTTCACACAGAAAGATTTTCATTATATCGTCCACACAGGACTTCCCACATAGGAAACCTCCACTGAGGATTTGGGTAATACAACTTTGGAGTACACAACTCCTCTCTCTAACAAACACAACCTCTTCACAAGAGACAAGGCATAATAACTATCACCTTGACACTTAGAGGGATGAGCACTTAGCCAAAACAAGATTAACATCTCAATAGAGGGATAAGGCTCAAAGCCAAATAACAACCTCAATCACCTCTACACTTAGAGGGATACCAACACAATCAAACTCAACCTCCACAATTACCTCTACACAAGAGGGATACCAACAAATGCAAGGAAGGTTACAACTCTTGGTGGTCTCAATAATCACAAACCAATTTTCTCACAAATTAAGATTCTATAGATAGGATAGATATGATAGCTCAAGTGTGAGAAAACAAAGAGTTTGCAAAAACAAATCACAAAGAAAAACTCTTCAGAAAACTTCTAGATGGCTATAGAAATGAAGAAAAAAAACAATTCCAAAAACTCTATTTTTTTTAATTTTTCCAACACTTTAAAGTAAATAAAGATAGATCATTATAACCCAAAAACTCTTTAAAAACTTGTTGCTAAAACACTAGAAAAAATAGAAAATTTTGCTCTTGAAATTCTTGGTGACATCAGCTAAGGAGGGGACTATTTATAACCCTCCAAAAAAATCTTCCCGTTGGCTGCCAGGAAAGAGCAGAAATGCCCTTCCGAACGACCAGCTAACGGTCATTTTTATGACCATTGTGCCTCCGGTCGATCGCCCGGTCGACCGGGCCAAAGCCATCGGTCGACCGCTCGTTGACCAGCCCCCATCCGAGAGTGGGGTGCTCTCAGTCGGTCGACGTACAGTCGACCGGCCGAATGGCTGGCCTTTGTGCACGTCCCGTGCACATCGGTCGACTGACACCTGGTCCGATCGACCGCCAGTGCAATCAGGCTGGGAAAAACAGGTATGAAAACCTGGTTAATTTAATACCAATTAAATCCCATAAAATCACATAAATTTCACAAAAATAAGTTCTTATATGATCTTTGAAATATGTGTGACTAAAATTCAACACATATTATAAACAATTTGAACTATTTTTGTGTATGGAAATTAGGCTTAATACAAAAATCAGTATTTTTCAAAACTTGGATTTTGAAATGGAAAACCATTTTCTCCAAAACTCATGTAAATACAAAAAACATGATATTGAAATAACTTTGAAGCATATTATATATGGATAGAATCAAATATACATATAAAGATAATATATCTATATTTTTGACATAAATTCAAAAATCGGTTAAACCGAAAACTAAAACCAACAAACTTTAAACTTGTGTGTATGTGAACTTGAGCATATCAATACTATCTAATTTTTACACAAGATCTAAAATAACTAAACACAAACCGAGGTCTTCTTGTAGAATTCCTTCTCCAAGTAGACTCGATCCAAAACGCGATTCAACGAGCTTGACTCCAACCGAGTACTAGATGCGATCTTAACACTCGAGCTCTTGAATCAACATGTGAAACCTCTAAACTTTTTTGTTAAAACTAATCACCTATTAATATCTTGGTCAATCACTAAAACTATTTAAATATAAGATTATTAGTGAACTATAATTACATAAGTTAATCATCATCAAAATTAGAGTGATGGGTCTCTGGGCCGACATTAACTAATATGTGTGCAAAGCAAATGAGGCTCTCACTTCTAGGTGGTTAAACCGATATCAGGAGCGTAAATTCTGATACAATTGAAAGTACACTTAGAAGAGGGTGAATAGGTAAAGAGCTAATCTAGTGATAAATGATGCGAAATGTAGAAACTAATTGCTAAGACACAACGTGTAACCAAGAGTGAGTCAGAATTTCTCAGGAAGGCTTTGGAACTACTCCTCACGATTTCTCTATATTATGAGTTGAGGTTCTTTAAAAGCTCTCTTGGTTTGAACGCAAGTGTGGCACACAAATAATATCTAACATATATATATGAATACGAATAATGTATAGCAATGCAAGATATAAGAGAGTTGAGAGTTAAGAGAAAGTAGATCAAACGTAACACAGGGAAATGTTTCAAAGTTCGAGCCACTACTCTAAGTCCTCGCCTTCACGCGAAAGAATTTCACCATGTCCACACATGACCTTCCACAAAGGGACCTCCACTGAGGAATTACAACTCAACACCGGAAGTACACAACTCCTCTCTCAAAAACAATCACCTCTACATAAGAGGGTACATAAAGCAAAGAAATAAATACAACTTGGTGATCTAAATGATAAAAAAAACTCTTGGTAATCTCAAAATATCACAAATAAAACTTTTCTCTCACTCAAGATCCTAGAGATAGATTTGAAATGAATAGCTCAAGTATGTGAAAAAAATAAAGTGTTATGAAAAAGAAACAATAAAGAAAACACTTGAGAAAAACCTCTTGATAGATATGTAAAATAAAGAACAAAACAAATTTCCTAAAGGATTATTTTTCTTTGATTTTCCAAAAACTTTGAAACAATAAAAGATAAGAGTTTTAGCACAAAATTTTTTTTAAAAACTTACTGAAATACTAGAGAAGTGGAGAATTTTTACTCTTGAAAATCTTGTTGAAAACAGCCCCCAAAACCCCTCCTTTATAGGGTTTTAGAAACTAGCCGTTGGGGTCCAGAACAGGTCAAAAATGACCTGTCGGTCGACCGGCCAACGGTCAGATTTCTAACCGTTAGGGCTGTCGGTTGACCAGTCGGTCGATCGTCCCAAGCACAGTGAGAAATTTCTCACTGTCGGTCGACCGCTTGGGTCGACGAGACTAGAACCAGAGAGCAGCCTCTCTGTCGGTCGATCGTTCAGTTGACCGGGGCTAGATCATGACGCGCGAGCTCTTGAATCAACACATGCTAGCTTCAAAACTTGACCTTGAATTCTTTGTTGAAGCTAAACACCTGCTGAGATCTTGATCAATAACCGAAACTATATAAGACAAAATCATTAATAACTTAACTTCACAAGTTAGTCATCATCAAAACTCTAAGGTGAAGGGCCTTTAGGCCAACATAAGGATGTTATGGATAAAATTGTAAATAAGAGGTAACTCATAGCTATAAAACAAACCATTGATATCAAAGATGTGGAACCGAGATATGTCTCTAATCTGATTAGTTATTATTAACCTAACTAATTGTATTTAGTTGAGTCCTATACCGCAGTCATTTTTTCACATATCAAACAAAATTATCGTTATTATAACTGCCTGCTAATGTAATGTATGTGTTTTGAAAGGGTACCGTGCATCCTGGTATCATGGTCTAACATGCCTAGCGCTGAACCAGGACGATCCGCAAGACCAAATAACTGAAGCCCATGTCTCACATAAAAAAAAAATTAGTGTGGCGCCATAATCTGGGCATAACCCTAATAACTGAGAACTGAATAACTGAATAACTAGGCAGCCAGTATTATCTTAGTTTCCCATGATGGAACCTAAACTCGGTATACCATAACAAGTCGTTCCAAAATACACGACATACTTTATCAGATAATTACCCATGTTCTCCGGGTTATGATGTCTTTTATTAATAAGCAATGATATAAGTTATTATTAAAATAAAATACTAACCTATTATCTCGAACAATTGATGATGTCAATAACAGCTGATAACAGAAAACTAGCATATAACAACTGAAACTTGAATAACTACTACTAATATCCAATGGAGACTACTGGGAGATATAGAGTCATTAATTACAGCTATGCCTCTAACAGCTAATAACTGATAACTAATGTCTAACTTTGAATATAATATCACTGATATCAAACAAGATCACTAACACAATAACTTTATCTCTGTAACTGATTAACCGCAATAACTAAGAATCAAACATGAAGAGTAGTTTATTGATTATCCTCAAGGTCAAACTAGATCAATTGATACAGAAATCATAAATAAGGAGTAGAATATCCTCAAGTAATATAGTATACAAAATATCTCTATATCTGATAATCAACATCAGTAAACTCATCCATAATCAACTCATAGTATTCATCGAACTAAGGTAAGATATTCACTCGTATAATCAAAATCTATCTATTATCAATCTCATCTAAATACTGATCAAGAACCGATAAAAAAAATTAAATTCCAGATCAACTCCAACAAGTTCATATACCGATTCAAGCATCAAAAATTCAATCTCTTAATAAAGTAACATCATGACTAATCCATCCTCATCCAAATAAATTCTCATCTAAATTATTACCAAATGAATGAATAACAAGTCCGATAAGTATCCACATAAAATATGAATATAACCTCAATCACAAACCAATTAACTCAAGGTCAATCGAATTATATTCTAAGATTATCACAACTAGGTCAATTACGAGACATATATTAGTGTAAGATATACTACAACTAGTCGAGGTTAAAAGTGCAAATAACAACATATAAAATGACACAGATAAACACTCAAATAAACTATACAAATAAAATGAACACTCACCGAATCACAGAAAATGATACGAATTAACTATACTAATAAAATAAGCCAAACGTTCACATGAAATGATATGAGTAATCATACAAACAACCATAATAAGGATAAATAAGTAATAACAAAAAAAACTAACACTCATATGAAATGACACGAATTTGGGTCCAAATCGTCAT
>JAVJIF010002831.1:0-93035 GCA_038442645.1 Agave tequilana
CATTCCCTTGGAGCATGTAGCAAGCTTGTTCGGATCATCCTCACTAGATTCCTTCTCCACAATATTTGACGTTTGAAACTTTAGAGAGGTCAAAGTGTTCCACACTGCAGAAGCCGAATCACAATGAGAAATCATAGATAAATATTCTTTACTTAATGTGCTTCTAAGTGCCGTTAGGGCTTGTACATTGGCCTCTATATGCTTGTTATTATCAAGATAAGATTTTCTTGGTAGCGGTAAGGAAAACATGCAAGCCTAGGGTTTTTAGGTACATACTCATCCTATGCTTCCAGATATCGATGTTAGAAACATCAAACATCAAACATGGGGGCAAGATAATCCATGAGTGTGTGTAAACAAACAAGTGTGCAAATGCAAATACTAGATTAGCTAACCAAGATCTCACTCCTAGGTGGTAAAATCTAATATCAGGAGCGTAGGCTCTGATACCAATTGAAAGTACACCTAGAGGGAGGGTGAATAGGTGTATGGCTAATCTAATGACAAATAATGTGAAATTTAAAAACTAATTGCAACATACTTAGTGTAACCAAAGAGTGTAGCTGAATTCTCGGTGAAGCGCTCTGGACTAACTCCTCTAGATTCATCTAAATAAGAGTTGAGGTGCTATTTGAAGCTCTCTTGGTTGAACCCAAGTATGGGCACACACAAGCAATACCAAGCATATAAGTATGATATGAACAATATGAAATAATGCAAAGCACAATATAAAGAGAGAGAGTTTAGAGATAGTGGATCAAACACAAACACCAAGATATGTTTAGAGGTTCGAACCACTGCTCTACGTCCCCGCCTTCACACAGAAAGATTTTCACTAAATCGTCCACACTGGACTTCCCACACAGGGAACCTCCACTGAGGATTTGGGTAATACAAACCGAGAGTACACAACTCCTCTCTCCAACAATACAACCTCTACACAAGAGTCAAGGCACAACACAAATCACCTCTACACTTAGAGGGATGGGCACAGCCAAACAAGATCATTCTCACACAAGAGGGATAAGGCTCAAAGCCACAACTCCAACAATCACATCTTCACTAAGAGGGACACTAACACAACCTCCAGAATCACCTCTCACTAGAGGGATAACAACACAATCACCTTTTACTAGAGGGATATCACAAAGTAAGGAGGGTTTATAACACTTGGTGGTATCAATAACCACAAACCAATTTTCTCACAAAACTAGTTCCTAATAGATAGGATAGGTAGATAGCTCGAGTATGAGAAATTAAAGTATTTTGAACAAAGAAAATCACTTGGGAAAATCTCCAAATAGATATTGAAATTTAGATCAAAAACCAATTTCTAAAAGACTCTATTTTCTTTTAAATTCCAACACTTTAAAAACAAATATAAATAAAACTTTTAAACCCCAAAAATACTTGCTGAAAAACACTTGAAGAATAGGAATTTTTGCTCTTGAAAATCTTGGCTAAAACAGCCCAAAGAAGTGGGTATTTATAGCCCACAAACAAATCTGCCCATTGGCAGCTGCAAAGGGCAATTCTGCCCTTTCGGTCGACCGGTCGGTCGACCGGCCAACGGTCATTTTTCGGACCGTTGTGCCTGCGGTCGACCGCCCAGTCGACCGGTCCCCACCCGAGAGTGGGGTGCTCTCAGTCGGTCGACCGCGCGGTCGACCGGCCAAGTGGGCTGGCCATGTGCACGTCCTCGTGCACATCGGTCGACCATGCCGGTCGACCGGCTCTTGGTCCGGTCGACCGCCAGAGCAAACTGGCTGGGGATTTAAGGATGGAAAAACTTATCTTTTTATTACCAATTAAATCCCATAAAATTACATAAATTTCACAAAATAAGTTCTTATAAGATCTTTGAAATACAAGTATGTGTGATAAAAATTCAACACATATTATGAATAATTTGAACTATTTTTGTGATATGAAAATTTGCCTTAAATACAAAAATCGTATTTTTTCAAACTTTAGATTTTTTGAAATGGAAAACCGTTTTCTCCAAAACTTATGTAAATACAAAAACCTGATATTGAAACAATTTGAAGCACATTGTATACGGATAAAATCCAATATGCATATAAAGATTTATATCTATGTTTTTGACATTGAAATCCAATATCGGTTAAACCGAAAAAAAACCAAATAAACTTTAAATTTGTGTGTGTATGTGAACTTGAGCATATCAACACTATCTAATCTTTACACTAGATCTAAATACTAAACTAGAACACAAACGGAAGTCTTCTTATCTCCAAGCCGACTCAATCCAAACACGATCCAACGAGCTTAACTTCAACCGAGTACTAGATGCGATCTTGATGCTCGAGCTCTTGAATCAACATATGATAGCTCTAAACACCTTTGTGAAGCTAATCACCTACTAATATCTTGATCAAATATCTGAAACTAAATTGTTGGCCCAATGGCCTTCCACTCTAGTTTTGATGATGATCAACACTCATGTAGTTATGTTTACTAATATTCTTGTGTTTCTAAGTTTCAGATCATTAACAGGATATTAGTTGGTGATTAGCTTCAACAAGAGGTGTTTGGAAGCTATTCATAATGATTCCGGTGCCAAAGCTTAAAGATCATACCTTTGCACTTGGAGGATCACGCGTTTGGGATCGAGTCTACTTGAAGATGGAAGATCGACAAGAAGACTTAGGTATCCTAGTTTAGATAGAGTTTTAGATCCATTTGTAAAGCTTAGTTTAGTTGATATGCTCAAGTGAACACAAAACACACACGTTTTATGATTCGATATTTGGTTTTTATGAATAGTTGATCAAAACAAGTTTACATATGTTATATGTATAGTAGATGTTTTCTATTTATACATACATGCTTTAACTTGATAAACAAACTTATTTTGATATCCCTATTCATGTTTTGGAAAAATCAAGTTTGACAAAATACAAGGTTTTGTTTTTGATAAAATTTGCAAGACTCAAAAATGAATTGATATGTTGATATATTGTCTTGAAATTTTTATCACATGTTTATGTTTCAACATAAAATGATAAAACAAGTTTTATGGAATTTTCAGAAATGATAAAAGATTTTTATAAAATATTTTTCCAAAATTTTCTGACCTTGTTTTGTGCTGACAGGCTGGTCGGTCGACCGTGACGGTCGACCGCACCAAGGGCCGGTCGACCGTTGCGGTCGACCGACGTGCACAGACGTGCACGTCTGTTAGGCACAGACACGGTCGACCGGGACGGTCGACCGAGTTGAGAGCTCTGCTCTCGGGTTTTATCGGTCGACCGGGCCGGTCGACCGCAGTTGCCCAACGGTCATAATTCTGACCGTTGGCGGTCGACCGGCAGTCTGTCAGATTGCCAGCTCAGCCTAACGGCTAGTTTTGTATAGGGGCTATATAAACCCCATCTCTTTGGGGATTTTTGAAAAGATTTTTAAGAAGAAAAATTCCAGTTTTCAGAAGTGTTTAAAGAGTTTTAAAAAGTAGTTTTTGGGCTTTAAACTTCTAATCTTTATTGTTTTGGGTTTTTTGAAAATCAAAGAGAACTAGGTTTTGGGATTTTGATTTGATCTTTTATTTCTATCATATACAAGAGATTTCCCAAGTAGTTTTTCTTTGTTGCTTGTTTCCAAAAACACTTAGTTTCCACACTTGAGCCATATCTTCTATCCTAAACTATTAGGATCTTGTTTTTGTGGAAAAAGAGAAAAGGGAGTGTTTGAGGTTTTGTTGTAAACCTCTAAGTTGTATACCCTTATTCTTGTTGTATCCCTCTTCGGTAGAGGTGATCGGGTGATTGGTTTGTGAGCCCTCTTAGGTAGAGGTGTTTGTTGTAGTTGGCTACGGACCGTATCCCTCTTCGGTAGAGGTGGATTGTAGTTGTATAGCCTCGGTGGCTTTGTAAGGTTGAGAGAGGAGTTTGGTACTCCTATAGTGGATTGGGAAATCCTACACGGTGGTGTAGGCGGGGATGTAGAGTTGGGTACTCGAACCTCGAAACAAATCTTTGTGTTAGCGTTTGATCCATTGTCTCTCTAACCCTTACTCTCTTTACTTTGTGCAAGCATCATTCATTCATTGCATACATATCTTATACATTGCTTGTGTTGCCTTGCATCTTTTATATTACAATTCATTCTTATATGCTTGGCTTGATTGTGTGTGCACATATTTCATATTGCTTGGATTGCTTGTGTGTGTGGACCTAATTTGTACTCATCCAACAAGAGCTTCACATAGCACCTCAACCCATTTCAAGGGGAATCAAGAGGAGTTAGTCCAGAGCCTCGCAAGGGGAATTCGGCTACACTTGTTGTATTGTATCAAGTTTGTGCAACATTTGCATTAGCTTCCGCATTTAGAGCATTTAGTTTTTAATTTAGTTCTAGATTAGCATTTACACCTATTCACCCCCCCCTCTAGGTGTACTTTCAATTGGTATCAGAGCTAGTGCTCCTGATACTTAGGCTTAACATCCTAGGAGTGATCCATTTGCTTGCTAATCTCATTTGCATTTGTTTGTTTGCACATTCATATATAGTTTACCATGGACTTCATGACCCCTCCTAGCTTTGACCCTTCCAACATTGATGTTTGGAAGTATAGGATGTTCATGTACCTAAAGACTCTAGGTTTGCATGTCTTCCTTGCCGCCACCAAGAGATGTTATCTTGGTGATGGTAATCATATAGGGGCCAATGCACAAGCCCTAGAGGCCATTAGAAGCACTCTTCCTAAAGATTATCTCTTATGTGTTTCTAACTTTGATTCCGCCTTTGCAGTGTGGAACAAATTGACAACCACCACCACCTCGGAGCTTCAAGTTCAAATTCAAGAAGAGGAATCTAGTGGAGAATCCGATCCACAATGCTTCATGGTCCAAGGGAATGACTCCCTTGAGGTACATTCGGAATCCCACCTAGATAGTAATGATTGTGCTAGTTCTTCAAATGATTATGTTGATCCCCATGCCTTAAATGAAGAACTATCTATTGTGTGTGAAAAGTTAATAGAAAAATATAACGTGTTGAAAAAGAAAAGTCTAGATATTGAAAAGAAAATAGATGTTTGCATTCTAGAATTGATTGTGTTTTGCAAGAGAAAGTTGAGGCCTATAATGAAAGGGATTCATTGAGATCTCAATTGGAACTTGCTTTAAAAGAAAATAAAGTTTTAAAATCTAAAAATGATTGTGAAAATCTTTTGAAGAAAAATGAAAATTTGTCTTCAAAAGTAGATTTTGTTATAAAGAGAATGTTGATTTGAAAAATAAAATTATTTCTATTTCAAATGATTTAGATGTGTGTTTAAAAAAACATTGTTTTGCAAAATAAGATTGATGCACATGTTTGCCATGCTAGGGTAGTATCACACACTTCACCTATTGCATGCCACACTTTTTCTTCTAAGATTAATGATGATATTTGTTTGCTTAAGAAGAAGGTTGATTGTTTGGGCTCCACTATGAGCCAATGTGCCTTGAACCACAATCGGTTGGAACCTTGGTTCGAAAGAAACAAGTTCCATCCTTTATGCATGCACACCCTTCACGGCATACACATGCTCCTCACGGACACACCCATCACATGTATGCTCATGTGTACACATGTACACATTGTGGACGTAAGCGCCACCTTGCTAAATTTTGTTTTGATAGATTACATACTACTAATTTAGCAAAGAAATTTGTTTGGGTTAGAGAAGGGACTAACCCCCATGGACCCAACAAGATGTGGGTACCAAAGACCACCCCTCCTATTTTTGATGTAGGTGTGGGCTCTCACATGACGTGAGAGTGATGACACCTTGGAGTGGATGCGTTCCGGACTTAAAGGAAATCAATTGGATGCATCACTTTCAAGGGAAGATTTGGTGGAGATGACCCCCATGTTTTGGAGACAAGGAGAGTTGCTTCTTCAGTTTTGGTAACAATCCTTTACTCCCATTTATTGTTTACATGCTTTCCACTTCATTGTTTATATCATGTTTTGATAGTTTATAGCATATTTTTTTGATGTCTATGGATTAGTATGTTCATTCCATGTTTATTAGATCCTTGACATACATGTATAGTATTTGAGACACATATGCTTATATGAACCCATATTTAGTGTTCTCACTTTTGTTTAAGCTATAATGTACATCATGAATCTAATACATGTGAATTTACATAGTAATCATGTTTTAGTTTTATCATGATGACTTTTATGTTTGTTTTGATGCTTCATGTTTTGAATATATGTTTAAGTGTTAGTTTCATTAAGACTAGTTATATACTTGTACATAGGATGGGTTACAAATAAATCTATATATAGTTGAGCTTGAATGCTTATTTGAACCCTGATTGGTCCAGACAAGGTACAATGAAGTTCTTGCACAAAAATGAGGTGTGAAAGAAATGGTTAATGGTTTAGAGTTCACCTTTGATCTTGTTTACTTCGAATATGTGATTATTATACCTTGTTCCAATCTTTCGTTATAGCATATAGCTATACCGAGTCGAACCACAAGGAGAGCAAGCGTAGAAGCTTCACGATACTAGTGAGACAAAGAAACGATACCTCTTCTTTGTTAATTACACAAGAGCAATATACAAGAAGTTGTGGATTGGTGGTGCATTGTGAAAAAGAAGTGAAGTGAATGAAGTGTGATGAAGTAAAGAAAAGATAAGAATGCTAGAATAAGATGTATAAACTCTTTTGCTTAAAAAGATGCATGGCTAGCATTACTACACCTTCTTGCTAACATACTAACTCTATTGTTGATTGCAAGATTGCCTCATCAAGAATCATAGGCAATTTAATATAGCTTGCATGTGTAGTATTCCTTCTTGAAGACTAGAGTTCCTTTTAGTTAGTTAGCTAGAATCCTCTTCTTGAATCTTAGGTCCTTTTACTAGATGAACATTGAGGAACTATAGGCATGATACTCATTTAGTGCAAAGGTAGAAGAATCAAACTCTTTTGTACATTCAAAGCTTAACTACAAAGTTAGCTTGAAGTACTTGAGTTGATCTTGCTACACAAGTGACACAACCATGGTAATCCATCCTTTTGATCCAATCAAAGACTATTTATAAGAGACACACAATTCATCTAGAGATCTAGCAAGCAATCACCAAAGGATACATCCAAACTTCATTGGAATTTACAAGAAACATGAAATTATGCAAGCATTGAAGTTTACAATCAATCAAGAGCTAGTAGTAGCTAGGTGAGTCTTAGCTAGCCATGCATTCAAGAAATTAGCCCTCCATTACACTAACAAACAAGCTATAATTCTCCATGAAAGTAAAGATCTAATCAATTAAATTAAAGCTAGAATTAAATGCAAGAAATTAAAGCATAAGAAAAGAAAGCATACTCAATTCTAGTAAAGAGAAGATGAGAGCTCCATTGAATCTTTGCTTCAAGATTGTCACAAGTCTTGATTACAAACTCTCAAAGTGAAGAACTCTCTCTCAATTTAGGCTAGAAATCAAGGAGGAAGGAGAAGAGAACTAGAAACCTAAAACAAAAATTACACAAATCCAAAATTTTCTCTCTCTCTTCACTAGAGCTCACGCAGGTCTCTGCCCAGGTATTTATAGGCAAAGTTGAGAATCTTCTCGAATCCTAACCGTTGGCACGAAATCCGAGGCTCAACGGCCCTCAGATTGCCGCGGATTGCCGCGGATCTGCCGCCAGATTTGGGCCGTTGGCTCGGATCTTTCTGGTGAGATCTGGTGGTTAGGTTGTTGACCACGTGGGATGGTTGGATTCTCCACTTGGCGCGTAGATCTTGGTGAGATCTGATTTGATCTTTTGGCTAATTATGAATTACCCCCTTAATTATTACTAATTAAGGTAGTTAATTACTTCTCTTCTTTAAAGTGGAGATCTGCAAAATTAGAGAAAACATGGGTTAAAAATCATATTAATATACAATATGCAAAGTATAAAGGTGGTATAAAATGCAAATATGTGTAACAATCACACCCCCATACCTAGCTTTTGCTCGTCCTCGAGCAAAAATAAAAGAAAAAGAAAGAAAAATAAAATCCTAACTAATTATTACACCACTTTCGTAGGTGACACGATTGCACTGAGCACGTGCAACAAGCCGTTAAACCTCTAGGTTACCCTAGAGGAGGAGTGTTGTCTCCTGAGGGTTTTCAGCGGATTACACCCACAAAATCCATAAAGAAAGAAGACAAATGTTAGTGTTTTGAAAACGCATTTTGAACAAGAGACTAGTTTATGAACTATTTCCGCAAAAATATAAGTGATCCTAGGTCATAAGTCCACACTATAATCATTCTTTCTTAAACTAAGTCTCCATGCAAGATCTTGTCTTTAATTAAGGTAAGAATTCAAAATTGGATTGAATATTTTATCTTACATAAAACCTAGATAGTATGCACACCGTGACAGTGAAGATTTCTGGGATTTCAACTCCAACCATAAAGCCATTTTTTATTTATATATATATATTTTTTTCTTTTTTTTTTTTATTTTTCTTCCTTAGTTTAGGCTTCCTAGTCTACCCTTTTAGCGAGCCTTTAACCGATGACTCCCAAACCAGACGGTCTTAGGGCACCAGATGAGAAAACATCCCTCGGGTTTAAGGTCTCGAGTAGAAAAGGCCACCTAGCTAAAGTGGATTATTTTTTATCACCGTTAGGCGTGAATAACCATGCTTCTTGAGGCACGATTGTCCAGCTTAATTAGTGAGATCACCGTTAGGCGTGAGTCATCATGCTTCTTGAGGCACAATTTCCCAGCTTAATAAGTGATTTTTATTTATATATATATATATATATATATATATATATATTTTTTTTTTTTATGGCATTTTTGGTCTTTGTTTCCATCCCAAGAAATGTGTAAGTGTAAAGGGCATACTTATCTAAGGCAAAAAATGTAAGATAAAAATATCTCCTCAATTTTACTTACTTAGCCTATAATCTCAAACAAGATCTATTACTTCAACAAGGTTTAAGATGTCATAATTAAGGCTTTCTTAATTCCTAAGATACATCTTAATTTTCTTAAAAATAGATCAAAACTTTGTCTCTTATTTCAAAAAGTTTTTATTTTTTTTTTATATTATATTTTTCTAAAAGAAAAGTAAAATCTAAAAAGAAAGTGAAAAATCTAAAAATAAAAGAAAATCTAAAATAAAAGACCTAAAAAGAAAATAAAAATCCTAAAAAATAAAAAGGCCTAAAAGAAAGTGAAAAATCCTATGTTAGTATCAACCCCCCCATACCTATCTCATGCATTGTCCTCAATGTATGCAAGATAAAATGATGCATGAAATAGGTAAAGGTAAAAAGTCACTCCCTCCTCCTCTTTGGAACCGATGTGGTGCTTGGCCCGGCTGATTGTGTCCTCCTCAATGTCGCCTCAATGGTATCTAGTCTAGAGGATTGCTCCTCCAACCTGGAAGATTGCTCCTCCACCTTCTTTCTTAGCCTCACTTGACCCCTAAAAATTTTCTTCATGCCTTTCATATGGTAGATATGAAGGCTTGTGGTTCCGTAGGGGGTTCCTGTCTCCAGAATTGGGGCTCATCTTCCACCTCTAGACTTTCCTCTGAAGAGGACTCCACAGGTACAGTCTCAGGCATGCCACTGGGTGTCCAGAGCGCCTGCAAGCAACTATTGTATGAGCTTGTGGGTCTCTCTAACGTAATCGTCACTCGGGCAAATGTAGAAAAAATAGTGTCTGATATGAAATGCTGACACATACGTGTGATTAATACAGAATGAGAAAATTTTGGCCCCGAGTGCGAGAGGAATTTTCGATAATAGCACGGAAGATAGTCCGGTTCAAACAGACCGTGTGAGTCTGTGTCATCAAATCATGAATAATTTGTAGTACCGGTCTGTTGAAGGTAGAAGTGTGATCTAGCCCAAGAATATTTCGTTGGATCCAACGTCCAACACAATGAATGTTTCTGAATGTAGATTGGGCTTTGAGCCCCCGATCCTGGGTAGTGCAGCGTACACCCATAATGGCTAAGTAATCAATTAAAGGTAAGGGGTCGCTAGGATGGGGGAAAATGGGAACATGCGTGATGTGTGCAAGTAGTGGAAGCGTGACCAAAATATCACCGAATGGCATATGAGAGACAAATTGGTATGTATCATGATTCACAGAAGCATAGTCTATAGAATGGTAAAATGTGTTCACAAGATCCGGACAATAAAAAGCTTCGTGCTCATTATGATCAAACACCAAAGTGTACCAATTCCAGGCGCGGATTCGATCCACAAAAATATGCCCATATTCCCCTCTTTCACTAAAAAGTGCAGAAAAATCCCTCTCCACAAATAGATTTGGTGCCATAATTGCTAAAGACAATGAAGTAAAGGATTTGAGATAAGAAATTGCAAACCACCCCCCCGAGATCTTGGGGGGAAACCCAAATCAGTAGCACAGAAGGCACAGAGATGGCCTCAGGAAAACGCTCTCCGGATCTACCACCAGCAGAGGAAGATAGTCAGAATGGAGATTTCCGGCGCGCCTGAAATGGCAGAACTGCCGCGGATCGGCGGCAGGGCGCGGCAAAGGAGGGGATTTTTGGGTTCAGATTTTTGGTGGAGGTCGGCTGTGAAGGAAGAGGTTCAGATCTGAAATGAAATTCTCGGGTGAGGGATGATGAGTTGGAAGGAGAGCTTTAAATAGGGTAGGTAAAAAGGTGATGTACCAAGTTACCCCTAGGTCAAAGTTGAAATTACAACCCTAGGTCAAAATTTTTGAATATGAAAGGAATCCTAGGGAGGAAAGAGAATCCTAGGGATGTGAAATTCTTTTCATGCACAAAAATCCCAAAAAAAAAAAATTTTATTTTATTTTATTTTTTTTTTATTATATTTTTTTTTTATTTTTATTAACAAAAAGAAAAATATTTACAAGAGAAGTCCCAAAATGATAGTCAGGAGAATGCATGGGAAAAATATACAGATGGAAAAATGTCACAAATAAACTGGGTCGGAAAGACCCAATTCGTGAACATCGTGTGACAAAGAATCTGTGGTAAGAAATGGCTTTAAGCGTTGTCCATTCACAGTGAATATATTGCCATTAGTTGGGTCAAGAATCTCGATAGCTCCGTGGGAAAAGACAGTCTGCACAATAAAAGGTCCTGACCACCTGGTACGCAGTTTACCAGGGAAAAGATGAAGTCGAGAATTATATAACAGAACCTGTTGACCGACAGCAAAAATCTTCCTGTGAATGGCTTTGTCGTGAAACAGCTTGGTCCTGTGCTTTGTGATCCGAGCGTTATCGTATGCCTCGTTTCGTAACTCTTCCAGCTCGGATAGCTGCAGCTTTCTGAGAACACCGGCTTTATCCAAATCAAGATTCAGTTGCTTTAAAGCCCATAGTGCACGGTGTTCTAACTCAACAGGCAAGTGACATGCTTTCCCAAATATAACTCGGTACGGAGACATACCAAGGACAGTCTTGTAAGCGGTCCTGTATGCCCATAAGGCATCAGTCAGTTTGACGGACCAATCCTTACGATTTTGTCCTACGGTTTTTTCCAAGATGAGTTTTATCTGTCTGTTTGTTACCTCAACTTGCCCATTGGTTCGAGGATGATAAGCCGTGGACAATTTATGAGTAATGGAGTACTTCCGCATCAAGGCTTCAAAAGCCCTATTGCAGAAGTGACTCCCATTGTCGCTCAATATCGCACGGGGGGCTCCGAAGCGTGAAATGATGTACTCTCTTAAAAATTTAATGACAACTTGGTTGTCATTTGTTCGTGTAGGAATCGCTTCAGCCCACTTGGAAACATAATCTACGGCTACCAAGATGTATTGGTTACCGTAGGACAGAGGAAAGGGTCCCATAAAATCAATGCCCCATAGGTCGAAAATTTCGACTTCCAAGATGGGTGTGAGGGGCATCATGTTCCTTTGTGTAATCCGACCCGTCATTTGACATCTATCACAAAGCTTGCAAAAGTAAAGGCATCCTTAAAGAGAGTGGGCCAGTAGAATCCACTCTGGAGCACTTTTTCCGCAGTTTTTCGTGGACCAAAGTGTCCACCGCAAGCTAACTTGTGACAGAATGTCAAAACGCTCTGGTGTTCATCCTCCGGAAGGCATCTACGTATAATTTGGTCAGGACAGTACTTGAATAATTACGGTTCATCCAAAAGAAGAACCGCATTTGTCTCAGAAAACGGTGTTTGTCTTGTCCTGACCAATGGGAAGGAATTTGCCTGGTAGCAAGGTAGTTTACTATATCAGCATACCAGGGCTCTCCACTTATCACAAAGATGTGCTCATCAGGAAAGTCTTCATTAATCGGTATTTTCTCATGAGGTGCGTTCGGGATTCTTGACAAATGATCCGCAACCACGTTCTCAACGCCCTTTTTATCTTTTATCTCCAAGTCAAACTCTTGCAAAAGAAGGATCCATCGAATCAATCTTGCCTTTGCGTCCTTCTTTTGCATTAAGTACCTCAGGGCGGAGTGATCAGTAAAAATTATGGTCCTGGACCCTAGCAGATATTGGCGGAACTTCTCTAACGCAAAAACGACTGCCAAAAATTCTTTTTCAGTGGTCGTGTAATTCAGTTGGGCATCGTTTAGCGTTCTGCTAGCATAGTATATTACGTGCTGCCTATTTTCAATACGCTGTCCTAAAACAGCGCCTATCGCAAAGTCAGAGGCATCACACATAATTTCAAATGGCTTGGTCCAGTCCGGTGCAGATATGATCGGCGCAGAGACAAGTCTATTCTTTAGCTCTTTCCACGACTTTCGACATTCTTCATCAAAGATATAGGGTACGTCTTTTCCTAAGAGATTTGTCAAAGGTCTCGCAATATTACTAAACCCTTGAATGAATCTCCTATAGAAGCCCGCGTGCCCTAAGAAAGATCTAATGTCTTTTAAACATTGCGGTTCAGTGAGCTTGGTGATAACTTCCACCTTAGACTTGTCTACCTCGATTCCAATGCTTGATATCTTGTGTCCTAGTACAATTCCGTGCTTGACCATGAAATGACACTTTTCCCAATTAAGTGTCAAATCTTTTCCGTGCATCGTTGTAAAACCAGCTTTAGGTGGTACAAGCACTGCTCAAATGTATCCCCATATATTGAAAAGTCATCCATAAAGATTTCCAAAATTTCTCCACCATGTCCGAGAACAGGCTCAACATGCAACGTTGAAACGTTGCTGGAGCATTGCAAAGACCGAAGGGCATCCTACGGTATGCAAACGTTCCAAACGGACAGGTGAAGGTAGTCTTTTCCTGGTCCTCGGGAGCAATTGGGATCTGATTATATCCTGAATATCCATCCAGGAAACAATAATACTCATGCCCCGCCAATCTCTCCAGCATCTGATCAATAAATGGAAGAGGAAAGTGGTCTTTACGTGTGGCACTATTCAGTTTCCTGTAATCAATACAAACTCGAATCTTCGTTGGAAGACGTGTTTGTATTAATTCCTTATTCTCATTCTCCACAACAGTAAGCCAGCTTTCTTAGGCACAGCGTGGACCGGACTCACCCATTGACTATCGGATATGGGATATATGATCCCATTGTCTAAGAGTTTCAGAATCTCCGATCTAACAGCTTCTTGCATTATTGGGTTAAGTCGACGCTGTGGGTCTCTTTTAGGCTTGGCCTCTTCCGTCAAGTGAATTCTATGTTGGACAATGGAAGGACTAATCCCCTTAATATCAGCCATGGTCCAACCAATGGCTTCTCTGTTTTCCCTAAGCACAGTCAAAAGGTCCTCTTCTTGTTGTTCCGTAAGATTAGATGCAATGATTACCGGAAAGGATTCCTTCTCACCTAAGTACTTGTACTTGAGATGGGTGGGAAGAGCCTTAAGCTCAGAAGAAGGGACTGGATCTATAACCGGTTGCTCATGGTGCAAGGGAAGAATAGAAGTGGAATTAGTAGTCCTTTCAATATCTGATCCAACAATCTGATCAAGAGTTAGGTCGTCAGATTCTAACTCAAATTCTTCTTCAGATTCATATTCCATCTCCTCCACATGTTCGCTTGTTAGTCCTTCTATTAAGTTCACATCAAAAGAGTCATTCTCCACATCCCTTGGCTGCTTCCCCAGATGGAAGACATTCACCTCCTTAGTCATATCTCCGAACGTCAACCGCATTGATCCATTTCGACAATTTATGATAGCGTTTGCGGTTGCTAAGAAAGGACGTCCGAGAATGACAGGTGTTTGCGCTCTGTGATTATGTATGGGTTGTGTTTCAAGAACAACAAAGTCAACGGGGTAAATGAATTCCCCCACCCGTATTAAAACATCCGTAATTTTCCCCTTGGGAATCTTAACAGAGCGATCAGCCAGCTGAATTGTCATTTGGGTTGGACGAAGGTTGCCCAACCCTAACTGCTGGTACACGGAAAAAGGGAGAAGATTGATGCTAGCGCCCAAGTCTAGCAAAGCCCTATTTACTGTGGTCTGCCCTATGATACAAGAGATGGTAGGGCTCCCTGGATCCTTGTACTTCACAGGGATTGGACCATTAAGCAATTCACTCAGGTTGGAAGCCAAAAAGACTTTCTTAGGGACATTTGCCTTTCTTTTCTTAGTACACATTTCTTTCAGAAACTTGGCGTATGATGGGACCTGTTGAATAGCATCTAAGAGAGGGACATTGATCTGTACTTGATTAAATATCTCTCTTATCTTCTCCATGTGAGCATTATTCTTATGATTTATAAGCCTATTTGGGAATGGGACAACAGGCTTATAAGTTTGCTCATCAATTTTCCTTTTTCCTTTTGACTGGGATGTGGAAGGTTGTGAACTTGATGAAGGATTATCTTGCACAGGTTGAACTAGAACAGAGGTTGATGGTTTTGACACAGATTTTGGAACAAATTTTGGAGACTGATTTGAGACCTTGTTGTCTACATGTTTTCCAGACCTAAGGATGTGAATGGCTTGACATTGGCTTTGGCTAGGTCCTAGGTCTTCGACTTCATGCAGAGGAAAATGGGCTCTGGGATTAGGCACAGGTTGGCTAGGCAGCATTCCTTTTTGTCTTTCAGTCAAGGAATTAGCCAACTGTCCTATTTGGTTTTGCAGTTTATTCATATCCTGCTGCTGATTGTTCATCATTGCAGCTTGGGTTTTAGACAAAGTCTCAATCATTTTCTCCAACTCAGAGATTTTCTTATCTGAAGGATTGGGTGGTGGATGATTCTGGTATTGGGGCTGATAATTTGCTTGATATGGCACAGGATTTTAGTATGTTTGGAATCTGGGTGGACTCTGATATGAATTAACATTTGGTGGGTAAGTCGGAGGATATGCCTGAGCAGGATATTGTTGATGTGGAAATGGTTGTCTTGGCTGCTCATGACCAGACTGACTCCAAGAGAAGTTAGGATGGTTACGCCACCCTGGATTGTAGGTCCTGGAGTAAGGATTGTATGAAGGTCTGGTATACGCGGCATTTGTACTCTCCTGATAGCTTTGAGAATGATACACTGGACACTCTTCCAACACATGAGTTAAATCATGACAGTAAGTACAACCCGGGTGGACCATAGGTGCCACAGGTGGTGGGCTGGTCACTCGTGATGGGTTGACCTGATTAACAGAATTTTCCCGGGATTCTAGCAATTCAATCCTCTTCATCAGCTGTGTAATCTTAGCTTCTGCAGCTATAGAGGATCCTATCGAGTGTAAACCAGTTCTGGAAGTGGTTGGTGTAGGTTTCTCAGGGCAAGATTCCCACTGGAGAGTTTTCTCTGCTAGAGCCTCAAAAAGATCCCAACCCTGGTCTTCATCCTTTTTAAGAAATTCTCCTTGACACATTGTCTCAAGGAGAGTCTTAGTCTGATAGTCCAGTCCATCATAGATAATCTGGCATTGCGCCATTTCTCTATACCATGATGGGGACACAGGGCTACTAGGTCCTTAAAGCGCTCAAAGTATTTCCAGAATGGCTCATCGGGTTCTTGTTTGAATTGCATTATATTTTTGCGCATGAGGGCTGTCTTATGGATTGGGTAGAATTTTTTAGGAAGACCTTAATGAAATCATCCCATGAAGAGATAGAGCTAACAGGAAGACTGTACAGCCACTTCTTTGCAATATCCTTTAATGCAAATGGGACGAATCTAAGTCTTACAGCATCCTCTGTCAACTGGGAAATCCTCATCATGAGGCAGACTTCTTCAAACTCTCGTATGAAGATATAAGCATCTTCAGACTCTAATCCATGAAATCGTGGAAGAGTGTTTATAAACTGGGGTTTCAACTCAAAATTGTTTCCATTAGTGTCCGAGAGGAGAATACAAGAAGGAAGTGATGTGCGGATAGGATAGAACTTGTCCTGCAACGATACGTTGTTCGTCATGATTGTGTCGAGTGGTGGTGTATGTGGCAGTGTAGATGTTCTCACGAGCCTAGCAGAAATTGGTTCTCGATACCACTCACGCATACAAATACACAATCAACGTGCACCTTTCACACAGTTGAAAAATGAAAAATAACAATCAAGAAAAAGAAAAAATCAATCCAAGCTTCTAGGTTCCCTGAATCTAGACGACTCCTAACTTTAGATCGTCCACAGGAGGTTTGGCGCAGACCGTGACTATAAGCGAATCAGCCAGGAAAGGTCAAAGTTGTTGGGAGGTTTTTCGTCCGAAGACGTTCCTTAATTAAGTAACCAACAACCTTCGGGCTTTCGGCCCTTAACCCCTTTCCTAGACACTGATTATACAGAAGTCACTGTCCAACACTTTTCCCCCTTAGGAAAATCTCCTAATTGAGTCCGGATGTCCCTAGGGGCCAACGTCTAGCAATTTTTAATTAGAAGCTTAGGATAGTGAAAGCGTGGGGAAATGGTTTGTGGGCTAAGGAAGGGGTGATGAAATCCCCACCTTATCTTTGTTATGGGTTTTGCCCTTAGAGTTGATTCGTGCAAGTGTACGATGTAAACAAACAAGGATCACCCAAAGCTTAATTAAATCAAACAAGAGTGAGTCCTAGTCTATATGCAATGCTTTACGTACCTTGTCCCCCGCACTCTTCAACAGTAAATGTAAAGTAATTGAAAGACTCGTGCCTATAATGCAAGATGTCTAAACAATTTTTAACAATTAACACCCAATCTTTTACTGTTGATTAGCAAATATCAGGTGAAGAATACAAGATTTCATATATAGGCAGCAGTATTTTGCAGAGAGCAAAGCCCTGCAGAAAATAGGTTAGTAGTGAACTCCTCTATGCCGCGTTTCCACGGCAAAATCCAGGAAAACGCGGCACTTTGGAGGGATCCTGGTCTCTGCTTTCGAGAGCAGAGGCCCAGGTCCACTTATATGATTCTGCTGTGCAAAGTTTTCTGAATCTTCAACCTGTACCTGCAACAGAGAAGATATATCGTTTAGTTTCTCACTTGTAAAAATACCGTTGCTCTCCCCGGCAACGGCGCCAAAAATTGATTGGTCCAGACAAGGTACAATGAAGTTCTTGCACAAAAATGAGGTGTGAAAGAAATGGTTAATGGTTTAGAGTTCACCTTTGATCTTGTAATACCCCGTTCCCGGAATACGTACTTAGTTGCGTATTCAGATTTTTCGATCGTATTTTTCGATTTGTTTTCTGTAAATTATTCTGTATTATGAATTCCTTATGTGGTTGTTTTGTCTTGAATTTGGATTCGTGGATTCGGAGTCAGCCCTAGTCTGAACCGAAGGCCCGATCCTAGAGTATTACTCGATTTAGACATTCTGATAATTATAATTGACCGATTTTAGTTTTAAATATCATTTTCCAATATTATATTTTCTATGATTTTCTAGATTTTTCTGGAATTAAATTGAATTTCTTCAAAACCGGTGTCGGCCAGTGCCGCTGACCGATTCCTGGATTTTTAATTCTCAAACAGTTAGGAATTTCATGATGATCCTTTAGACATTATTTCTTAGAATCATATTTTCTACCTACATTCTTTTTCTGAGGATTTTATGATTTTATGAAAATTCTTTCGGAGTCGGTAGGTAACTGATTCCGGGATTTTTATCTTTAAAACTATAAAGTATTTCTTAAAACGGCTTTCACGATACATCTTATAATATCATTTTCTATCTAATTCATTTTTTGAGATTTTTCAGAATTTATCGAAAATTCACCGGTTTTGTGTCGACCGGTATCGCCGGAAGATTCCAGGATTTTTAATTTGAAATCTACATTAAATTTCTCGAATCCGATTTCACCGAGCATCTTAAAATATTATTTTCTATTTTTGAGGATTTTTCGGAACGATTCCGAAACAGTCGGATTTTTACCCTATTTTAATAATATTATTTCTTTCTCTCTCTTCTCCATTTCCTTTTCTTTTTCCTTCCCCAAAAGTCAACAGTCAACCTGACAGCCCATTTCCCCCCAATCACATCAGCAGCCTGTCCCATCCCATCAAAAATTTCCATTAAAATAAACTTCCCCCTTATTTCTTTTCAATTATTTCATTTCTTTTCTTTTTTATTTTCCTTTTTCTTTTCTTCTTCCTTTCCTTTCTTCTCTTTTCTTTTTCCTTTTTCTGGAGCTGGCGACAGCCGCTCCCTTCTTCTGATCGGCGCCCCGGTGAGGGGCTGTGCGCCGCCGGCGAGTCGCCGGCGGCTGACCGCGGCCAGGGGGCCTGTAGGCCCCCTGTGCGTTGGCGGAGGAGGGGCGGAGCCCCCTCTCTCTTCTCCCCTTCACTCCTCTCTTTCCCTCTCTGTTTAGCACGCCGGCGGCCAGGATCGCCGCCGGCGGCCCCTGTCGGTGGAGGGGAGGCGCAGCCTCCCCTCTCTCCCTCTGATTGGGCACGCCGGCGGCCCGGACAGCCGCCGGCGGCCACTTCGTGTGGAGGGGAGGCGCGGCCTCCCCTCTCTCCTTCTCTGTTGGGCGCGCCGGCGGCCAGGACCGCCGCCGGCGGCCCCTGTGCTGAGAGGGGGGCAGCAGCCCCACTGCCCCCTGTCCTCTCTCTCTTGTTCCCTCTCTCTCTCTCTCATCTCCCTCTCTCTCATTCTCTCTCACTGCAACCTCTCTCTCTCTCTCACTGTTTCTCTCCTCTCTCCTTCTCTCTCCTCTCTTTCTCACTCTAGCTCTCTCTCTCTCTCCTCTTTCTCTCTTTTCCTTCTCTCTCTCTCTTCCTCTCTCTTCCTCTCTCTCCTCTCTCTACAATTCCTCTCCCTCTCTCTCCTCAGTTTCTCTCTCTAACTCCTCCCTAGACCCTCTCTAAAACCTCCACTTTCTCTCTCTAGGGTTTCTCCCTCTAAAAATCACTCTTTCTCTCTCTAGGTTATCCCTTTCTAAAAATCACTCTTTCTCACTCTAGATTTTCTCTCTCTAGAAATCTCCCTCTAGATTCTCTCTCTAGAAATCTCACTTTCTCTCTCTAAATAGACTCTCTCTAAAAATCCCATTTTCTCTCTCTAGACTTTCTCTCTCTAAACCTCTCTTTCTCTCTCTAACTCTTTCTCTCTCCTCTTCACTCTACATATTTATATCACAGGTTATGGCGCATCCCGAACTTCAGTGGATTACGGATATTTCGGTATATTGGTGACTCAGGCGAGTGTTCTCACTCGCTACCCTCTTACTTCTTATTTCATTGATTATGCGCATGTTCTCGCTTTAGCTTTCATGTATTTTATTTCATGTGCTATGTCTTTTATTGCTTATACCATGCGTGGCCGACCCTTCGTGGTCGTTGGACTTTGGATTACTGTTATGTTTACACTTGCCCTACTACTACTTCAGACTTGTTAGTTGCATGCTTCCTTTTAACACATGTATATCACCTGACCATCTAGTGTATACCACCTGACCACCCGACTTGCTACTATTTGGTAAGACCCTATTGGTATGACCTGACTTACCCAGACTATTATCAATCCCTTGACATAACTTGCCACCTGATTATTATCAATCTCTTATATGTTTGGTTGCTTATTCATTATCACCATCCTATCATGCTATCACCTTACACCCAGCATGATAACTTGACTTGTGATTATTACCTTTACGGGAACTTGACCTTATTATCTTGTATCATGATCAGTGACCTGTTTCCTGCTTTACATGCAGTGACCTGACTATATGTATTTATGTACTCCTGATTCCTGATCATGTCTATTTCCTGTTTTTCCCGTAAAGTGATAATTAAACTATTGAATCTTAAAATGGACCAACTTGTATTGGGTCGGGGGAAACATGCGGATATCGATATGTGTTCGTGTTTACAGTGGCATTAGGTTGTGCACTATATCCGGTCTTACCTGTGGTACTCCAGGGGACCGAGGGGAGTGCTTTCTCCCTTTCCTGTTTACTGTCATGACAAGGGCATACATAAGTCCCTCCTGTTTAGCCTTGCGGCAGGTTCCGTCTTCAAGCAACGGAACAATCCTGGGCCGTGGTCCCGGGTATGCACGGGACCCACTGTAAACATAGTTCGTTGATACCCCCGCTGTTTCCAATAACAACCTCGACTTGCTTATATATGGATGTATGTGAGTTGGCCGTACACCGAGACACATACCGAGATATATGGGCAAGACGAGTAATAATAAAGTGTCATAATAACTGGCTCTTTAAGTTGTAAGTAGAGGTATGTGGAATGGGACGCATACCAAAGCCTACATCTTAAATAGCTATGAATTTGTGCTGTGCCTTACCGTATTTGCTTTTCCCGGACTTTATATCGGATTTCATGTTTTATGAGTATTATGATATGACTACCTTGTAGCTCGTCCTTGGTTTTATTCTGATTTCCTGTTTTATGATTATCATGCCATATCTATTCTTACCTGCTCTATCCTATCTGCCTCCTGAGTATTTCCTACTTGATATATGCATTATTGTGCTCACCCTGCTTCACCACTTGGTTTTGCTTCTACACTCGCCTGGGGAGTATCATTTGACTCCCCTGGATTCTCACGTCCAGGTCTTGGAGCTTGGAGCGAGTGGATTTACCCCTTCGCTGCTCAGAGTAGCGCAGCGGTAGCGTGGATCTCCAGCCGACCGTCCAGAGCCACATCCTTCCAGGCCCCCTGTATGCCTCCCGAGTTTCCTCTCAGCAAACTCGTGAGTGCCCTATTTCTATTTACTCTTGTACTTTTCCTTGTATACCTGTATGTGAGCTCCCTTTTGTACCATTCATATATGTATATTCTTTGTACTCCCGCATTTGCGCATATCTGTGATGTATTATTATTGTAATATTCATCACCTCTGGTGATAACTCTGTGATTGTATATATATGTGTTGGAATGTATAATGCACCATATGCTTCCGTACTCTGATTCTTGTCTGTACTGATGCTTAGCGTATATACGGGAAGGTACTTCGGACTTACGTATATACGTTGCAGTGACGTCCCCGTATCGCCGGGATCGGGGCGTTACAGGTTGGTATCAGAGCTTAGGCTCTAACCTCCTCAGTACGTCCAGAAGGCAAATCAATGGTAAAGAGATTTGCAACTGGAATACATGAGTCTTGATTATACATTCCAACTGCAAGTGCAGAGTTATCTATTTCTTGGCTATCTTTCCTTTGATTTCTAATCCCTCCTTGAATATCTTTCCCTTGATTCCTAATCACTCCTATCCTTTCCCTGTTTTGGTTTTATGTTTGGTTTTATGAAGCCTTATACTATTTTAAGATATGACTAGACTAGAGAGGTAGTGGCTGGTTCAGAATGAAGCTATTATGTGATCTCTTCGGCCAATTCTATGAAGCTTGGTATTCTCCAGATCGATCTTGATCTGGCTATCTTTCAGAAGACAGCATTCGGGATTCTTAATTATCGGTCTACTTTATTATGCTCAGGATTTTCGGGGTTTTCTTTATTACACAGCCACGACGTCATCGGTATTCATTTATTTCACAGCCACGACATCCTCAGTATTATTCAGCATTATTCTAAAGATTTATTACACAGCCACGACATCATCAGCCGGAAATGCAGAGTATGATTATTATTCAGTTGACTTGAGAGCCCTACCTATAGTGCTTCATATCTTAATTAGTATAAATTCCAGCCTTTGTCCCTTTGTATTCAATTTACCCCTTAACGAAATTGCGAGGACGCAATTTTTTGTAAGGTGGGTGGATTGTAATACCCCGTTCCCGGAATACGTACTTAGTTGCGTATTCAGATTTTTCGATCGTATTTTTCGATTTGTTTTCTGTAAATTATTCTGTATTATGAATTCCTTATGTGGTTGTTTTGTCTTGAATTTGGATTCGTGGATTCGGAGTCAGCCCTAGTCTGAACCGAAGGCCCGATCCTAGAGTATTACTCGATTTAGACATTCTGATAATTAGAATTGACCGATTTTAGTTTTAAATATCATTTTCCAATATTATATATTTTCTATGATTTTCTAGATTTTCTGGAATTAAATTAAATTTCTTCAAAACCGGTGTCGGCCAGTGCCGCTGACCGATTCCTGGATTTTTAATTCTCAAACAGTTAGGAATTTCATTATGATCCTTTAGACATTATTTCTTAGAATCATATTTTCTACCTACATTCTTTTTCTGAGGATTTTATGATTTTATGAAAATTCTTTCGGAGTCGGTAGGTAACTGATTCCGGGATTTTTATCTTTAAAACTATAAAGTATTTCTTAAAACGGCTTTCACGATACATCTTATAATATCATTTTCTATCTAAATTCATTTTTTGAGATTTTTCAGAATTTATCGAAAATTCACCGGTTTTGGTGTCGACCGGTATCGCCGGAAGATTCCAGGATTTTTAATTTGAAATCTACATTAAATTTCTCGAATCCGATTTCACCGAGCATCTTAAAATATTATTTTCTATTTTTGAGGATTTTTCGGAACGATTCCGAAACAGTCGGATTTTTACCCTATTTTAATAATATTATTTCTTTCTCTCTCTTTCTCCATTTCCTTTTCTTTTTCCTTCCCCAAAAGTCAACAGTCAACCTGACAGCCCATTTCCCCCCAATCACATCAGTAGCCTGTCCCATCCCATCAAAATTTCCATTAAAATAAACTTCCCCTTATTTCTTTTCAATTATTTCATTTCTTTTCTTTTTTATTTTCCTTTTTCTTTTCTTCTTCCTTTCCTTTCTTCTCTTTTCTTTTTCCTTTTTCTGGAGCTGGCGACAGCCGCTCCCTTCTTCTGATCGGCGCCCCGGTGAGGGGCTGTGCGCCGCCGGCGAGTCGCCGGCGGCTGACCGCGGCCAGGGGGCCTGTAGGCCCCCTGTGCGTTGGCGGAGGAGGGGCGGAGCCCCCTCTCTCTTCTCCCCTTCACTCCCCTCTCTTTCCCTCTCTGTTGAGCACGCCGGCGGCCAGGATCGCCGCCGCGGCCCCTGTCGGTGGAGGGGAGGCGCAGCCTCCCCTCTCTCCCTCTGATTGGGCACGCCGGCGGCCCGGACAGCCGCCGGCGGCCACTTCGTGTGGAGGGGAGGCGCGGCCTCCCCTCTCTCCTTCTCTGTTGGGCGCGCCGGCGGCCAGGACCGCCGCCGGCGGCCCCTGTGCTGAGAGGGGGGCAGCAGCCCCACTGCCCCCTATCCTCTCTCTCTTGTTCCTCTCTCTCTCTCTCATCTCCCTCTCTCTCTCATTCTCTCTCACTGCAACCCTCTCTCTCTCTCACTGTTTCTCTCTCCTCTCTCCTTCTCTCTCCTCTCTTTCTCACTCTAGCTCTCTCTCTCTCTCCTCTTTCTCTCTTTCCTTCTCTCTCTCTCTTCTTCCTCTCTCTTCCTCTCTCTCCTCTCTCTACAATTCCTCTCCCTCTCTCTCCTCAGTTTCTCTCTCTAACTCCTCCCTAGACCCTCTCTAAAACCTCCACTTTCTCTCTCTAGGGTTTCTCCCTCTAAAAATCACTCTTTCTCTCTCTAGGTTATCCCTTTCTAAAAATCACTCTTTCTCACTCTAGATTTTCTCTCTCTAGAAATCTCCCTCTAGATTCTCTCTCTAGAAATCTCACTTTCTCTCTCTAAATAGACTCTCTCTAAAAATCCCATTTTCTCTCTCTAGACTTTCTCTCTCTAAACCTCTCTTTCTCTCTCTAACTCTTTCTCTCTCCTCTTCACTCTACATATTTATATCACAGGTTATGGCGCATCCCGAACTTCAGTGGATTACGGATATTTCGGTATATTGGTGACTCAGGCGAGTGTTCTCACTCGCTACCCTCTTACTTCTTATTTCATTGATTATGCGCATGTTCTCGCTTTAGCTTTCATGTATTTTATTTCATGTGCTATGTCTTTTATTGCTTATACCATGCGTGGCCGACCCTTCGTGGTCGTTGGACTTTGGATTACTGTTATGTTTACACTTGCCCTACTACTACTTCAGACTTGTTAGTTGCATGCTTCCTTTTAACACATGTATATCACCTGACCATCTAGTGTATACCACCTGACCACCCGACTTGCTACTATTTGGTAAGACCCTATTGGTATGACCTGACTTACCCAGACTATTATCAATCCCTTGACATAACTTGCCACCTGATTATTATCAATCTCTTATATGTTTGGTTGCTTATTCATTATCACCATCCTATCATGCTATCACCTTACACCCAGCATGATAACTTGACTTGTGATTATTACCTTTACGGGAACTTGACCTTATTATCTTGTATCATGATCAGTGACCTGTTTCCTGCTTTACATGCAGTGACCTGACTATATGTATTTATGTACTCCTGATTCCTGATCATGTCTATTTCCTGTTTTTCCCGTAAAGTGATAATTAAACTATTGAATCTTAAAATGGACCAACTTGTATTGGGTCGGGGGAAACATGCGGATATCGATATGTGTTCGTGTTTACAGTGGCATTAGGTTGTGCACTATATATCCGGTCTTACCTGTGGTACTCCAGGGGACCGAGGGGAGTGCTTTCTCCCTTTCCTGTTTACTGTCATGACAAGGGCATACATAAGTCCCTCCTGTTTAGCCTTGCGGCAGGTTCCGTCTTCAAGCAACGGAACAATCCTGGGCCGTGGTCCCGGGTATACACGGGACCCACTGTAAACATAGTTCGTTGATACCCCCGCTGTTTCCAATAACAACCTCGACTTGCTTATATA
Organism: Agave tequilana; assembly: GCA_038442645.1. NCBI lineage: Eukaryota > Viridiplantae > Streptophyta > Magnoliopsida > Asparagales > Asparagaceae > Agave > Agave tequilana. The sequence continues at coordinate 25,055 of JAVJIF010002831.1, forward strand.
TGGATGTATGTGAGTTGGCCGTACACCGAGACACATACCGAGATATATGGGCAAGACGAGTAATAATAAAGTGTCATAATAACTGGCTCTTTAAGTTGTAAGTAGAGGTATGTGGAATGGGACGCATACCAAAGCCTACATCTTAAATAGCTATGAATTTGTGCTGTGCCTACCGTATTTGCTTTTCCCGGACTTTATATCGGATTTCATGTTTATGAGTATTATGATATGACTACCTTGTAGCTCGTCCTTGGTTTTATTCTGATTTCCTGTTTTATGATTATCATGCCATATCTATTCTTACCTGCTCTATCCTATCTGCCTCCTGAGTATTTCCTACTTGATATATGCATTATTGTGCTCACCCTGCTTCACCACTTGGTTTTGCTTCTACACTCGCCTGGGGAGTATCATTTGACTCCCCTGGATTCTCACGTCCAGGTCTTGGAGCTTGGAGCGAGTGGATTTACCCCTTCGCTGCTCAGAGTAGCGCAGCGGTAGCGTGGATCTCCAGCCGACCGTCCAGAGCCACATCCTTCCAGGCCCCCTGTATGCCTCCCGAGTTTCCTCTCAGCAAACTCGTGAGTGCCCTATTTCTATTTACTCTTGTACTTTTCCTTGTATACCTGTATGTGAGCTCCCTTTTGTACCATTCATATATGTATATTCTTTGTACTCCCGCATTTGCGCATATCTGTGATGTATTATTATTGTAATATTCATCACCTCTGGTGATAACTCTATGATTGTATATATATGTGTTGGAATGTATAATGCACCATATGCTTCCGTACTCTGATTCTTGTCTGTACTGATGCTTAGCGTATATACGGGAAGGTACTTCGGACTTACGTATATACGTTGCAGTGACGTCCCCGTATCGCCGGGATCGGGGCGTTACAGATCTTGTTTACTTCGAATATGTGATTATTATACCTTGTTCCAATCTTTCGTTATAGCATATAGCTATACCGAGTCGAACCACAAGGAGAGCAAGCGTAGAAGCTTCACGATACTAGTGAGACAAAGAAACGATACCTCTTCTTTGTTAATTACACAAGAGCAATATACAAGAAGTTGTGGATTGGTGGTGCATTGTGAAAAAGAAGTGAAGTGAATGAAGTGTGATGAAGTAAAGAAAAGATAAGAATGCTAGAATAAGATGTATAAACTCTTTTGCTTAAAAAGATGCATGGCTAGCATTACTACACCTTCTTGCTAACATACTAACTCTATTGTTGATTGCAAGATTGCCTCATCAAGAATCATAGGCAATTTAATATAGCTTGCATGTGTAGTATTCCTTCTTGAAGACTAGAGTTCCTTTTAGTTAGTTAGCTAGAATCCTCTTCTTGAATCTTAGGTCCTTTTACTAGATGAACATTGAGGAACTATAGGCATGATACTCATTTAGTGCAAAGGTAGAAGAATCAAACTCTTTTGTACATTCAAAGCTTAACTACAAAGTTAGCTTGAAGTACTTGAGTTGATCTTGCTACACAAGTGACACAACCATGGTAATCCATCCTTTTGATCCAATCAAAGACTATTTATAAGAGACACACAATTCATCTAGAGATCTAGCAAGCAATCACCAAAGGATACATCCAAACTTCATTGGAATTTACAAGAAACATGAAATTATGCAAGCATTGAAGTTTACAATCAATCAAGAGCTAGTAGTAGCTAGGTGAGTCTTAGCTAGCCATGCATTCAAGAAATTAGCCCTCCATTACACTAACAAACAAGCTATAATTCTCCATGAAAGTAAAGATCTAATCAATTAAACTAAAGCTAGAATTAAATGCAAGAAATTAAAGCATAAGAAAAGAAAGCATACTCAATTCTAGTAAAGAGAAGATGAGAGCTCCATTGAATCTTTGCTTCAAGATTGTCACAAGTCTTGATTACAAACTCTCAAAGTGAAGAACTCTCTCTCAATTTAGGCTAGAAATCAAGGAGGAAGGAGAAGAGAACTAGAAACCTAAAACAAAAATTACACAAATCCAAAATTTCTCTCTCTCTTCACTAGAGCTCACGCAGGTCTCTGCCCAGGTATTTATAGGCAAAGTTGAGAATCTTCTCGAATCCTAACCGTTGGCACGAAATCCGAGGCTCAACGGCCCTCAGATTGCCGCGGATTGCCGCGGATCTGCCGCCAGATTTGGGCCGTTGGCTCAGATCTTTCTGGTGAGATCTGGTGGTTAGGTTGTTGACCACGTGGGATGGTTGGATTCTCCACTTGGCGCGCAGATCTTGGTGAGATCTGATTTGATCTTTTGGCTAATTATGAATTAACCCCCTTAATTATTACTAATTAAGGTAGTTAATTACTTCTCTTCTTTAAAGTGGAGATCTGCAAAATTAGAGAAAACATGGGTTAAAAATCATATTTAATATACAATATGCAAAGTATAAAGGTGGCATAAAATGCAAATATGTGTAACAATCAAACCCATTAGATGTGCTAGTATAGTCTAGTTTTGATGATTCATACATTTCAAACTTGTATTCCATTTTTGAATTTGTTTTATGATTGTGTATTTCACTTCACGTATATGTTTGTATTGCCAAACCTTAAGATATACATGTATACCCCTTGAGTCATTTGCCTTTCATGCAAATCTATATTATGGACTCAAATTGTGTTTAGGGATATGTATGTATACTTCTTGTGTTGACAATTCATACATATACCTTGAAATGAAAATTGCCTTGATGAAAATTTAGCTTATCATGATTTTCATGTCTTTCATGTATTTATGTTTAACTTCATGTATATGTCCATCTAGTTCAAACTAATCTTATACATATACATCTTTTTGAGCCACGTGCCTTCATGAATATTCATTTAGTGGACTCAACGTGGACTCGTTGAGTTTTGGATATGTATGTATATTTTAGCTTGTATTAGACATACATATGCCTTGAAGATTAAATAAGGAGTTTTATATGATTTTTCATGATTTTGATGGAATTATGTTTTAAGGAATAATTGAGCTTAATGAAATATTTTTCATGATTATGATCTTCACATATTATTTGTACACTCATATCTATTGCTCATGTTTTGTTTCTCATGAGTTATGCTTTATTGATTAGAGTGATGATTATCATGTGAATTTTAATTTTGTTTTATTCCTTGCTTGAAGGATTTCGTGCTAGTTAACAAATTTTCCATTTAACTAGTTGCGGCGTTCTTCATTTTGGTAGTGATTTTCAAACAAAACTACATTTTCAAATCTATCTTTGAAAACCCCTACCTTCTAAGGGCGGTAGGATGGGAGATCATGTTCATGTATGCCCTAAATTGAAAATCTTTAAAACTTGAATTATGATTGGGTGGTAGATAATATGATGTATACACTTGAACTTATTGTTATGTCAATTGGTATCATTGAACTCTCTCAATTGGTATCATTTTGATCTTCTTGTATACTCATATATGTTTTGTATGTATGTATGCTTTAAATTCCAAGTATATCAATTTCTATTGGTATCTATCTTTCATACATATATATGTTTGTGTTTATGCTAGTGCTTGAGTTTCAATTTTGTTTAAATTGATTACTTTTAAATTGTTATCAAGACTATGCATGTCTTTAGTTTGTTTTTCATAAAGGGGGAGAAAATTTGATTTTGTATTTCAATTGGTATTTGTACTCCCACTCTTTATGATTAAAAGTTGTTATTTTGAACATATGATATCAACATCAAATTTATTTATATATTTTCAAAATGAAATATATTCTTACAATTGGTATCAAAATTTGTGTTTAGACATTCAAAATTTGTTATGTTGTTTTACAATTGGTAATTTGTTATGTTTAATTACAATTGGTATTTTTAAAATTTTGTTTAAAGAAAATATTCAAAGTTTTGATTTGTATTTCCTATATGCAAGGAGAGCTTAACATCTCTCTTACATATAGATTCATGTTGAGTATATTATAAATTGAGGAGCTTGACAACTCTTCTTTATATGATATACGTGTGTAGGGGGAGCTTCACATCTCCTCTTATGCATTACATAATATGTGTTATGTGAATTGGGGCTTGTCATCCCTTCTTCATGTAATGCATATGTGTAGGGAAGCTAACTTAGCGTCTTCCTCTTCATGAATGTATATAGCATATAACATATATTGATTCTTGTTTATTGGTATCAAGATGCTTTGATTGGGAAAAACAAGGTATGTGAAGTTCTTGCACAAGAATTAGGTATTAAAGATAAGGTTTAGAGTTCACCTTTGGTTCTTGTTCACTTCAAATATGTAATTGATATACCTTGTCCAATCTTCGCTATAGCATATAGCTATACCAAGTCGAACCACAAGGAGAGCTAGCGTAGAAGCGTTACGATACTAGTGAGAAAAAGAAACGAGATTTCTTCTTTGTTAATTACACAATTTCAAGAAATGTAAAAGACATGGTGAATTGGTGTATTGTGGAAAAAGAAAGTAAAAGAATTAAGTGTGATGTGAAAGAATGAAATGTGATGTAAAGAAAAGAATGCTAGAAGAAAGTGTGTAAACTCTTTTGATAGAAAGATGCATGGCTAGCCTAACTACACCTCATTGCTAACATACTAACTCTATGTTGATTGCAAGATTGCCTCATATTGAATCATAGGCAATTGAAGATAGCTTGCATGTTCAAGTGTAGTTTTCCTTCTTGAAGACTAGTGTTCCTTTTTAGTTAGTTAGCTTGAAGCCTCATCTTGAATATAAGGCTCTCTTAATGGATGTTCATTGAGGAATTATAGGCTTGGTACTCAATTAGTGCTAAGGTTAGAAGAATCAAAACTCTTTTGGACATTCAAAGCTTAACTACAAAGTTAGCTTGAAGTGCATGAGTTGATCTTGCTACACAAGTGACACATCCATGGTAATCCATCCTTATATTCCATCAAAAGCTCTTATAAGAGGCACATAATTCATATGGAGATCTAACAAGCCATTACCAAAGGATACAACTATACTTCATTGGAATTCACTAGAAACATAGAATTATGCAAGAATTGAAGTAGACAATCAACCAAGAGATAGTAGTAACTAGGTGAGTCTTAGCTAGCCATGCAACAAGAACTTAGCCTTCCATTAAACTAACAACAAAGCTATAATTCTCCATAGAAAGCAAAGATCTAAGCAATTAAACTAGAACTAGAATTAAATGCAAGAAATTAAAGCATATGAAAAGAAAGCATACTCAAGTCTTGCAAAGAGAAGATGAAAGATCCATTGATGAATCCTTGATTCAAGAGTGTCACTCTCTTGATTACAAGCTCTCAAACTGAAATCTCTCTCTCAATTTGGCTAGAACTCAAGGAGGAAGGAGAAGAGAACTAAAAACCTAGAACAAAAATTACAACAAATCCCTAATTTTCTCTCTCTCTTCACTCGATCTCGCGCAGACCTCTGGCCACCTATTTATAGGCAAATCAGAGAAGCTTCTGGAGCCATAACCGTTGGCACGAAATCCGAGGCTCAACGGCCCTAGGATTGCCGCGGATTGCCGCGGATTTGCCGCTAGATCCTGGCCGTTGAGCCGGATCTTTCTGGTGAGATCTGGTAGTTGGGTAGTTAGCCACGTGGACTACTTGGATTCTCCAATTGGCGCGCGGATCTTGGTGAGATCTGATTTGATCTTTTGGCTATTTTTGAATTAACCCCCTTAATTATCACTAATTAAGGTGATTAATGACTTCTTCTCTTTAAAGTGTGGATCTGCAAAATTAGAGAAAATAGGGGTTAAAAATCACATTTAATATACAATATGCAAGGTATAAAGGTGGTATAAAATGCAAATATGTGTAACAATCACACCCCCATACCTAGCTTTTGCTCGTCCTCGAGCAAAAATAAAAGAAAAAGAAATAAAAAAATCCTAACTAATTATTACACCACTTTCGTAGGTGACACGATTGCACTGAGCATGTGCAACAAGCCGTTAAACCTCTAGGTTACCCTAGAGGAGGAGTGTTGTCTCCTGAGGGTTTTCAGCGGATTACACCCTCAAAATCCAAAAAAGAAAAGGGTTAGTGAAATTTTTGATCCATGCTTTAAAGATTCTAAATTGACCTATAGGTTTCAGGTTACTCAAAACTCTTCATTCTTCTTATAAGTATCTATTTAGAATTTTGTTTTCAGCTTAGGTTAAGATTTTGGGGAGAAGATCAAAAACCGGATTTTGCATCAATCCTAGGATATATATATCTATAAATATGAAGGATCTTTCTCAGACTAACTTCATTTATTTACTTATATACATAACAAAAATATTTTTTTTTTATATACAATTTTTATTTATTTACATTTCCTTATCATCCTTAGGTATCCTAGTCTACCCATGTAACAAGCCTCTTACCGATGACTCCCAAACCAGATGATTTTAGGGCACCAGATGAGAATACATCCCTCGGGTTCGAAGACTCGAGTAAACTAAGTTACTTAGGATTTTAAGGACTTAACCACCTTTAGGCGTGACTTGTAATGCTTCTTGAGGCACAACTAACTAGCTTAATCAGTGGCTAAGTATTTATTATTTCTTTTTTTTTTCTTTTTGACCATCTTTAGGCGTGATTGGCAATGCTTCTTGAGGCACGACTAACCAGCTTAATCAGTGGCTAAGTATTTATTATTTCTTTTTTTTTTTTCTTTTGACCATCTTTAGGCGTGATTGTCAATGCTTCTTGAGGCACGGCCTACCAGCTTAATCAGTGGTTTTTTTATTTATATACACACATTTTTTTCATTTTTTTTATTATATATATATGTGAATAAAGTCGCAAAGTCTTTGATTAATCCCTCAATATGTTCAATATATATATCCTAAAGAAAGAATTAAAATCTAGTAATTTTTCTAATCCTTTATTACTTAACCTAAAAATTTAACAAAATTCCTCTTTTCAACTTATAATTGGAAATCTTAGTTAAGGGCTTCCTTAATCCCTAAATTTCAATTTAGATTCTTTAAACATGGATCAAAGAATTTCTTCTCTTTTTTTTTTTTTATTATAATTTTTTTTTTTTTAAAGAAAGGTAAAATCTAAAAAGAAAGTGAAAAATCTATAAGAAAGATAAAATCTAAAATAAAAGACCTAAAAAGAAAATAAAAATCCTAAAAAATAAAAAGGCCTAAAAAGAAAGTGAAAAATCCTATGTTAGTATCTACCCCCCATACCTATCTCATGCATTGTCCTCAATGTATGCAATATGAAATGATGCATGACATAGGTAAAGGATAAACTACTCCCTCGTCCTCTTTGGATCCGCAGTGGTACTGGGTCCAGCTGATTGTGTTCTCCTCAACATCGCCTCCATCCCATCTAATCTAGAGGATTGCTCCTCTACCTTCTTCCTAAGCCTAACTTGTCCCCGAAATATCCTCTTCATGCCTTTCCAAATAGTAGACATGAAGGCTTTTGGTTCGGTTGGGGTTTCCTGTCTCCAGAATTGGGGCTCATCTTCCACCTCTAAGCTTTCCTCTGAAGAGGACTCCACAGGTACAGTCTCAGGCATGGCACTGGGTGTCCAGAGCGCCTGCAAGCAACTATTGTATGAGCTTGTGGGTCTCTCTAACGTAATCGTCACTCGGTCAAATGTAGAAAAAACAGCGTCAGACATGAAACGTTGACACAGACGTGTAATTAATATGGAATGAGAAAACTTTGCACCCCGAGTGCGAGAGGAATTTTCAATAATGGCACGGAAGATAGTTCGGTTCAAACAGACCGTGTGATTCTGTGTCATCAAGTCATGAATAATCTGTAACACAGGTCTATTGAAGGAAGAAGTGTGATCTAGCCCTAGAATGTTTCGTTGGATCCAACGTCCAACGCAATGAATATTTTTGAATGTAGATTGGGCTTTGAGCCCACGATCCTGGATAGTGCAGCGTACACCCATAATGGTTAAGTAATCAATTAACGGCAAAGGGGTCGCTAGGATGGGGAAAAATGGGGGCATGAGTGATTTGTTCAAGAAGTGAAAGTGTGACCCAGATGTCACCAAATGGCATGTGAGATACAAATTGATATGGGTCATGATTCACAGAGGCATAATCTATTGAATTGTAAAAAGTGTGAACAAGATCGGGACAGTGAAATGCTTCATGCTCATTGTGATCAAACACCAAAGTGTACCAATTCCAAGCGCGGATTCGATCCATAAAAATATGCCCATATCCCCCACTTTCATTAAAGAGTGCAGAAAAATCCCTCTCCACATACAAATTTGGGGCCATATATGCTAAGGAAAGTAAATCAAAGGATTTGAAAGAGAGAAATACAAACCACCCCCGGAGATCGTGGGGGGAAATCCAACACAGTAGTGCAGAAAGCACAAAAATGGCCTCGGGAAAAAGGTTTCTGATTCTGTCTCCAGCAAAAGGAATCAGTCAATCTGGACTTTTCCGGCGGGCCTGATCTGACAGAAGTGTCGCAGATCGGCGGCAGGGCGCGGCGGCTTGGAAGAATCTGGGGATCAGAAAATTTTTGGAGGTCGGCTGTGAAGGAAAAGTTTCAGATCTGAAATGAATTTCTCGGGTGAGGGAGAATGAGTTGGGGAGGAGATCTTTTATAAGGGTAGGTAAAAAGGGATGTACAAAGTTACCCCTAGGTCAAAGTTTAAATTACAACCCTAGGTCAAAGTATTTTTGAATATGAAAGGAATCCTAGGGAGGAAAGAGAATCCTAGGGATGTGAAATTCTTTTCATGCACAACAATCCCAAAATTTTTTATTATTTTTTTAATTTTTTTATTTTATTTACAAAAAATGTAAAAAAAATATTTACAAGAGAGGTCCCAAAATGATAATCAGGAGAATGCATGGGAAAATATACAGATGGAAAATGTCACAAATAAACTGGGTCGGAAAGACCCAATTCGTGAACGTCGTGTGACAATGAATCCGTGGTAAAAATGGCTTTAAGCGTTGTCCGTTTACAGTAAATGTGTTACCATTAGTTGGGTCAAGAATCTCTATAGCTCCATGGGAAAAGACAGTTTGAACAATGAACGGTCCTGACCACCTGGTACGCAGTTTACCAGGGAAGAGGTGGAGTCGAGAATTATAGAGCAGAACCTTTTGTCCGACAACAAAAATCTTCCTGTGAATGGACTTGTCGTGAAAAATCTTGGTCCTGTGCTTCGTGATCCGAGCGTTATCGTATACTTCATTTCGTAGCTCTTCAAGCTCGGATAGCTGCAACTTCCTTAGAACACCGGCTTTATCCAAATCTAGATTCAGCTACTTTAAAGCCCATAGTGCACGGTGTTCTAACTCAACGGGCAAGTGACATGGTTTTCCAAATATAACTCGGTATGGAGACATACCGAGGACAGTCTTGTAAGCGGTCCTGTATGCCCATAAGGCATCAGTCAGTTTGTTGGACCAATCCTTACGATTCTGTCCTACAGTTTTCTCCAGAATGAGTTTTATCTGTCTGTTTGTTACCTCAACTTGCCCATTGGTTTGAGGATGATATGCCGTGGACAATTTATGAGTAATAGAGTATTTCCGCATCAAGGCTTCAAAAGCCCTATTGCAGAAATGACTCCCATTATCGCTCAGTATCTTACGGGGGGCTCCGAAGCGCGAAATGATGTACTCTCTTAAAAATTTAATGACAACTTGGTTGTCATTAGTCCGTGTAGGAATCGCTTCAACCCACTTAGAAACATAATCTACGGCTACCAAAATGTACTGGTGACCGTAAGACAGAGGAAAGGGTCCCATAAAATCGATGCCCCATAGGTCGAAAATTTCGACTTCCAAGATGGGTGTGAGGGGCATCATATCTCTTTGAGTAATACGACCCGTCATTTGACATCTATCACAAAGCTTGCAAAAGGCATAGGCATCCTTAAAGAGAGTGGGCCAGTAGAATCCACTCTGAAGCACTTTTTCCGCAGTTTTCCGTGGACCAAAGTGTCCACCGCAAGCTAACTTGTGACAGAATGTCAAAACGCTCTGGTATTCATCCTCCGGAAGGCATCTACGAATAATTTGGTCAGGACAGTATTTAAATAAATACGGCTCATCCCAAAAGAAGAACCGCATTTGTCTCAGAAAACGGTGTTTTTCTTGTCCTGACCAATGGGAAGGAATTTGCCTGGTAGCAAGGTAGTTCACAATATCCGCATACCAGGGCTCTCCACTCATCACAAAGATGTGCTCGTCAGGAAAGTCATCGTTAATCGGTATTTTCTCATGAGGTGCATTCGGGATTCTTGACAGGTGATCCGCAACCACGTTCTCAACGCCCTTTTTATCTTTTATCTCCAAGTCAAACTCTTGCAAAAGAAGGATCCATCGAATCAATCTTGCCTTAGCGTCCTTCTTTTGCATCAAGTACCTCAGGGCGGAGTGATCAGTAAAAATTATAGTCTTGGACCCTAGCAAATATTGTCTAAATTTCTCCAACGCAAAAACAACTGCCAAAAACTCTTTTTCAGTGGTCGTGTAATTGAGTTGGGCATCGTTTAGCGTTCTGCTAGCATAATAGATCACGTGCTGCCTATTATCAATACGCTGTCCTAAAACAGCGCCGATAGCAAAGTCTGAGGCGTCGCACATAATCTCAAATGGCTTGGTCCAGTCGGGTGCAGATATGATCGGTGCAGAGACAAGTCTATTCTTAAGCTCTTTCCACGATTTTTGACATTCCTCATCAAATATGAAGGGTACATCTTTCCCTAGGAGATTTGTTAAGGGTCTTGCAATGTTGCTAAACCCTTGAATGAATCTCCTATAGAAACCAGCGTGCCCTAAGAATGATCTAATGTCTTTTAGACATGTCGGTTCAGTGAGCTTTGTGACGACTTCCACCTTAGACTTGTCTACCTCAATTCCTATGCTTGATATCTTGTGCCCAAGTACAATTCCGTGCTTGACCATGAAATGACACTTTTCCCAGTTAAGTGTCAAATTCTTTTCCATGCATCGTTGTAAAACCAGCTTCAGATGGTACAAGCATTGCTCAAAAGTATCCCCATAGATTGAAAAGTCATCCATAATGATTTCCAAAAATTTCTCCACCATGTCCGAGAACAGGCTCAACATGCAACGTTGAAACGTTGTTGGAGCATTGCAAAGACCGAAGGGCATCCTACGGTATGCAAACGTTCCGAAGGGACAGGTGAAGGTAGTCTTTTCTTGGTCTTCGGGAGCAATTGGGATCTGATTATATCCTGAATATCCATCCAGGAAACAATAATACTCATGTCCTGCCAATCTCTCCAGCATCTGATCAATAAACGGAAGTGGGAAGTGGTCCTTACGTGTGGCACTATTCAATTTCCTGTAATCAATACAAACTCGAATCTTCGTTGGAAGACGTGTTTGTATCAATTCCTTATTCTCATTCTCCACAACAGTAAAGCCAGCTTTCTTTGGCACAGCGTGTACTGGACTTACCCATTGACTATCGGATATGGGATATATGATCCCATTGTCTAAGAGTTTTAAAATCTCCGATCTAACAGCTTCTTGCATAATGGGGTTAAGTCTCCGCTGTGGATCTCTTTTCGGCTTAGCATCTTCCGTCAAGTGAATTCTATGTTGGACGATGGAAGGACTAATCCCCTTGATATCAGCCATTGTCCAGCCAATGGCTTCTTTATTCTCCCTTAATACAGTCAGAAGGTCCTCTTCTTGTTGTTCCGTAAGATTGGATGCAATTATTACCGGAAAGGATTCTTTTTCATCCAAGTACTTGTACTTGAGATGACCAGGAAGAACCTTAAGCTCAGCAGAAGGGACTGGATCTATAACTGGTTGCTCATGGTGTAAGGGAAGAATAGGGGTAGAATTCGTAGTCCTTTCAACATTTGGTCCAACAATCTGATCAAGAGTTAGGTCGTCAGCTTCTAACTCAAATTCCTCTTCAGATTCATATTCCACCTCCTCCACGTGTTCACTGGTCAATCCTTCTATCAAATTCACATCAAAAGAGTCATTCGCCACATCCCTTGGCTGCTTCCCCAGATGGAAGACATTCACCTCTTTCGTCATATCTCCGAACGTCAACCGCATTGATCCATTTCGGCAGTTGATTATTGCATTCGCGGTGGCTAAGAAAGGACGTCCGAGAATGACGGGTGTTTGCGCTCTGTGATTTTGTACGGGTTGTGTTTCCAAAACAACAAAATCCACGGGGTAAATGAATTCCCCGACCCGTATCAACACATCTAAAATTTCCCCTTTGGGAATCTTAACAGAGCGGTCAGCCAACTGAATAGTCATCTGGGTAGGACGAAGGTTGCCTAACCCTAACTGCTGGTATAGGAAAAGGGAGAAGATTGATGCTCGCGCCCAAGTCTAGCAAAGCCCTATTTATGGTGGTCTGCCCTATGATGCAAGAAATGGTAGGGCTCCCTGGATCTTTGTACTTCACAGGGATAGGACCATTGAGAAGTTCACTAAGATTGGAAGCCAAAAAGACTTTCTTAGGGACATTTGCTTTTCTCTTTTTAGTACACATTTCTTTCAGAAACTTGGCGTAAGATGGGACTTGCTGAATGGCATCTAAGAGAGGAACATTGATGTGTACTTGATTGAATATCTCTCTTATCTTCTCCATGTGAGCATTCGTCTTATGATTTGTAAGCCTATTTGGAATGGGACAACAGGCTTATAAGTTTGCTCATCAACTTTCTCTTTTCCTTTTGACTGGGACGTGGATGGTTGTTGTGTGCTTGATGAAGGATTGTTTTGCATGGGCTGAATTGGAACAGAAGGTGATGGTTGTGACACAGTTTTAGGAGACTGATTTGAAACCTTGTTGTCTACATGTTTCCCAGATCTAAGAATGTGATGGCATGGCATTGGCTTTGGCTGGGTCCCAAGTCTTCAACTTCATGCAGAGGAAAATGGGCTTTAGGATTAGGCACAGGTTGGCTAGGCAGCATTCCTTTTTGTCTTTCAGTGAGAGAGTTAGCCAACTGTCCTATTTGGATTTGCAACTTATTCATGTCCTGCTGCTGATTATTCATCATTGCGGCTTGGGTTTTAGACAAGGTTTCTATCATTTTCTCCAACTCAGAAATTTTCTTGTCTGAAGGATTGGGTGGTGGACGATTCTGATATTGGGGTGGAAAATTAGCTTGGTATGGCACAGGATGTTGATATGAATGGAATCTGGGTGGACTCTGGTATGAATTGAAATTTGGTTGGTTCTGGTGGTAAGTCGGTGGATGTGCCTGAGCAGGGTATTGTTGCTGTGGGAATGATGGTCTCGACTGCTCAGGGCCAGACTGACTCCAAGAAAAATTAGGATGGTTGCGCCATCCTGGATTATAAGTTTTGGAGTAAGGATTATAAGTAGGTCTGGTATATGCTGCATTTGTACTCTCCTGAAAATTTTGAGAATAGTACACTGAACACTCTTCCAACACATGATTCAGATCATTGCAGTAGGTACAACCCGGGTGGATAGGTAAATGGTTGGCCACAGGTGATGGGCTGGCCACTGGTGACAGGTTGACCTGACTAACTACAGAATTTTCCCTGGATTCTAGCAATTCGATCCTCTTCATCAACTGTGTGATTTTAGCTTCTGCAGCTATCGAGGATCCTATAGAGTGTAAACCGGTTCTGGAAGTTGTGGGTGTAGGTTTCTCAGAGCATGACTCCCACTGGATAGTTTTCTCAGCCAAGGCCTCAAAAAGATCCCAACCCTGGTCTTCATCCTTTTTAAGAAATTCTCCTTGACACATAGTCTCAAGGAGCGTTTTGGTCTGATAATCAAGCCCATCGTATATAATCTGGCACTGGCGCCACTTTTCAATACCGTGATGGGGACACAGGGCGACTAGGTCTTTGAAGCGCTCAAAATACTTCCAAAACGGTTCATTCGCTTCTTGTTTGAATTGCATTATATTTTTGCGCATGAGAGCTGTCTTATGGATAGGATAGAATTTTTTCAGAAAGACCTTAACAAAGTCATCCCAAGAAGAAATTGAGCTGACAGGCAGATTGTACAGCCACTTCTTAGCGATATCCTTAAGTGCAAAGGGGATGAATCTAAGTCTGACAGCATCATCGGTAAGCTGGGAAATCCTCATCATAAGGCATACTTCTTCAAACTCTCGGATGAAGAAGTACGCATCCTCAGATTCAAGGCCATGGAATCGTGGAAGTGTGTTTATGAACTGGGGTTTCAACTCAAAATTATGTCCATTTGTGTTCGGGAGGAGAATACAAGATGGCAGTGATGTGCGAATAGGATAGAACTTGTCCTGCAACGACACGTTGGCAGTCATGATTGTGTCGAGTGGTGGTGTATGTGGCAGTGTAGATACTCTCACAAGCCTCGCAGAATTTGGTTCCCTATACCACTCTCGCATACAAATACACAATCAACGTGCATCTTTCAAACAAGCGGAAAATGAAAAATAACAATCACGAAAAAGAAAAATCAATCCAAGCTTTCTAGGGTTTCTGGTCCTAGGTGACTCCTAAATAGACTATCCACAGGAGGTTCAGTGTGGACTCTGACTATAAGCAAATCAGCCAGGGAAGGGTAAGGTTGGTGGGAGGTTTTCCGTCCGAAGATGTTCCTTAATTAAGTAACCAGCAACCTTCGGGCTTTCGGCCCTCAACCCCTTTCCTAGACACCGATTTTACAGAAGTCACTTTCCAACACTTTTCCCCCTTAGAAAATCTCCTAAGTGAGTCCGGATGTCCCTAGGGCCAGCGTCTAGCAATTTTTAATTAGAAGCTTAGGATTGTGAATGCGTGAGGAGAACGGTTTGTGGGCTAAGGAAGGGGTGATAAAATCCCCACCTTATCTTCTTTATGGGATTTGCCCTTAAAATCAATTAGTGCAAGTGTACGATGTAAACAAACAAGGATCACCCAAAGCGGAATTAAATCAAACCAAGAGTGAGTCCTAGTCTATATGCAATGCTTTACGTACCTTGTCCCCCGCACTCTTCAACAGTAAATTTAAAGTAATTGAAAGACACGTGCCTAGTATGCAAATGTCTAAACAATTTTTTTCACAATTACAACCAATGTTTTACTGTTGATTAGCAAATATCAGGTGAAGAATACAAGATTTCAGGTATATAGGCAGCTGTATTTTTCAGAGAGCAAAGCCCTGCAGAAAACTGATTAGTAGTGAACTCCTCTGTGCCGCGTTTTCACGGCAAAAGCCTAGAAATCGCGGCACTTTGGAGGGATCCTGGTCTCTGCTTTCGAGAGCAGAGGCCCAGGTCCACTTATGTGTTTCTGCTGTGCAATCTTTCCTGTATCTTCAACCTGTACCTGCAACAGAGAAGATATATCATTTAGTTTCTCACTTTTTTAAAAATACCGTTGCTCTCCCCGGCAACGGCGCCAAAAATTGATTGGGAAAAACAAGGTATGTGAAGTTCTTGCACAAGAATTAGGTATTAAAGATAAGGTTTAGAGTTCACCTTTGGTTCTTGTTCACTTCAAATATGTAATTGATATACCTTGTCCAATCTTCGCTATAGCATATAGCTATACCAAGTCGAACCACAAGGAGAGCTAGCGTAGAAGCGTTACGATACTAGTGAGAAAAAGAAACGAGATTTCTTCTTTGTTAATTACACAATTTCAAGAAATGTAAAAGACATGGTGAATTGGTGTATTGTGGAAAAAGAAAGTAAAAGAATTAAGTGTGATGTGAAAGAATGAAATGTGATGTAAAGAAAAGAATGCTAGAAGAAAGTGTGTAAACTCTTTTGATAGAAAGATGCATGGCTAGCCTAACTACACCTCATTGCTAACATACTAACTCTATGTTGATTGCAAGATTGCCTCATATTGAATCATAGGCAATTGAAGATAGCTTGCATGTTCAAGTGTAGTTTTCCTTCTTGAAGACTAGTGTTCC
Organism: Agave tequilana; assembly: GCA_038442645.1. Lineage (NCBI taxonomy): Eukaryota > Viridiplantae > Streptophyta > Magnoliopsida > Asparagales > Asparagaceae > Agave > Agave tequilana. The sequence goes on from JAVJIF010002831.1 coordinate 40,920, forward strand.
TTTTTAGTTAGTTAGCTTGAAGCCTCATCTTGAATATAAGGCTCTCTTAATGGATGTTCATTGAGGAATTATAGGCTTGGTACTCAATTAGTGCTAAGGTTAGAAGAATCAAAACTCTTTTGGACATTCAAAGCTTAACTACAAAGTTAGCTTGAAGTGCATGAGTTGATCTTGCTACACAAGTGACACATCCATGGTAATCCATCCTTATATTCCATCAAAAGCTCTTATAAGAGGCACATAATTCATATGGAGATCTAACAAGCCATTACCAAAGGATACAACTATACTTCATTGGAATTCACTAGAAACATAGAATTATGCAAGAATTGAAGTAGACAATCAACCAAGAGATAGTAGTAACTAGGTGAGTCTTAGCTAGCCATGCAACAAGAACTTAGCCTTCCATTAAACTAACAACAAAGCTATAATTCTCCATAGAAAGCAAAGATCTAAGCAATTAAACTAGAACTAGAATTAAATGCAAGAAATTAAAGCATATGAAAAGAAAGCATACTCAAGTCTTGCAAAGAGAAGATGAAAGATCCATTGATGAATCCTTGATTCAAGAGTGTCACTCTCTTGATTACAAGCTCTCAAACTGAAATCTCTCTCTCAATTTGGCTAGAACTCAAGGAGGAAGGAGAAGAGAACTAAAAACCTAGAACAAAAATTACAACAAATCCCTAATTTTCTCTCTCTCTTCACTCGATCTCGCGCAGACCTCTGGCCACCTATTTATAGGCAAATCAGAGAAGCTTCTGGAGCCATAACCGTTGGCACGAAATCCGAGGCTCAACGGCCCTAGGATTGCCGCGGATTGCCGCGGATTTGCCGCTAGATCCTGGCCGTTGAGCCGGATCTTTCTGGTGAGATCTGGTAGTTGGGTAGTTAGCCACGTGGACTACTTGGATTCTCCAATTGGCGCGCGGATCTTGGTGAGATCTGATTTGATCTTTTGGCTATTTTTGAATTAACCCCCTTAATTATCACTAATTAAGGTGATTAATGACTTCTTCTCTTTAAAGTGTGGATCTGCAAAATTAGAGAAAATAGGGGTTAAAAATCACATTTAATATACAATATGCAAGGTATAAAGGTGGTATAAAATGCAAATATGTGTAACAATCACACCCCCATACCTAGCTTTTGCTCGTCCTCGAGCAAAAATAAAAGAAAAAGAAATAAAAATCCTAACTAATTATTACACCACTTTCGTAGGTGACACGATTGCACTGAGCATGTGCAACAAGCCGTTAAACCTCTAGGTTACCCTAGAGGAGGAGTGTTGTCTCCTGAGGGTTTTCAGCGGATTACACCCTCAAAATCCAAAAAAGAAAAGGGTTAGTGAAATTTTTGATCCATGCTTTAAAGATTCTAAATTGACCTATAGGTTTCAGGTTACTCAAAACTCTTCATTCTTCTTATAAGTATCTATTTAGAATTTTGTTTTCAGCTTAGGTTAAGATTTTGGGGAGAAGATCAAAAACCGGATTTTGCATCAATCCTAGGATATATATATCTATAAATATGAAGGATCTTTCTCAGACTAACTTCATTTATTTACTTATATACATAACAAAATATTTTTTTTTTATATACAATTTTTATTTATTTACATTTCCTTATCATCCTTAGGTATCCTAGTCTACCCATGTAACAAGCCTCTTACCGATGACTCCCAAACCAGATGATTTTAGGGCACCAGATGAGAATACATCCCTCGGGTTCGAAGACTCGAGTAAACTAAGTTACTTAGGATTTTAAGGACTTAACCACCTTTAGGCGTGACTTGTAATGCTTCTTGAGGCACAACTAACTAGCTTAATCAGTGGCTAAGTATTTATTATTTCTTTTTTTTTTTCTTTTTGACCATCTTTAGGCGTGATTGGCAATGCTTCTTGAGGCACGACTAACCAGCTTAATCAGTGGCTAAGTATTTATTATTTCTTTTTTTTTTCTTTTGACCATCTTTAGGCGTGATTGTCAATGCTTCTTGAGGCACGGCCTACCAGCTTAATCAGTGGTTTTTTATTTATATACACACATTTTTTTCATTTTTTTTATTATATATATATGTGAATAAAGTCGCAAAGTCTTTGATTAATCCCTCAATATGTTCAATATATATATCCTAAAGAAAGAATTAAAATCTAGTAATTTTTCTAATCCTTTATTACTTAACCTAAAAATTTAACAAAATTCCTCTTTTCAACTTATAATTGGAAATCTTAGTTAAGGGCTTCCTTAATCCCTAAATTTCAATTTAGATTCTTTAAACATGGATCAAAGAATTTCTTCTCTTCTTTTTTTTTATTATAATTTTTTTTTTTTAAAGAAAGGTAAAATCTAAAAAGAAAGTGAAAAATCTATAAGAAAGATAAAATCTAAAATAAAAGACCTAAAAAGAAATAAAAATCCTAAAAAATAAAAAGGCCTAAAAAGAAAGTGAAAAATCCTATGTTAGTATCTACCCCCCATACCTATCTCATGCATTGTCCTCAATGTATGCAATATGAAATGATGCATGACATAGGTAAAGGATAAACTACTCCCTCGTCCTCTTTGGATCCGCAGTGGTACTGGGTCCAGCTGATTGTGTTCTCCTCAACATCGCCTCCATCCCATCTAATCTAGAGGATTGCTCCTCTACCTTCTTCCTAAGCCTAACTTGTCCCCGAAATATCCTCTTCATGCCTTTCCAAATAGTAGACATGAAGGCTTTTGGTTCGGTTGGGGTTTCCTGTCTCCAGAATTGGGGCTCATCTTCCACCTCTAAGCTTTCCTCTGAAGAGGACTCCACAGGTACAGTCTCAGGCATGGCACTGGGTGTCCAGAGCGCCTGCAAGCAACTATTGTATGAGCTTGTGGGTCTCTCTAACGTAATCGTCACTCGGTCAAATGTAGAAAAAACAGCGTCAGACATGAAACGTTGACACAGACGTGTAATTAATATGGAATGAGAAAACTTTGCACCCCGAGTGCGAGAGGAATTTTCAATAATGGCACGGAAGATAGTTCGGTTCAAACAGACCGTGTGATTCTGTGTCATCAAGTCATGAATAATCTGTAACACAGGTCTATTGAAGGAAGAAGTGTGATCTAGCCCTAGAATGTTTCGTTGGATCCAACGTCCAACGCAATGAATATTTTTGAATGTAGATTGGGCTTTGAGCCCACGATCCTGGATAGTGCAGCGTACACCCATAATGGTTAAGTAATCAATTAACGGCAAAGGGGTCGCTAGGATGGGGAAAAATGGGGGCATGAGTGATTTGTTCAAGAAGTGGAAGTGTGACCCAGATGTCACCAAATGGCATGTGAGATACAAATTGATATGGGTCATGATTCACAGAGGCATAATCTATTTGAATTGTAAAAAGTGTGAACAAGATCGGGACAGTGAAATGCTTCATGCTCATTGTGATCAAACACCAAAGTGTACCAATTCCAAGCGCGGATTCGATCCATAAAATATGCCCATATCCCCCACTTTCATTAAAGAGTGCAGAAAAATCCCTCTCCACATACAAATTTGGGGCCATATATGCTAAGGAAAGTAAATCAAAGGATTTGAAAGAGAGAAATGCAAACCACCCCCGGAGATCGTGGGGGGAAATCCAACACAGTAGTGCAGAAAGCACAAAAATGGCCTCGGGAAAAAGGTTTCTGATTCTGTCTCCAGCAAAAGGAATCAGTCAATCTGGACTTTTCCGGCGGGCCTGATCTGACAGAAGTGTCGCAGATCGGCGGCAGGGCGCGGCGGCTTGGAAGAATCTGGGGATCAGAAAATTTTTGGAGGTCGGCTGTGAAGGAAAAGTTTCAGATCTGAAATGAATTTCTCGGGTGAGGGAGAATGAGTTGGGGAGGAGATCTTTTATAAGGGTAGGTAAAAAGGGATGTACAAAGTTACCCCTAGGTCAAAGTTTAAATTACAACCCTAGGTCAAAGTATTTTGAATATGAAAGGAATCCTAGGGAGGAAAGAGAATCCTAGGGATGTGAAATTCTTTTCATGCACAACAATCCCAAAATTTTTTATTATTTTTTTAATTTTTTTATTTTATTTACAAAAAATGTAAAAAAAATATTTACAAGAGAGGTCCCAAAATGATAATCAGGAGAATGCATGGGAAAATATACAGATGGAAAATGTCACAAATAAACTGGGTCAGAAAGACCCAATTCGTGAACGTCGTGTGACAATGAATCCGTGGTAAAAAATGGCTTTAAGCGTTGTCCGTTTACAGTAAATGTGTTACCATTAGTTGGGTCAAGAATCTCTATAGCTCCATGGGAAAAGACAGTTTGAACAATGAACGGTCCTGACCACCTGGTACGCAGTTTACCAGGGAAGAGGTGGAGTCGAGAATTATAGAGCAGAACCTTTTGTCCGACAACAAAAATCTTCCTGTGAATGGACTTGTCGTGAAAAATCTTGGTCCTGTGCTTCGTGATCCGAGCGTTATCGTATACTTCATTTCGTAGCTCTTCAAGCTCGGATAGCTGCAACTTCCTTAGAACACCGGCTTTATCCAAATCTAGATTCAGCTACTTTAAAGCCCATAGTGCACGGTGTTCTAACTCAACGGGCAAGTGACATGGTTTTCCAAATATAACTCGGTATGGAGACATACCGAGGACAGTCTTGTAAGCGGTCCTGTATGCCCATAAGGCATCAGTCAGTTTGTTGGACCAATCCTTACGATTCTGTCCTACAGTTTTCTCCAGAATGAGTTTTATCTGTCTGTTTGTTACCTCAACTTGCCCATTGGTTTGAGGATGATATGCCGTGGACAATTTATGAGTAATAGAGTATTTCCGCATCAAGGCTTCAAAAGCCCTATTGCAGAAATGACTCCCATTATCGCTCAGTATCTTACGGGGGGCTCCGAAGCGCGAAATGATGTACTCTCTTAAAAATTTAATGACAACTTGGTTGTCATTAGTCCGTGTAGGAATCGCTTCAACCCACTTAGAAACATAATCTACGGCTACCAAAATGTACTGGTGACCGTAAGACAGAGGAAAGGGTCCCATAAAATCGATGCCCCATAGGTCGAAAATTTCGACTTCCAAGATGGGTGTGAGGGGCATCATATCTCTTTGAGTAATACGACCCGTCATTTGACATCTATCACAAAGCTTGCAAAAGGCATAGGCATCCTTAAAGAGAGTGGGCCAGTAGAATCCACTCTGAAGCACTTTTTCCGCAGTTTTCCGTGGACCAAAGTGTCCACCGCAAGCTAACTTGTGACAGAATGTCAAAACGCTCTGGTATTCATCCTCCGGAAGGCATCTACGAATAATTTGGTCAGGACAGTATTTAAATAAATACGGCTCATCCCAAAAGAAGAACCGCATTTGTCTCAGAAAACGGTGTTTTTCTTGTCCTGACCAATGGGAAGGAATTTGCCTGGTAGCAAGGTAGTTCACAATATCCGCATACCAGGGCTCTCCACTCATCACAAAGATGTGCTCGTCAGGAAAGTCATCGTTAATCGGTATTTTCTCATGAGGTGCATTCGGGATTCTTGACAGGTGATCCGCAACCACGTTCTCAACGCCCTTTTTATCTTTTATCTCCAAGTCAAACTCTTGCAAAAGAAGGATCCATCGAATCAATCTTGCCTTAGCGTCCTTCTTTTGCATCAAGTACCTCAGGGCGGAGTGATCAGTAAAAATTATAGTCTTGGACCCTAGCAAATATTGTCTAAATTTCTCCAACGCAAAAACAACTGCCAAAAACTCTTTTTCAGTGGTCGTGTAATTGAGTTGGGCATCGTTTAGCGTTCTGCTAGCATAATAGATCACGTGCTGCCTATTATCAATACGCTGTCCTAAAACAGCGCCGATAGCAAAGTCTAAGGCGTCGCACATAATCTCAAATGGCTTGGTCCAGTCGGGTGCAGATATGATCGGTGCAGAGACAAGTCTATTCTTAAGCTCTTTCCACGATTTTCGACATTCCTCATCAAATATGAAGGGTACATCTTTCCCTAGGAGATTTGTTAAGGGTCTTGCAATGTTGCTAAACCCTTGAATGAATCTCCTATAGAAACCAGCGTGCCCTAAGAATGATCTAATGTCTTTTAGACATGTCGGTTCAGTGAGCTTTGTGACGACTTCCACCTTAGACTTGTCTACCTCAATTCCTATGCTTGATATCTTGTGCCCAAGTACAATTCCGTGCTTGACCATGAAATGACACTTTTCCCAGTTAAGTGTCAAATTCTTTTCCATGCATCGTTGTAAAACCAGCTTCAGATGGTACAAGCATTGCTCAAAAGTATCCCCATAGATTGAAAAGTCATCCATAATGATTTCCAAAAATTTCTCCACCATGTCCGAGAACAGGCTCAACATGCAACGTTGAAACGTTGTTGGAGCATTGCAAAGACCGAAGGGCATCCTACGGTATGCAAACGTTCCGAAGGGACAGGTGAAGGTAGTCTTTTCTTGGTCTTCGGGAGCAATTGGGATCTGATTATATCCTGAATATCCATCCAGGAAACAATAATACTCATGTCCTGCAATCTCTCCAGCATCTGATCAATAAACGGAAGTGGGAAGTGGTCCTTACGTGTGGCACTATTCAATTTCCTGTAATCAATACAAACTCGAATCTTCGTTGGAAGACGTGTTTGTATCAATTCCTTATTCTCATTCTCCACAACAGTAAAGCCAGCTTTCTTTGGCACAGCGTGTACTGGACTTACCCATTGACTATCGGATATGGGATATATGATCCCATTGTCTAAGAGTTTTAAAATCTCCGATCTAACAGCTTCTTGCATAATGGGGTTAAGTCTCCGCTGTGGATCTCTTTTCGGCTTAGCATCTTCCGTCAAGTGAATTCTATGTTGGACGATGGAAGGACTAATCCCCTTGATATCAGCCATTGTCCAGCCAATGGCTTCTTTATTCTCCCTTAATACAGTCAGAAGGTCCTCTTCTTGTTGTTCCGTAAGATTGGATGCAATTATTACCGGAAAGGATTCTTTTTCATCCAAGTACTTGTACTTGAGATGACCAGGAAGAACCTTAAGCTCAGCAGAAGGGACTGGATCTATAACTGGTTGCTCATGGTGTAAGGGAAGAATAGGGGTAGAATTCGTAGTCCTTTCAACATTTGGTCCAACAATCTGATCAAGAGTTAGGTCGTCAGCTTCTAACTCAAATTCCTCTTCAGATTCATATTCCACCTCCTCCACGTGTTCACTGGTCAATCCTTCTATCAAATTCACATCAAAAGAGTCATTCGCCACATCCCTTGGCTGCTTCCCCAGATGGAAGACATTCACCTCTTTCGTCATATCTCCGAACGTCAACCGCATTGATCCATTTCGGCAGTTGATTATTGCATTCGCGGTGGCTAAGAAAGGACGTCCGAGAATGACGGGTGTTTGCGCTCTGTGATTTTGTACGGGTTGTGTTTCCAAAACAACAAAATCCACGGGGTAAATGAATTCCCCGACCCGTATCAACACATCTAAAATTTCCCCTTTGGGAATCTTAACAGAGCGGTCAGCCAACTGAATAGTCATCTGGGTAGGACGAAGGTTGCCTAACCCTAACTGCTGGTATACGGAAAAGGGAGAAGATTGATGCTCGCGCCCAAGTCTAGCAAAGCCCTATTTATGGTGGTCTGCCCTATGATGCAAGAAATGGTAGGGCTCCCTGGATCTTTGTACTTCACAGGGATAGGACCATTGAGAAGTTCACTAAGATTGGAAGCCAAAAAGACTTTCTTAGGGACATTTGCTTTTCTCTTTTTAGTACACATTTCTTTCAGAAACTTGGCGTAAGATGGGACTTGCTGAATGGCATCTAAGAGAGGAACATTGATGTGTACTTGATTGAATATCTCTCTTATCTTCTCCATGTGAGCATTCGTCTTATGATTTGTAAGCCTATTTGGTAATGGGACAACAGGCTTATAAGTTTGCTCATCAACTTTCTCTTTTCCTTTTGACTGGGACGTGGATGGTTGTTGTGTGCTTGATGAAGGATTGTTTTGCATGGGCTGAATTGGAACAGAAGGTGATGGTTGTGACACAGTTTTAGGAGACTGATTTGAAACCTTGTTGTCTACATGTTTCCCAGATCTAAGAATGTGATGGCTTGGCATTGGCTTTGGCTGGGTCCCAAGTCTTCAACTTCATGCAGAGGAAATGGGCTTTAGGATTAGGCACAGGTTGGCTAGGCAGCATTCCTTTTTGTCTTTCAGTGAGAGAGTTAGCCAACTGTCCTATTTGGATTTGCAACTTATTCATGTCCTGCTGCTGATTATTCATCATTGCGGCTTGGGTTTTAGACAAGGTTTCTATCATTTTCTCCAACTCAGAAATTTTCTTGTCTGAAGGATTGGGTGGTGGACGATTCTGATATTGGGGTGGAAAATTAGCTTGGTATGGCACAGGATGTTGATATGAATGGAATCTGGGTGGACTCTGGTATGAATTGAAATTTGGTTGGTTCTGGTGGTAAGTCGGTGGATGTGCCTGAGCAGGGTATTGTTGCTGTGGGAATGATGGTCTCGACTGCTCAGGGCCAGACTGACTCCAAGAAAAATTAGGATGGTTGCGCCATCCTGGATTATAAGTTTTGGAGTAAGGATTATAAGTAGGTCTGGTATATGCTGCATTTGTACTCTCCTGAAAATTTTGAGAATAGTACACTGAACACTCTTCCAACACATGATTCAGATCATTGCAGTAGGTACAACCCGGGTGGATAGGTAATGGTTGGCCACAGGTGATGGGCTGGCCACTGGTGACAGGTTGACCTGACTAACTACAGAATTTTCCCTGGATTCTAGCAATTCGATCCTCTTCATCAACTGTGTGATTTTAGCTTCTGCAGCTATCGAGGATCCTATAGAGTGTAAACCGGTTCTGGAAGTTGTGGGTGTAGGTTTCTCAGAGCATGACTCCCACTGGATAGTTTTCTCAGCCAAGGCCTCAAAAGATCCCAACCCTGGTCTTCATCCTTTTTAGAAATTCTCCTTGACACATAGTCTCAAGGAGCGTTTTGGTCTGATAATCAAGCCCATCGTATATAATCTGGCACTGGCGCCACTTTTCAATACCGTGATGGGGACACAGGGCGACTAGGTCTTTGAAGCGCTCAAAATACTTCCAAAACGGTTCATTCGCTTCTTGTTTGAATTGCATTATATTTTTGCGCATGAGAGCTGTCTTATGGATAGGATAGAATTTTTTCAGAAAGACCTTAACAAAGTCATCCCAAGAAGAAATTGAGCTGACAGGCAGATTGTACAGCCACTTCTTAGCGATATCCTTAAGTGCAAAGGGGATGAATCTAAGTCTGACAGCATCATCGGTAAGCTGGGAAATCCTCATCATAAGGCATACTTCTTCAAACTCTCGGATGAAGAAGTACGCATCCTCAGATTCAAGGCCATGGAATCGTGGAAGTGTGTTTATGAACTGGGGTTTCAACTCAAAATTATGTCCATTTGTGTTCGGGAGGAGAATACAAGATGGCAGTGATGTGCGAATAGGATAGAACTTGTCCTGCAACGACACGTTGGCAGTCATGATTGTGTCGAGTGGTGGTGTATGTGGCAGTGTAGATACTCTCACAAGCCTCGCAGAATTTGGTTCCCTATACCACTCTCACATACAAATACACAATCAACGTGCATCTTTCAAACAAGCGGAAAATGAAAAATAACAATCACGAAAAGAAAAATCAATCCAAGCTTTCTAGGGTTTCTGGTCCTAGGTGACTCCTAAATAGACTATCCACAGGAGGTTCAGTGTGGACTCTGACTATAAGCAAATCAGCCAGGGAAGGGTAAGGTTGGTGGGAGGTTTTCCGTCCGAAGATGTTCCTTAATTAAGTAACCAGCAACCTTCGGGCTTTCGCCCTCAACCCCTTTCCTAGACACCGATTTACAGAAGTCACTTTCCAACACTTTTCTCCCTTAGGAAAATCTCCTAAGTGAGTCCGGATGTCCCTAGGGCCAGCGTCTAGCAATTTTTAATTAGAAGCTTAGGATTGTGAATGCGTGAGGAGAACGGTTTGTGGGCTAAGGAAGGGGTGATAAAATCCCCACCTTATCTTCTTTATGGGATTTGCCCTTAAAATCAATTAGTGCAAGTGTACGATGTAAACAAACAAGGATCACCCAAAGCGGAATTAAATCAAACCAAGAGTGAGTCCTAGTCTATATGCAATGCTTTACGTACCTTGTCCCCCGCACTCTTCAACAGTAAATTTAAAGTAATTGAAAGACACGTGCCTAGTATGCAAATGTCTAAACAATTTTTTTCACAATTACAACCAATGTTTTACTGTTGATTAGCAAATATCAGGTGAAGAATACAAGATTTCAGGTATATAGGCAGCTGTATTTTTCAGAGAGCAAAGCCCTGCAGAAAACTGATTAGTAGTGAACTCCTCTGTGCCGCGTTTTCACGGCAAAAGCCTAGAAATCGCGGCACTTTGGAGGGATCCTGGTCTCTGCTTTCGAGAGCAGAGGCCCAGGTCCACTTATGTGTTTCTGCTGTGCAATCTTTCCTGTATCTTCAACCTGTACCTGCAACAGAGAAGATATATCATTTAGTTTCTCACTTTTTTAAAAATACCGTTGCTCTCCCCGGCAACGGCGCCAAAAATTGATTGGGAAAAACAAGTATGTGAAGTTCTTGCACAAGAATTAGGTATTAAAGATAAGGTTTAGAGTTCACCTTTGGTTCTTGTTCACTTCAAATATGTAATTGATATACCTTGTCCAATCTTCGCTATAGCAATAGCTATACCAAGTCGAACCACAAGGAGAGCTAGCGTAGAAGCGTTACGATACTAGTGAGAAAAAGAAACGAGATTTCTTCTTTGTTAATTACACAATTTCAAGAAATGTAAAAGACATGGTGAATTGGTGTATTGTGGAAAAAGAAAGTAAAAGAATTAAGTGTGATGTGAAAGAATGAAATGTGATGTAAAGAAAAGAATGCTAGAAGAAAGTGTGTAAACTCTTTGATAGAAAGATGCATGGCTAGCCTAACTACACCTCATTGCTAACATACTAACTCTATGTTGATTGCAAGATTGCCTCATATTGAATCATAGGCAATTGAAGATAGCTTGCATGTTCAAGTGTAGTTTTCCTTCTTGAAGACTAGTGTTCCTTTTTAGTTAGTTAGCTTGAAGCCTCATCTTGAATATAAGGCTCTCTTAATGGATGTTCATTGAGGAATTATAGGCTTGGTACTCAATTAGTGCTAAGGTTAGAAGAATCAAAACTCTTTTGGACATTCAAAGCTTAACTACAAAGTTAGCTTGAAGTGCATGAGTTGATCTTGCTACACAAGTGACACATCCATGGTAATCCATCCTTATATTCCATCAAAAGCTCTTATAAGAGGCACATAATTCATATGGAGATCTAACAAGCCATTACCAAAGGATACAACTATACTTCATTGGAATTCACTAGAAACATAGAATTATGCAAGAATTGAAGTAGACAATCAACCAAGAGATAGTAGTAACTAGGTGAGTCTTAGCTAGCCATGCAACAAGAACTTAGCCTTCCATTAAACTAACAACAAAGCTATAATTCTCCATAGAAAGCAAAGATCTAAGCAATTAAACTAGAACTAGAATTAAATGCAAGAAATTAAAGCATATGAAAAGAAAGCATACTCAAGTCTTGCAAAGAGAAGATGAAAGATCCATTGATGAATCCTTGATTCAAGAGTGTCACTCTCTTGATTACAAGCTCTCAACTGAAATCTCTCTCTCAATTGGCTAGAACTCAAGGAGGAAGGAGAAGAGAACTAAAAACCTAGAACAAAAATTACAACAAATCCCTAATTTTCTCTCTCTCTTCACTCGATCTCGCGCAGACCTCTGGCCACCTATTTATAGGCAAATCAGAGAAGCTTCTGGAGCCATAACCGTTGGCACGAAATCCGAGGCTCAACGGCCCTAGGATTGCCGCGGATTGCCGCGGATTTGCCGCTAGATCCTGGCCGTTGAGCCGGATCTTTCTGGTGAGATCTGGTAGTTGGGTAGTTAGCCACGTGGACTACTTGGATTCTCCAATTGGCGCGCGGATCTTGGTGAGATCTGATTTGATCTTTTGGCTATTTTTGAATTAACCCCCTAATTATCACTAATTAAGGTGATTAATGACTTCTTCTCTTTAAAGTGTGGATCTGCAAAATTAGAGAAAATAGGGGTTAAAAATCACATTTAATATACAATATGCAAGGTATAAAGGTGGTATAAAATGCAAATATGTGTAACAATCATGCTTCATTGACATATTTTTAATTGATATCATGTTTGTAGTCACCCCTTATTGATTTTATTTTTTGTTTTAGACAAAAAGGGGGAGAACATTGTTTGCATTGTTTTGATTGACAAAAAGGGGAGAAAGATTTTTACCCCTCATTTTATCTATGGTTTTGATTGTTTACCCCTTTGTTGATGATTGACAAAAGGGGGAGAATTATTTGAGAGTTTAACATGCATATATAAAACTCAAATACTTCTATGCATGATTGGTACATATTTTTTATATGCATACTTATGTTTTATATGCATATATTATGTTTTAATCTCAAGAATATTAAGTTTAATTAATATATAGGGTTTGCTTTGTAATTGGTATCTAGAGCTTATTTTGTTTTGAATATTCCATTTGATATCTAGAACCATTTAATGTTTATGCATACGCATGTTTCATGTTTAACATTCATTGCATATATTTATTGTTTATCCCTATGCATGAGTTAAGGGGAGCTTCCTTGAAGCTTATCTTTAATCCATGCATATATAACTCCATGAGTTTTGTCATCATCAAAAAGGGGGAGATTGTTGGCCCAATGGCCTTCCACTCTAGTTTTGATGATGATCAACACTCATGTAGTTATGTTTACTAATATTCTTGTGTTTCTAAGTTTCAGATCATTAACAGGATATTAGTTGGTGATTAGCTTCAACAAGAGGTGTTTGGAAGCTATTCATAATGATTCCGGTGCCAAAGCTTAAAGATCATACCTTTGCACTTGGAGGATCACGCGTTTGGGATCGAGTCTACTTGAAGATGGAAGATCGACAAGAAGACTTAGGTATCCTAGTTTAGATAGAGTTTTAGATCCATTTGTAAAGCTTAGTTTAGTTGATATGCTCAAGTGAACACAAAAACACACACGTTTTATGATTTGATATTTGGTTTTTATGAATAGTTGATCAAAACAAGTTTACATATGTTATATGTATAGTAAATGTTTTCTATTTATACATACATGCTTTAACTTGGTAAACAAACTTATTTTGATATCCCTATTCATGTTTTGGAAAAATCAAGTTTGACAAAATACAAGGTTTTGTTTTTGATAAAATTTGCAAGACTCAAAAATGAATTGATATGTTGATATATTGTCTTGAAATTTTATCACATGTTTATGTTTCAACATAAAATGATAAAACAAGTTTTATGGAATTTTCAGAAATGATAAAAGATTTTTATAAAATATTTTTCCAAAATTTTCTGACCTTGTTTTGTGCTGACAGGCTGGTCGGTCGACCGTGACGGTCGACCGCACCAAGGGCCGGTCGACCGTTGCGGTCGACCGACGTGCACAGACGTGCACGTCTGTTAGGCACAGACACGGTCGACCGGGACGGTCGACCGAGTTGAGAGCTCTGCTCTCGGGTTTTATCGGTCGACCGGGCCGGTCGACCGCAGTTGCCCAACGGTCATAATTCTGACCGTTGGCGGTCGACCGGCAGTCTGTCAGATTGCCAGCTGTGCCTAACGGCTAGTTTTGTATAGGGGCTATATAAACCCCATCTCTTTGGGGATTTTTGAAAAGATTTTTAAGAAGAAAAATTCCAGTTTTCAGAAGTGTTTAAAAGAGTTTTAAAAAGTAGTTTTTGGGCTTTAAACTTCTAATCTTTATTGTTTTGGGTTTTTGAAAAATCAAAGAGAACTAGGTTTTGGGATTTTGATTTGATCTTTTATTTCTATCATATACAAGAGATTTCCCAAGTAGTTTTCTTTGTTGCTTGTTTCCAAAAACACTTAGTTTCCACACTTGAGCCATATCTTCTATCCTAAACTATTAGGATCTTGTTTTTGTGGAAAAAGAGAAAAGGGAGTATTTGAGGTTGTTGTTGTAAACCTCTAAGTTGTACACCCTTATTCTTGTTGTATCCCTCTTCGGTAGAGGTGATCGGGTGATTGGTTTGTGAGCCTCTTAGGTAGAGGTGTTTGTTGTAGTTGGCTACGGGCCGTATCCCTCTTCGGTAGAGGTGGATTGTGGTTGTATAGCCTCGGTGGCTTTGTAAGGTTGAGAGAGGAGTTTGGTACTCCTATAGTGGATTGGGAAATCCTACACGGTGGTGTAGGCGGGGATGTAGAGTTGGGTACTCGAACCTCGAAACAAATCTTTGTGTTAGCATTTGATCCATTGTCTCTCTAACCTTACTCTCTTTACTTTGTGTAAGCATCATTCATTCATTGCATACATATCTTATACATTGCTTGTGTTACCTTGCATCTTTTATATTGCAATTCATTCTTATATGCTTGGCTTGATTGTGTGTGCACATATTTCATATTGCTTGGATTGCTTGTGTGTGTGGGCCTAATTTGTACTCATCCAACAAGAGCTTCACATAGCACCTCAACCCATTTCAAGGGGAATCAAGAGGAGTTAGTCCAGAGCCTCGCAAGGGGAATTCGGCTACACTTGTTGTATTGTATCAAGTTTGTGCAACATTTGCATTAGCTTCCACATTTAGAGCATTTAGTTTTTAATTTAGTTCTAGATTAGCATTTACACCTATTCACCCCCCCTCTAGGTGTACTTTCATAAATATCACAAGATTATTAGTAAACTATAATTACAATAATTAATCATCATCAAAACTGGAGTGAAGGGCCTCTGGGCTAACAAAAGATCATCATCATTAAGTGCTTGTGTGAGTGTATATTGGGCTTTGGTATTTGCTTCATAGTCCTTGGGGTTGCGTCAGACTATGTATCCTTATCACCGTGAGGTTCTACAAATTCCTTAGTTATGGCCTTAGCAACTCTAACTCCTAGGGATTTGAGAAATAGGTTCATCTTTACTTTTCAAATGGGGAAGTTCAACCCATCAAATTTGGGTGGGGACTTGATGCTAGAGAATTCGTGTGATACCATGAAAACAAGTTAGTGCACAAACAAGTAATAGATGCAACAAATGAATATAGACAAACAAAGAGGATCTCCCTAATGTGGTTAAACCAAAAGCTAAGGTTAGGCTCTGATACCAATTGAAAATTACCTAGAGGGAGGGTGAATAAGTGATGGCAATACAAAATGGCAAATAATGCAGAATTAAAATAACTTGCTAGCAACCTAGCAAATAGCAAATGCAATTAAATAAAACTTGCAAGAGAATAAGCAATATTGAGTTCAAATAAAAAGAGAGTAGAGTTAAGAGAGAGAGAGAGAGAGTATGCTATCGCAAACACAAGGATATGTTTTGAGGTTCGAATCACTGCTCTACGTCCCCGCCTTCAACACTATAAAGGATTTTCACTATGACCGATCCCACTGGAACATCAACCGGTTACAAGTTCTCACTAGAACTCTTCAGGCACACTTGTCCTCTCTCACGGTGCCGCAACACCAACTTGGAGCTCACTAGCTCGCTCGAGGTGGCAACCTCTACAACTTCTCAATCGAAGGAAACCGGTGATCAACTCTTGACCACAAAATAGCTCACAAGCACAACCCTATAACCAAGATGAGAAAGTGAAACTCTTTGGGATTGTGTAGTGAAAATAGCTAGTAGAGAAGTAGAGGAAAGGCTCAAGGTAAAACACAAAAACTTTGAAAATCTTTGGCTCAAAGAGAAATCTTTTGTAAAGAGGCTAAAACTTGGAAAACTTTGATTTAAGACTTAGAAATCTTGTTTTTGAGTTGTTTCATAATCTCACTATATATAGAGGGTGAAAACAAGGGTAGAAAACACAATAGAGCCATTGGGATAAGACCCAGAAAAAAACAAATTTGAAACTAGCCGTTAGGAGCCAACACAGCAGAAAATTCTGCTGCTGGTCGACCGGGCGGTCAACTACCAACGGTCGGATTTCCGACCGTTGGGGGGAGCGATCGACTGGCCGGTCGACCGAGGTTCCCAACCAGAGAGTGAAAACTCTCTATCGGTCGACCAGACCCAACAAAGAGCAATGCTCTTGCAGTTGGTCGACCACGCGGTCGACCGAAGTGCACGCTTGCACTTTGTTGCATATCGGTCGACTGACAGAGCAATTTTGCTCTGCCAAAGGTCGACCACCTGGTCGACCGGCAATGGGCCAAAAATAGAATCTGAAAATTTTTTTGAAACCAATCTTTTTCCAATGAAATTTCTTTTGATATATAAATATAAAATAGAGTTCTAAGGTCTTGAAGAACTAGGGTGTGATCATGAATCAACACCAAATAAATTAGAACCATATTTTGACAAAATTCTTTTCTAAAACAAAAACCAGTTTTTTCAAAACTTGTTTTTCAGAAACTTGATTTTTTGAAACTTCATTTTTCTGAAACTCGATAAGGAAAACGGTAAGAATCCTAGTTGTAAGCTTTTGTTCGAAAAACACAAAGGAATAAGAAATGTGTGTGTGTATCAATCCTAAAAGCTATCAACTTCTATCATCTTGGTTTTAACAAACGACTATAAATCCTATCTAAAATAGAAAAAGTAAAAATTTAAATCTTGAAATAGTCTTCTGAATATCACTTGGTCCTTGAGCTCTTCTAGTGTGCTAGGCTCTGGGATCTAAATCTTTTTGGCTTCCAAATGTGTGAGTCTTGTGATGAAGCCGAAATGCAGCATATAATTTTACCTGAAACTTAATTAAACAATCTTGTTAATACATAACTACATATGGTTTGTTATCATCAAAACTAGGGCTAATGGCCTTTGGGCCAACAAGTTCTACTAGAGTGCGATCTCTAATACGGACTGTCAATGATGTGAGACACTGGTAGGGGATGATTGAAATATCAAATGGTACTGATTATTATTATTGGATAACTAAAAACTCTAACTTATATTATGTTTTTCGGGCAACTCGGTTGTATACACTTGGATTATGGTGACATGAGATATAGGCTATATATATGAGGGTTTCCTTATTTGGATTATCCCCTCGACATACTAATCTTATGAATTTATAATCTGAGTTTATACAACTAGTCTTGCCCACCTGTGCATCTGTTACATTATCCTGCTCCTGTTATAACTTAATTACCTAACAATAATAATGTCAGAAGCAGATGTTATTTGATCATTCCCCATTCGAATAATGATATCTGCGTGTCAAAGTTCGGATGTATTTTACTAGATTGCGGAGTTCAGTATGAACTGTCAGTGGTATGGAATATTGGAGGGGAATGAACCAAATAGAAAGCGATACTGATTATTACTATTGTTTTATAATTAAGTTATCTTGCCTACCTGCTTATTTATTATTTCCTATACTGTAATGATTACTCCTGATACTCTTATCAATTAGATTGTACTTACATGCCTGAATCCCGGTATATTGTATAATTGTATATGCACTACTGCCACCTGCCTGATATGATATTTGTGTGATTGAATCACCTGACTTGCTTGCTTAGATCACATCACTATGATATAATATACTAATATAATATCCAGACAACTCAAGTTGTATGCACTCAGGCTATGGTGAAATGAGATACAAGGTATATAGATGAGGATTTCCTTATTTGGATTATTTTTTCGGCGTACTGATCTCATGAATCTATAATCTGAGCTCGTATAACTAGCTTTGCCCACATTTGCTTTACTTAATGCTTTATTGCATGCTTCTGTGTGCTTGTACTCACAACATAATTTTCTATATATGCTTTTTTGATTCGGATTTATCAATACACGTGTGATTTCTTGTGCACGCCACTTGGCTTTATTTTACGTACTCGTTGGGTTGCTTTCCGATAACCACTGGACCTGCATGTCTAGATCTTAGAGCTTGGACTGTGGCAGACCCCTGTAGAGATCAGAATGGCATAGCGAAAGCGTGATGGATTAGCGGCAGATCGTTCGTACCTCTTTTCTTCCAGCCCCCTCTTGATCGGCTCCCGGGATTCTTGTTGCTGCTCGAGAGTATCTGTTGTATTGTTCATACTTTGTAAATCTCATTGTAAATCATACTTTTGTATGTCCTAGTGATGCAATGTTCATGTAATATTGGATCACACTCTGTGATAAAAGTATACTTGTATTATTTTATTAGAATGTATATTATCACTGTGATTTCGTACTCTGATTCTTATTTATACTGTTGCTTAGCGTACGTATGTGAGGATTTTTTCGCCCTGCATATGTACATTGCAGTAGCTTCTCCGCATCAGTGGGATCGGGGTCTGGTTTCAGGTAGCTTTCAAAGACTTTAGAAACCCACATTTCTGGATTCGGGCAGCTTTCAAAGGCTTTAGATACCCGCTTTTTGTGGTCTGGTGCAGTTCGGGTTCTGATAGAACCCGACCTGATGCACACCCTAGCAAGAAGAAGAGAGTCATTGTTTGATTCCTTGCCCTTTCTTCTTTGTCCAATTCAATTCCAAATTAATAACTCCTTTTCAGCCTTCTGATATGTTCTTCTCATTTAGCCCCAGTAAAAGGGTATCTCTAAAGTCAAGGATCAATGAGGGTGGTTTTTAGCTAATCTATTTTCGTCGTGACTGGCTATCTCTTGTTAAAGTTGAGTCGTTCTATAAGAATTAACTAAAATTAGTTTAATTTTTGAGCTAACTTCACTTATCAAACGAGGTCTTAGATAGGAAATTTTGAATAGGAATAACTCAATATAATGGGTAAAATCATCCCTAAAGTTGCATGGATCTACCGTATCTCAACTCGGGTTATCCCAACCGGAGAAGAGAAGATGACCCAGGACGTAAATATTGACATGAAAATTATCTAAGAAATTTTAACGAAGTTCATAGAATAAATTTAAACTAACACGATGAAATAATCTTTACAGTACTTGTATAAATCTGTTTAAAATCTAAATCCTATCAGAACCCGACCCGTTCAAACCCCTAAGGCCCTAACCGGCAAAGCACCCTGTCTACGAAACAGGTCGGGTTCCGATCAGTCTGAAACCGACCCAATCACCCAAAAAACAAGGGAAAGTCATACAATACAAATTCAGTTACACACACATACACACATGATATGCGCTGCATTGGCATAGCATCTCCCCATCTTACTTTAGCTGGCACTGCACCGCCACAAACACCATCACCTCCCTTCTCGCCCAATGCCCACAAACTGTTCCACCGACTCACATTAAATACCCCCATTAATTCATCCAAACACACGACAGACTCCCTCTCCCTCAATTAATTGCTCTTTGTTCCCACTCACCTCCGCTCTTCTTGAGTCAGTAATGTTGTTCTAACCCCTTCTCACTCTCCATTTCCCCATCTTCAGCTTCGGCTTCGTCTTCGTATCTTTCTTCAATCATGAAGAACTGTGCAAGCAACACCCTCTTCCTCTTCTCTCTTGTGTTGTCGCTTGGTGATTTTAGCCTGGTCTCTTGTGACTCCCTGCAGGACAAGTGTTCCTCAGAGTTCACCAAGCTAGGGGAGTGCCTGAGCTATGCAACTGCGAAGGCAGACGCACCCACAGCTGCTTGCTGTGGGTCTGTGACTGAGATCAGGCAGAAGGATGCAGCGTGCCTCTGCTACATCATCCAGCAGGCCCATGGAGGGGGCTCCACTGTCTCCGGCCTGGGACTGCAGCTGGACAGGCTCATCAAGCTCCCTACTGCATGCAGACTTGCTAACACCAACATCGGTGACTGCCCAAGTGAGTCTTCACTGTTCATGTTCTCTCTAAGTACTATGTTTTTTTAATTTTGCAAAGAAAAAGTAATTTAGTTAGTGTTTATCCTCTGATTTCTGTACCATAATTTCTCAAGCATATTGATTGTGATACTTTTCAATAGCTCAAGATAATTTTTTGATATTCAATTAGAAGCCCATGGTGGTTTTTTATTCTCAATTATAAGTTCGGGTAGATTTTTGGGATGAGCTCACCCGTGAAACATAAATGAAGAGTATCACTTCGGGATTTTTTAAGTTGAGAGGTGTTCTATGAGAAATCATGAAAGTTCAAGAGAGTATCAGAAAAATAAGCTTATCATAAATTCATAATAAAGAATAAAGAAACTTCATAAACCCTTAGGTTCTGAGTATATTTGTATGTAAAAATTACATGACACGCTGAAGTTCATTATTTATTGTTAAGTTTATTTATTATTACTTTCATTTGGTGTTTATTTGGCCAGATTGGAGTGGGGTGAAAGTTTGAAAGCCAATCATCTACGTAGAAGATAGATAAAGTTCTTTCTGTTTTGTGATAAGATCAAATAAGAAAGTGCAAGGAGAGATAGAATCTAGGGTTTGCATGTTAGCTTTGATGTTGCCAGATTCATATAGGTGTCCTTCTAAAGAAGGAAATTAGGACTTTGTTCATCCTGTTTAAATTTTCAGCTTCAAGCATGTGTAAAATATGCAAGTAGCAATTTTTAAAATGTGTAGAAATATCCCTTTTGAACAAAATTGTGTGATTTCACGAATATCATTGACATTCCTTCTGAAAACAGCCCTGTCCACCTCCCCAACAGATGTTTGCTCTACAATCTAAATGTGGGATCAAAAGCATAGTTTTTTTTTCCACTAGGCTAACTGAATCAAACAGTCATTTATTGTTGCTGGTCTATGGAGCACAAACACTTCTATTGTGAAATCGTGTTGGACACACTTCTATTGTGAAATCGTGTTGGACACAAACACTTCCACCGTGAAACCTTGTCCTGTGACAGAACATGTGCCAGATAGGATGCAACCCTTCTTGCCATGTCTTCGTTGTTTTCTGTGTACTTTTCAGAATTTGCCGCTTGTCGATAATTGTTGCAGGTAGGTTTGTTCTGTTATGTCCAAGCTTCTTAGTTGCTCGGTTTTGGCCAGACATTCACAATATTGAATCAGTTGAACTTTCCTCGTCAGCACATATGAAGGCTCATAATGAGAGGTAGGCTAGGTGTCGTTTCTTAGGCGAATGTGGCTGACATTTGAGATTTGTTCACTCCATTTTGTTCTAATGTTGCATCCCTTAGCATGTTATGTTATTAGGAGGATGCAGTTAACATTGCACCAGCTAAGATGTTCTCAAGGCTACCGTGCACTTCTCTCCTACACAGATATTGTTACCAAGCAAGCTGTATTCTAAAATTTTGATCAAATGCACATTAACTAACTAACCCACATCAAAAATGACACCCAAATGCCAGCCATTACAACTTCTACACTGGACAACAGATACCAACCACTTTGTGAATTTGTACACCAGACTCGTTGTTTTCATGATTCTAATTCATTACGCCCTGTTTTTTTTTTTTTTTTCCCGTCACTGCTAACTTTGTTTGAGGGCAGAGCTTCTGAACTTATCGCCAAATTCGCCAGACTACGGTATCTTCACCAACGCAACAAAAGGTTAAACCGAAACTTACTCATTCCCTGATAGCTATCCACAACTACTTAAACTTCTACTAGCTAATATATTCTTGATCACACATTCTCGATGCAGCTGCGACAACACCAACAGGACCATCAGGACCTTCTAGCGGCGGCGGTAGCAGTTCTGAAGGCACCATGAATAATAGGATCCACTTTGTTGGCATCCTCACAGCGACCATGATGTCTGCTCTCTACTTCACCATTTTCCAAGTATAAAAGCTTGAATCACTTGTCATCATTGTCTTTGTTTCCAGTTAAATCATTCCCCATTTGCAACAAAATAAATGCTTTGTGCACAATGAAGACCCTGTTAAAGGTTTTATTTTCAAGAGATAAACACTTGCACCATGATTTCTCTAGTGTTGTGAATTTTGTTGTCTTTTAAATGCATGAGATGATTTGAAGCAACGTTGCTCCTAATATCAGAATGTAGAACGTCAGTTTCAGTTCAGTTGCTGCTTGTTCTTTGCTGTATTTCAGACAACATTCTTGTTATATGCCAGGAAGGAGTTGGCATCAGTTGAGAACCTAGCAGTATTATGGCTGATTGTTTTGGTTGCTTACAGTAGACGACAACAGAAAAGAAATGATGCTGATTTTTGCTTCTAGAAAGATGGAACATATGTGCAGTGAGACAAGAAGCTGCTTCAGATTTATTTACCAGTCTAACTTGGTGGGCAGTAGTAGCAGTGAAGGAAAGTAAAGGAAAGCCACAGCATTATAAAAGTTTCATATCTTTGATGGACGAAAGTAGCCAATTTGGATAATTAAAGGACTTTTCATTCAGATTTTGCCCCGTAAATGAAAACCGATGCTATGTTTTGAGTTTGTTATGTGTATATTGTTACAATAGATTTTAAGTGCTAATACAAATACAGCTCTTTTAAAAAAAAAACAAAATGAAACAAACTAAGAGGTGCTGAAGGAGAGAAACATCACATATTGCACAGTTAGCCTGTAAAAGAGTCAAATATATGTGCCATATAAAAGAAATAATAGTCATCTTTTGTGCTTGACTTTTCTTTTATACAAAGTGCGATAAGGTTAAATGATAAAAAATAAAAAATAAAAAAAAAAAAAAAGCCCTGCTCATATTGATTAACAAAGGACAACATGAAAGAAGCCAGTGGTAGCTTGGAACAAAAATTTACAATTAACATCTATCAACAGGCAGGATTGGCTTCCGAGAGATCCTCAGCAGAAGCCATTACTAGCTGGGAGTAAGAGCACCTTCTTTCCTTGCCTTCTTGCGCTCGCGTTGAAGCTGAAAGTATTCCCTTCCCCTTGCTTTGAGACTATCCAGGTTCTCTGGCTGTTCAATGCGTGGGTAAACACTAAC
Source organism: Agave tequilana (assembly GCA_038442645.1). NCBI lineage: Eukaryota > Viridiplantae > Streptophyta > Magnoliopsida > Asparagales > Asparagaceae > Agave > Agave tequilana. Next base: position 63,852 of record JAVJIF010002831.1, read on the forward strand.
ATGTTGCAGAGTGGAGAAATATAACGTATCGGCAAGGATTTCATGGTTGGGATGCAAGAATATATTCACCATTTTGGTTTACCTTTTCCTATCTGGCCCAAACTTTTCAAACTTCACCGGCCCATCAATCAGCGAGAATATAGCATGGTCCTTGCCAAGTCCAACATTATTTCCAGGATGGAACTGAAATTCCAGAACATGATATTTCAAAAAGAAAACAATGCAATTGATTTTTTTTTTTTTTAACAGAACCGTCAAGAACAGGAAAGGAAATAAGAGATTGTGCATCTCTTGCACACTTGTTTTGGCTATAATAATGGATTGCACATAAGATGTGTCCGTATCTGTTTCAAAATATCAACAAGTGTAATCAAGAAACAACTTGGCAAAAGGAATGATCCGGGTCTGCATAATTTTCTTTCATCTAACATACCTAGACTAGAGTAAGTGAAAGCAGGCTAGACCTTCTAGTAGAACTGTCCTTCGCTGTAGAGACAAAAGACAAGTTCATTTATCTTTATGTCATCTCTCTCAGTTTGTCTTTTAACTCCATCAGCACCTGTGCATAATCCTAATCTCTTGAGAAGATGGGAAGGCAATAAAATCAAACAAAAAGCATCTACCTTATCCATTAGCAAGAAAGAAAAGACCTATGTGCAACTTTCTTGATTTCATGAGTTTACATATGTTTTCAGAGTAACTTTTCTCTCTGAGTTTCATTCTGATTTTAGCTTTAAGAAGAAGATGGAAGAACAGTTTATTCAAAAACATTCACTAACAATTAGTTTGAGCAAAAAGCTGTCATTGCTGTTGCCATTGTGCTTCTGCTACTGCTGTTTGGCATTCTAAAACATTCCTACCAGTTTGGACAAAAGCTTTGAGTTGATGTCGCCATTGCACTGTTGCTATTGTTGTTCTCATAATGTTCTAAAAATTTCTTAAACTCCACTATCCGTGTGTGTCAAGCGTCTGTAGTTGTTCATTTGTTTCTTTTTCTTCTCCATTCTTCTCCTCCTTTGTTTGTTTTGTGTGTGTGCATGCACACTCGTGTTTGTAAGCGCGCTTGCACGTGTGTGGGTGGGTGGACTGGGGCTGGGGGGATGCACAGCAAAGGCTCAGACTGAAATGACACTAGACCACAGATGAACTTGCCGGGCAAGGCCACTGACGACTAAAGACAATCAAAACAGCAGTAGCAACGCAGAAGCATACCAGCATTTACTGACTCAAGTAGCAAAGTCAGTGCACTTTCAAGATTCACCGCAATTTTAGACACGCCATTGCCTAACTAGCTCATTTCCACTAGCAGAGAGGCCTTCTTTTAAAAGCAAAAACTAAATTTCACATATTGTTGTTAGTTTTTAGGATCAATCTGACAACTAATCAATATTACCGATCAATATTTCCCAACAATCTTGACAGAAAAATCTGTTCTCTTAGAATTAAAATGAGTGATTGCTGAAACCATAATGCAAAGAAAATTTTTTTTTTTGGAGAATGTAAATTTTATTTATCGAAACTGTATGAAAGCCAAACCGGCTATACAGTATAAACTCCCCTAACTGCCAATTCCTGGCTCACTATCCCATTACAATGTATACCCACAACCCAAAATCAAAGGCCTATTAGTCGACTATTAATTAGATCAGTCGACTAAGAATGTAGTCGACTAACCCAATTACAAGTCGACTTGAAAGTTGATCTGGATGTAGCATCGTTATCTGTTTTTGCACCAGTCGACTAGTTCAGAAAAACTAGTCGACTATACCTGCACCAAGTCGACTAGGTCAGAAAGCCTAGTCGACTATACCTGCACCAAGTCGACTAACCACAAAGTTAAGTTGACTGAAAATTTGATCTGGATGTATCCGTCTTCTCTGTTGCCACAGGAGTCGACTAAGCCAAAAAGGTTAGTCGACTATACTTGAATCCAGTCGACTAGAAACACCTACTAGTCGACTAATTCTGCTGGCAGCCAATCTTTTCTGTCATAAATCCCAGATCTTTCAGAACTCCACAGTGGCATTTGTATCCAAAGCGAATACAGTCCTATAGATGTGCAGCTTGATCTTGAAGACGGTAGAAACCACCTCCTGAGTCTGGCCTTCAAAAATTTTCCTATTGCGGGCATTCCAAATATGATAAACAGTACAAGCAAGGGCCACCTTTTTAGCTTTTGTTTTGCCACTGGAACCCTTCGCCTCCTTCTTTATCCACTTAAGAGCACTAGAGATAGTCGACATCTCCCGAGAGATCCCCAGCCAATCTCTAATGCATCTCCAAACCATAGCAGAGAAGGAACATTGAAAGAATAGATGATCTGCCGATTCCTTATTACCAAAACAGAGTGCACACGATTCCTCAACCTGAAGAAAGGTCAATCTATCTTTTGTAGGTAGCCTCTTCCACGCTGCAAGCCAAAAGTAAAAGTATGCTTTGGTGTGACATACGAATTTCAAACTGAGCTTGGCCAAGTTAGTCTGGAACCCTTATATCGAAAAAACTCATATCCGAGCGATATACACATCCGCTCACCTACCGCCCAGGAGGATAACCTCCTCTTTGCCGCCGCAACGGACCCTTCTACAAGGCATATTTTATCACGAATCGCAACTAGTCTCTTGAGCAATGGCGAGTCGTCCCTTATACACTTCCAGTCCCAAGCATCGACATCCCCTTTAAGGTAGATATGATGCACCCAACGCACCCATAAAGTGTCCTTTTTCTTGTGAATGTTCCAAAAGGATTTTGCTAGCAGGGAATCATTCCAAGTTTTTAGATCTCGGAATCCCAATCCACCTTCCGATTTTGGCAAGCACATGGATTTCCAAGAAACCGGATGATGGCGCTTATGCCACAAGAAATTCCTGCACAGCCGAGTTACCCTCTCTATGATAGCACCCGGGACCGGAAAAATAGATAGCCAGAAGCAATCCACTCCTTGTAGCACTGATCTGATAAGCTCAGCTCTACCCGCAAAAGAAAGGCTAGAAGCCATCCAAGAGTTGATATACATAGTTATTTTATCAACAAAAGGTGCAAAATGATCCAACTGTAGTCTCTGAGCCGCCAACGGGACACCGAGATAACGGAAAGGCATATCACCAACAGGGATACCAGTCAACTGCCTCATTTGAATAAGTTATTCTCCATATACACCCGCCGTAAAGAGGCTAGACTTGAGCAAATTAGCGCACAAGCCCGATTTCAATCCAAAATCCCTGAGGCTATCCATAATAATACTGACAGAAGGAATGTCTCCTCTAGCCATGAGCATAAGGTCATCAGCAAATGCCAGGTGTGACAACCTAAGCTTTCCACACCTAGGGTGGAATTTGAAACCCAACCTGTTTGTACTTACCTTGAGACTTCTCGACAGATATTCAATGCATAGAAGAAAAAGAAAAGGAGACAAAGGATCACCCTGTCGCAATCCCTTCTTCCCATTGAACATCCCCCATATCCCTCCATTCAGGCTAATAGAATAAGATGGAGAGGTTACACATTGCATAATCCATCCAATAAATCTGTCCGGGAACTTAAGACCAGTCAGGACCTCAGCAAGGAATTCCCAAGAGACCGAATCATAAGCTTTCCGGAGGTCCACTTTAATCATGCACCTCGGGGATACCCTCTTCCTGTTATACTTACGCAATAACTCTTGGACCAAATGAATATTTTCAATCATACTCCGGCCCTCCACGAAAGCAGATTGCGAAATATCAATAATTCCACCGAGCACAGGTCGTAGCCTCGCAGCCAGACTCCGTCAGTGAACCATCCTCCTTGGAAATAGCCGCCACATAACCCCGTCCCTTGTTTCTTTTCACAATGCTATGAAAGAACTTTGTGCATCTATCAGATTTAGAGACATAGGTGCATTTAGCCAGTTGGTAAAAGTAGTCCATCTCCGCCTTAGATAAGGCCAATGCATTCTTACGTAACTCCACAACCTTCTCCCGAAGTTCAGCATTATCAAATTGAGATTGGATCTGAACCTGAGCCAGTTTAAGGAGCCTCCTAGCCCGATCAGCTCGAGAAGCAATATGCCCAAAGTTCCTCTCATTGAGAAGTTTCAACGGGTCCTTCAATAGCTTAAGCTTGCGACAAAACTGAAATTGAAGAGAACCTACAATCTCAACCTCCCATCCAGATCTAACAGTCTCCCGAAAGTCCTCATGACCTGCCAAGAAATTCCAGAATCGAAAAGGTCTATTCACCGTTCGGGGCCGCTCAAGTAAAGAAACTACTCCAGGGGAATGGTCAGATAGACAACCAGAAGGTAAGAATTCCACATGGCAGAAGAAGGCTCTCTGGTGCCAAAGTGGGTTGGCCATCACTCTATCCAACTTAGACCAGACAGTACCATTGGTCCAAGTCAGGTAGCATCCCGTGAACTGTAAGTCCGACAGTCCCAATTCATCACAACACTCAGTAAAGTCTTTAAATTGGTAGTGTGACACAGCCGCACCACACACCCTCTCCTCCTGTCTCAAGATATTGTTGAAGTCCCCCATCAGAATCCAAGGCTCCGATAGAGTATTACCCCAACTAATTAAGTTCTCCCATAGGCTCCTCCTAGTCACAATGGAATGGAACCCATAAACAAAACTACCAAGGAAAGATACGGATGATACCTTACAGACCACCCTGCAGTGAATAATCTGAGGGAGGACCTCCAGAGTATCTAACTGAATCTTCAATGGGTCATACAGGATTAAGATTCTACCTCCACCATGAGACGCAAAGTTGTTGACCTGCTTCCATCCTTTAAACCTCCTACACATGAACACTTCCAGTCCAGACTCCGAGAGTTTAGTCTCCAGTACTGCCATTAAACCAATCTCCCTCTTCCTTACCATTGCCTCAACACCTTTTTGTTTCAGGGGTAGGTGAAACCCCCTGATATTCTAAAATGCCAACCTCATTTGGAAGATTGAAGGGGTTTCCCCTTCGCTTTTCCTTTAGATATTGAGGCGAAGCTGAGACCCTTCGCAGTCAATTTCCTATTCTCTCTCACAACCGCCTGACGACCCTGTGTCACCACCACAGTCTCCTTCTCCCTGCCACCTTCATTTAACGGCTCCCGAGTCTGGATCGAAGATTCCTCCAAAGTCGGCAACGAACCATGCCCCACATCCTCGGATAGTAGACTGTCAGCTACATCCGATCTGATATCAGGACCCATCTTCTGCTTCATATTATTAAGAACTCTGGTCCCCGCATGTCCCAAACCCGTATCAGGTAGCCTGTGCAATCCAGCGTCAACCGGTCGCAGCTTGGACTGTTCTGGCACATCAGAATTTTCTGCTGCCAGAACAGATTTTCCTGGCAACAGAATAGGGTCCAGATTACCCTTTCCAGGCTTGCTGCCCCCAATCAGTCCATCCCCATGCGTCACCACAACATCCCGATTCTCCGACTGAGCACCCATAGGCGTAGCCTTACCCGATGTCGCCATGACAACGCTCATATTCCCACTAGTCTCCCCCTTCTTGTGCATAGCCACACCACCTGGTCGGGTCATCCTCCTAGGCACATAAGCAGCTTGCTTTGTCCCTTCCAATACTTTGGTACAGTCCCCCTCAATATGGCCAAACACCTTGCATTTCTTACAGTATTTTGGTGTAATCTCGAATACCACTAATTGGTTATAAATATCACCAGTCGGAAGCCTGATTTCCACCAATGAAACGAGTTCCTTTGAAGCATCCACCTCCACCATCACCCTAGCAAAGGAAAGCCTCTCTTTAGTTAAGGTCATCTTATCGGTGGTGATGGGTTTCCCAATTCTGGACGCAATTTTGCTCATAGCGCGTGCATTCCAACAGTCAAGTGGAAGGTCCGGTAATTGAACCCATACCGGAACTGTAGCAAACTCTTCACCTCCAAATCTAAAGCATCTTGGCATGTTCTTCAGCATCAAGCTTCTCCCATAGATAAATTATGGTCCCCCGTTCAAGACACTAAGTCTATCCTCCTCCGACTTAAATTTAAATACTATCCATCCCGAACGATGGATCCAATGGTTACATTCAACCTTCCACCCCTCTCGAATAGTCCTGACCGCATCCATGCCAGGGAATCGACCTGAAAATAGGCCCACTAAACAAAATCCCCATATCTCTGCAACATCATCGACATCCTCATCCTTAAGATGCAGCATATCCTCCGCGGAATCCACCATGTTCAATTTGATGCCCTTGCCTAAGTTGCGGTTGTCTTTGAACAAGTTAACCCACGGGGCTCTTTTAGCAGAATCAGCCCCCTGTTTTGTCCCCACTACAGCAGAAACAAACCCCCTATTCTTCTCAATATCAGCAGATTCTAACTGTGGCATTCCATCAAACACCTTGGCTGCCACCGAGTCACCAGTCTTCGGCAATAAGTGGGAAACTGACACCCTTCGATCCCCACCTCTCCCCGCATCAACCCCAGTATCTTCAGAGTCAGAAGAAGAAGAGGCAACATCCACCTGCACATCATCATTATCCTGCTGCCGCAACACATCTGCAGCAACAACAATCTTCTGCTGAGCATGGATAGGCAACGGTGCCTCATCACCATCCGGCAACCTTCCATCAACGTCCTTAGAGATCCCAACTCGGGATCTAGTGGCCGGCCTCATAGAACTCAATTGGTTGACCATGAGAAATCACCAGCAGTTCCCACCAGCCCTAAAAAGGGGATGGGAGTCACCTAGAAAATGCAGACCAGGGAGAGAAATACCGAAAGAAAAAAGGAGGGAACAATAGCTGAAGAGGAGACAAGGCAGGAATCAACCATGGAAGATTCAGCCCTGGGAGAGCATCACTCTCAAACTCCTCGATCTATCGCCCCCTCTATGTGGAATGGTGGGGAGGTGGCCGCGGCTAGATCAGCGGCGAGTAGGATCGGCTAGGTCGTGGCGGCTGGTGATGGGCGGCGGCGAGTGAAGCCAGAATGCAAAGAAAATTGATTTCACTGTGTGTGGGTGGGTGTTTGGGGGGGGGGGGGGGGGGGCTGGGGTGGGCATATTCCACATGGAAATTAACAACATCAAAAACCTAAGATATAATCGTTAAGCATAGGTAAGAAATGATAAATAAAGGATACAATGTTTCTAGTTCTTGAAGAATCAAAGCAAGAACTCATATTTATATGCCTAAAGGCTGGAAACCCTCTCATATTTCCCTAATTGTAAGGCATGATGATCTCGAAAGATATAAGAAACCCACTCCTTAGACAGATATGGAATACCATAGAGAGGACATCAAAGGACAAACTCAAAACAAGAGCAAGTACAGAACAAGAGCTAATAGAAAAGAAAGGAAGGACAAAAGGAAAAGTAGATTCAAGGATTGTGCCTCAAATCACAACTGCTAATGATATCCTAGGAATCCAGATGTGTTCGATTTGCTTTAAAAAGTTCTTTTTATGATTTTTAAAGAAATAAGAGTTTCTTCTAGAGAAAAGAATACAAAAAAAAAAAAAAAAAAAAACCACTTTTGTCCTTTCTCCTTCTAGACAATCTAGTTACCAATAACAAATACCAACATTATTTAATAAGGACCTACCCAATTGAGAAATTAACATACTTAAACATAGTCCAGTCCGAGCTTAGAGGAAGTTCTCTCTAAGGACTTGTATATCAGATGAGGCAACAATTTCTATCAACAAAACACATTATCAACCAATAAAGAAGTGGCACATCTTCTAACTGAACCTCCTTTTCTAGGTTTCCCATGGACCCAATTTTCAGGGAGAAGATCAGACTGGTTGATGCTTTTTCTAAGTGTATTGAACCGAACAAACAGGTCACTGTTTGTCCAGGTGTTTGTTCAATGCTGCCTAGTTATCTGTTCTATTTTAGCACGATAGTTATCACTTTATATGCCCAGATTTATGTGTGCTGTTTGGAAAAAAAGAACAACGACGAGAGGGGGACATAAGTGGTTGCAGGATTACATAAAGATCTGGAATTGGAACATGGAAGGATGTTTATTTTAGAGGTAGTAACTTAGATCACAACAGGAAATATCTGAAATTTTTTGTGGGATCGTTAATATATAGATATCTCTTGTTAAAGAAAATGTATTCAGTGATCCACCTCCACTGTAGTAAAGGCCAATACCAAATCTAAAATCTATAATTCATGGATTAGATTCAAATTCATGGCCGAAAAAGACACTACTTCCACCTCGATCCATGCTATTTGACAGTGTTGTCAGAGATAAATAAGAAGAAGAAGAACACTTATTTGTGTCAAGACAAGAGACAATTAGCTATGGTTCTTGGTTGTATATATTTATACATATTGGTCACATGTTTACACTGATTTAGGAGATACAATAGGAAAATATTGACTGAGAGAAATAATAAAAAAATATTGATTGAGAGAAAGAATGAAAAACACATGGTGCATGAATCCCATGAGTTCCATGTGTTCTTATAATCATGGAGAGTTTTTGGATCTGGTTGATTTCATGAGGAGTGTCTTTCACATAGATCACATGTTTCACATGAGTCACGTGTTGACATTGATATCTCGAACACCCCCTCCGCAAGCGAAGCGGGTTCGAAAGAACTGAGAGCTTATTCTTCAGCATAGAAAATCTGAATGAGCTCAAAGGCTTATTAAGGATGTCTGCTAGTTGGTCTTTAGTACTGACAAAACGAACATACAGGACTCCATTGGCGACATAGTCCCTCACAAAATGAATGTCGATCTCAACATGCTTGGAGCGGGAGTGACGAATATGATTGATCGAGAGATATGTTGCACCGAGGTTGTCACAGAGAACTATTGGGGGAGATTGCGGAACTCCAAGCTCACGAAGTAATGACTGCAACCAAACGACCTCTACTGCAGCATTGGCCACGCTCCTATACTATTACTCAGTGCTAGATCGTGCCACAGTACACTGCTTCTTTAAGCTCCAAGAAATGAGATTTGTACCAAGAAAGACACATAGCCACTGGTAGATTTTTGATCATCAATCGACCTTGCCCAATCTGCATCGGTGTAAGCAGTAAGCTGTACAGAAGAATGACAAGAGAGAAAAAGGTCACGTTGAATCGTAGATTTGAGGTAACGGAGGATCCGCTTTACAGCGCTCCAATGCTCATCGGTGGAGCTTGCATGAACTGAGCGATCTTGTTCACCGAGAAGGCAATATCGGGTCTGGTAAAGCTTAAGTATTGTAGAGCCTCAACAGTACTTCGATAGACGAAGGGGTCAGAGAAAGACTTGCCAGCAATCTTGGATAGCTTACAGGAAGTGACCATAGGCGAGCTGATAAGTTTGACACCATCCATCTTGAGTCAGAGAAGCAAGTCACGGATGTACTTCTGTTAAGAAAGAAATAGACCTGAGGGTATACGATGACACTCCACGCCCAAGAAATAGTACAGTGGGCTGAGGTCTTTTAATGAGAACTCCCGGCCTAGTTCTTGAATAAGACGAGTGACAGCCCGTGAGTCATTGCCTGTGATGATGATGTCGTCTACATAGATAAGAACCAGAAGAAGATCTGTCCCGACCCGTCGAAGGAAGAGAGACGTGTCGGACTTGGATCCCACAAAGCCCAATGTGACTAGATAACTGCTGAGGCGAGAAAATCAGGCCCGTGGAGCCTGTTTGTGGCTATAGATACTGCAGTAAAGCTTGCATACATGATTGGGATGAGCGGGATTGATGAACCAAAAAGGTTATTCCATGTAGACCGTCTCAGTGAGAAAACCCTACAAAAATGCATTATTTACATCCAGCTGTCGAATAGACCATCCCTTGGAGACGGTCAGACTGCACACGGTACGGATAGTGGTCGGTTTGATGACCAGACTGAATTTCTCACCATAGTCTAATCCTTGTTGTTGATGAAACCCTTGGTCACCAGGCGGGCCTTATACCTGTCAACAGAACCATCAGATTTATGTTTTAACTTGAAAACTCATTTACAGCCAACCAGATTCATGGTAGGGTGGTATGGCACAAGGGACCAGGGTTTATTCTTAAGTAAGGCATTCATCTCAGTGTCCCTTGCTTGGCGCCACTTGGGATCTTTAGAAGCTTACGTGAAACATGTGGGTTCAATAGGAGTGGTGGCCAAGTTAGCCATGAGACAGGTAGGCATGGGATACCGGGTGGCTAGCCAGAGTTTTGGTGTTCTGGTGTTATCCTGTGTTTTGGTGACTATATGGTGGGTCCTGGTAGGAGGGGGACAGGGAGAGCCTGAGGATGAGGACGAGGAGAAGGACTCATCGGCGGGTGCTAGTGGAGGTGGTGAAGAAGGAGGAGGTGGTGGAGAAGGAGAGGAGTCAATGGTGGGGCCCGCATGAGAAGAGTGGACTGGAACAATGGAAGGTAACAGAGGCATGGAGTGGGGATCGGTGGTGAAGGCGTGGGAATAGAGGGAAAGAGGGAAGGCAGAGGAGAATGGAAAGGAAAGGAAGATTCATCGAACACAACATCCTGAGAGATGTAAATACGACCAGAAGGGACATGCAAATATTGATAACCTTTATGCGAAGCCGAGTAACCTAAGAAGACACATTGACTGGACTGAAAACTAAACTTATGAGTTTGGAATGGACGCAGATGAGGGTAGCAAGCACAACCAAGAATTCGTAAGGAAAGGTAGTCAGGTGCTTTATGAAATAATTTCTGGTAGGGAGATAGATTATGGAAGACGGGGGTGGGCATTCTATTGATGAGAAATGAGGCAGTTTGAAAAGCATAAGGCCAGTAATGAAATGGAACATTTGATCGAGCCAGAAGAGTAAGGCCGGTCTCGACAAGGTGGCGGTGTTTTCTTTCTGCGGTGCCGTTTTGGGTACTAGTGTGTGGACAGGATAAGCAATGAGCGATACCCTGAGAAGACAAGTAAGGTTTAAATTTGATGAACTCGCCACCACCATCAGTTTGGAGTGCTTTAATGGAATGCCCAAAAAAAAATTTCACATGAATTTTGAACTCAAGAAAAATGGAGAAAGCATCACTTTTATTTATTAAAGGATAAAGCCAAACATACTTACTGTAATGATCTACAAAGCTAATATAATAGCGATAACCACTTACAGCGGACACAGGAGACGGGCCCCACAAATTAGAGTGAATAAGCTCTAAAGGAGCAGTAGCAATCATGGAAGATGACGAAAAAGAAAGACGGTGACTTTTCCCTTGCTGTCAGGGGATGTAGAGAGGGGTACCAGCACGGTCAGGAAGGAAAGGAAGCTGATGCTGAGATAAAACACTGGAGACAACTTTGGTGGAGGGATGACCTAGGCGTTCATGCCAGACGGAGGAAGATGCACGCTCACTGAGAAGAGCCTGGGGAGAGGCGGTGAAGTTATGATTCCCCAGAGAGAAGACATACAGACCATCCTTAAATTGTCCCCGCAGTAGAGTTTTCCGAGTAGAGAGATCCTTGATAAAACAAGAGTCAGGGTGAAATTCAAGAAGGATTTTAGTATCAGCAGTAAATTGACAAAAAGACAGAAGATTTTTGGTGATATCAGGAACATGTAAAAGGTTTTTCAAGACAAAGAAAGAAACAGGAGAACACAATAAAGAAGCACCAGTAGCTCGGATAGGCAAACCTGTCCCGTAAACCATGCGAACTCTGTCGGGTCCTTGATATTTAAAGTGAACCGCCAGATTCGCAATGTCAGCTGTTAGATGATAACTGGCTCCAGAGTCAAAATACCAGTTGGGATCGATTGGATTATTCCCATAAGAGTGGAGAAGAGCAGTTGGGCTAGCTGAATCATCATAACGATTGTAGCATTGGTTAGTATAATGGCCAAAATGATTGCAGATCTGGCATTGAGGTCGGCCACCGGTGGACTGATGTGATGGTAAGAAGGAACGTCCACGACCACGACCGCACTCCCTGCCTTGGCCACGTCCACGACCACGGAAAAAAGATGGAGCTGAATGGTAGTTTAGAGTACGGGAAACAGTATGAACCGCAGGAGAAGGGGAGATGAGGGTTGTGGAGCCTGGTGAAGTGATAGCACTCCCACGATAAATCTCCTAGCTAAGCATGAAGCCAATGAGTTCTTCTGACAGTACAGAGTTGGCTCATGTGTTGACAGAGGCGACGAACGAGTCATATTCGGAAGACAGACCACTGAGTAAGGTAGAGACGAGGTCGGAGTAGACAACTGGATTAGCCACTGCCGCTAGGTTGTCCACAATGAACTTGACAGACTGGATGTACTTTGACATAGAAGAGGTGCCCATCTTGACGGTGTGCTGCTAATATTTGAGTTGCTGCACTCTAGCTCTGGAGGGTGACGCAAAGATTTGCTCCAGAGAGCACCACACATCACGAGATGTGGTGAGGCCGACGACATGAGCAGGAACAGCCTCAGTGAGCGAGGAGATAAGCCAACATAAGAGCATCTGATCAAGCTTGATCCAACAAGTGTATTCTGGATTGATAGTGGGCTGAGCATCCTTCTCGGTAGAAGGAAGGAACCGGACCGGACATGGAGAGGTTCGGTCGACAAGGCCTTCGAGATCGTGGAGCTTAAGAAAAGGAAGGAACTGGGAACGCCACAGCAGATAGTTTCCCTCGTCGAGTTTGACATTTAGAAAGTGAGTGATGTTGGGATTGGGAGTAAGCATGGATGCAAGTGTTTGGATGAAGGTGAGGGAAGATGAAGAGAAAATACTCCACATGGTATAGGAGTTGCTCTGATACCAAGATAAATAAGAAGAAAAAGACTTATTTGTGTAAAGGCAAGATACCATTAGTTATGATTCTTGGTTGTATATATATAGACATATTGGTCACATGTTTACACTGATTTAGGAGATACAATAGGAAAACATAGACTGAGAGAAAGAATTGAAAAATATTGACTGAGAGAGAATGAGAAACACATGGTGCATGAATCCCATGAGTCCCATGTGTTCCTATAATCATAGAGAGATTTTAGGATCTGATTGATTTCATAAGGGGTGTCTTTCACATGGATCACATGTTTCACATGAGTCACGTGTTATCATTGATATCTCGAACAGTCAGCAGGCCTAGCAACCCAACACTTAAAGCTTAGCTAAAATTGATTAGCAGTGTTGGTCTTCTAGCGCAGAGGTGCAAACTAAAAACTAGCTGCACATAATAAATCTGAGGGGTTTGTATATTGACTTATAACAGCCATAACAACAACCATATTATATTTCTGTAGCCAACTAATACAATTACTTTTGTTACCCAGCGTTTATTTTCCTCCTTGGATGGGTCAGATGTTTCATCTTCATCTGTACTAAGGCTCAAAATTGTCTTTATACTCAATTCTCCCACTGAACTAGACATTAATAGCAGCAAAAATTTTAGTGAGCAGAAAGAGGACATAGAAATTTAATGTAAAAATCATACAAGTAAAGATGTTGGTTAGGAATTTCTCTCAGAAATCAGATAAGAAGCCATAAATCATCAAAACATTGAATATCTCTACAAAATCGAAAATTAGGATTTCAGGGAGGAACTATTTTATTTCAATCGAAAACCGCCTTGACTAGAAGGTGGCTACTTTAGAAAGGTAAATTGGACTTCACTTGGTTATAGTTATTTTAGGAGTGGGCTAATAACAACTTTCCAAGTCAAGCAACTCTCCCATGAACATTTTGTTAAATTTCAGACATATTGCAATTTTAGGCCATGGTTTTATGTGAAGTGGTTCAATCCCACTATCAATCTTTCTCCAATGATCAGTTCAAATCTCCATTAAGCCTAGAATTGTTGATGCAGACATCTATTCAAGATGAAAGCGCCAAAAAGATGAATCCAAGAAATCCTAGTCCAAGTTGAAGTAGCATAGGATTTTTTTTTATTTTCTCTTTCTTTACTTTTTTTTGTTTTTGAGTTTCTAAATTTTGGTTTCCAAATTTTGGGATTGTAATTCTATTTAGATTAGGAGTTTGAGTTGGAGTTAGACTCAATTTTGTAAAAACCTATATAAAAGCCCTATTGTACCAACAATGAGCAATGAAGGATTTTGAGAATTTTGTGAAATTGATTCACTCACAGTGCTTAGGAGTTAATTCATATTTTCTTCTCTAATTAGCCCCAGCATAATCTTTTTTTCTCCTCCTTCTCTTTTCCTCACCCGTGCACTGTTCCTGAAGCCAACAGCAATACAAAATTTTTTTCCACCTCTTTTTCGTCATCTTCTTCCCTCCAAACAGTAAAATAACATCCCATCAAAAGATCCAACGTAGCCTCATCCTCCTCATCTCCTACATCTCCTCAACCTAGCACAACCACTCAAAAAAGAACGCCTTGGCCTCCACCTGCAACAGATAGAAAGCAAAAGAAGTTAATTTGGGTTTTAATTTTTAGATCCAGACCCGTTATTAAAACAACAGACTCGTTAAGCGATTCAACTTCATTTTTAAGCCATAACTTTCGCATCCGGGCTTTGATTCAGGCGATCTTGATAGCGTTACGATTGTGACCAAGAGCTCTAGGCATAGGCAACTTCTTCAGGTATGAGATTCTATGTAATCTTCTATAGGTAATTTTCTTGAATAGGTATCTTTATTTGTAAGTTAATAACTATCCTTTATTATTTTATCGATTTAAACTGCTGCCACTATATCGTGAGACTGTGAGATTTTTCTTACCCTGTATTCGTTGATCATATATATATTGAGAGTGCAAGCTTTGCCTTTATAACCGGTAGCTACTTTAGTTTATTTAAATTGCGAACGGTACACCTGTACTTGCACATTTTGTTAAATCCATCATCTTACATTATTTGTTTTAATTATTTTCCTACCAAAGATAGTAATAGTTGGTGAAACTTAGGAAAATTTATCATATCACTGATTTCTGATTCACTCGCATACCCCGTTTCACATCATTTTGGTATCAGAGCACGATTAGGGTAGGATTTGCATTTAGGCACTTCTAGGAATTGACCACTTTCTTTACAATAAAAAAAATCATCTAGTCTAGACTTGCATCTCTTCATCCTCATTAAGTTTTGCATAGTGCATGCCCAAACGTAGTGATCACTCATATCTGTTAGAAGAATCTAGCGAATCTCACGTCACCCCAATGAATCCCCAACAATTGTCGCAACGTTCGCCGAGATAAATGCCAAATTAGATATTCTTAAGACACTTGACGAAAGGTTGACCAAAGTGGAGTCCACACGTGATCAAACTCCACTGAGAAACGACCGACATAACAACACCGAGAACATATCCAATCCCGATGCTCAATATCTAAAAAGCATCAAGATCGATGTTCCCAACTTTGAGGGACATCACGACCCACAATTTTTCATAGACTGGACACTCCAACTAGATAGGTATTCATATGGTACGAACTCACTTAGTCTAGAAAAGTTAAGTACGCCTGTCTGGCCAAGATAGTCAGTATTGGACCAACCTAGAAAACAGACGTGCAGCCTGAGGTCGACCACCGATTGACACATGAGATAGGATGAAAGAAGAGTTAGAAACAAAGTATATGCCACTATCGTTTAGTGCTCGTCTTATAAACAATTGGCACCAACATACTCAGGATAACAAATCTGTAAAGGAGTATGTCGAGAATTCAATGAATTCCTCATCAGATACAGTACCTCTATAAGGAAGCTGAAACTCAAATTCTTTCTAGATTCAGAGCCGGCCTTAGAGATGACCTACGAACTGAACTGTTATCTAGAGGAGTCACCGAGTTAGAGACAGCATAGGCCTTAGTCCAAGATTTAGATTCCGTTAGGACCAATCACCCTTTCAAGAGTCATGATTATAAAGCATCAGTGTCTAAACCTTCCCCACCTTCCCAACCTCATAGGTTTAGTACCTAAACCCATTCACATAGGGATGACATCAAGGGTAAGAGTCATGAACGTGACAACAGAAACAAGGGTCCCAATTCTCCAGAGTTTGTTTCACAACTAAGTGCTATAAATGTCAAGGTTATGGACATTTAGCCGCCAGTTGCCCTAGCCGTGTCAAAATCACCATAATAGATGGAACACCCGTTGAAGCCACTGAGTTAGATTCTAATGAGTATACCTATCACCCTGATGTTGACACTGATGACGAGTCATCAAGCGATGATGTTGGTCTCAACTGTATTAGGCCAACGTCGTCTACCCATTTGTCTGTCGTCAAGTGTGTTCCCTTTTCACTAACAGAAAAGGACGATTGGAGAAGAACTGTGACCTTTCACACGTTCACCAAGATTGGAGACAAAATTGTAAAGTGATTGTGAACAGTGAAAGTTGTATCAATGCAATATCATTTAGATTATGTGAAAATCTTGAATTAGATATCATACCCACCTCCACCGATTCAAATGTCTTAGATTGACTCCACAGCACTTGAGGTCAAACAACGATGTCTTATCCCAGTCAGTTTCAATCATTATAAGATAAGATTTGGTATGATGTCATCATCATGAATTTGGGTCAAGTTATACTAGGTAGACCATGGTGTTCGACAAAAATGTCACAATTTACGATCGATCCAACATGTGTCAATTTGAGCATGAGGGTAAACAGATTCAGCTACTACCCTTGAGACCCAAGACTGGACAGCCCCAACAAACATCTATTTTTGCTTTGCTGCCAACTCCACTCTCTCCACCTCTCATTGCTACTGTTCCTTCTCTATTTTTCACTAATCATGCATATCATGTCTGCAAATCACTTCCTTCCTTACTACCGACACCATCTCACTATAAAGCATTCCAGTCTGCACTTGCATTTGCATCACATAAGCAAGTGCACAAATTACACAAAGAGATCAGTGATGAAAATAAATGGAGCAAAGTGAAGCATACTCTACGAGCTGACAGTAGAAAAATATTTAAAACTTTTAATGAAGGCGACTATGTGATGGTTCAGATTTATCCGAAACAGTTTCCTTCGGGAACTGTTAAAATGTTGCATGTTCGCAGTGCTGGGCCTTCAAAATCTTGAATAAACTGAATTACAATATTTATGTTATACATCTTGCTAGAAATTATGACATTAGTTGTACTTTCAATGTTAATGATCTAGTGAATTATAATGGTTTTGATTGTAACCCCTTGATTATTGAGTCTTCCCCTAAGCCATTCTTTGAGAAGCCCCCATTTACCCTACTCCCAGATGTAGGGAGAGAGGAGATAGAGGAAGTAGAGGAAGTAGCATAGAGATCGGAAGACAAAGGAGCAAGACGGCGCATTGAGCAGGCCAGGATAAGCTCCGGTCGACTGCCCGGTCGACCGGTGGAGAAGGCCTGTCGACCGCCCAGTCGACCAGCGTGCACGACGTGCACAAGATCGTCACGGTCGACCGGCCCAGTCGACCGTGGCAGAAAGTGGTCGACCGGCCCGGTCAATCGACTGACAGGCATTAGCTCTCGGTTGGGCGCGGTCGACCGGCATGGTCGACCGTGGCATGGGTCGTCCGACAGACGCGTTTTGGCTTTCCTTTTGGGATTCAGATTCCTTTTCTGGATGGGATCGAATCCAATCTGGGTTTTCTTAAATCCAGAGACTCTGTGGGTATAAATAAGGGCTAGAGCTCTCATGTATTGTATCCCTAAGAATCCCTCTGAATAGTTCCCTCTGTATTAGTTTCTATTGATTGTTGAATCAATACAATCTCTCTCTCTATTTCCTCGAGGACGTAGGCACATTGTCGAACCTCGTTAAATACTGTGTTGCTTGCTTTTCTCTATTGTTTGCTGTTCTTGTTGTGTTGGTTGCTTCTCCGGCTGTATCAAGTCTCCGCCTGGTTGGTGGATTCTGAAATACACCTAGAGGGGGGGGTGAATAGGTGTAAGTGCTAATCTAAGAAACTAAATGCAAACTAAGTGCGCTAAATGCGGAAGCTAATGCAAATTATGCACAAACTAATACAATACAACAAGTGTAGCCGAATTTCCCTTGCGAGGCTCTGGACTAACTCCCCTTGATTCCCCTGAAATGGGTTGAGGCGCTATGTGAAGCTCTTGTTGGATGAGTACAAGTTAGGCACACACACACAAGCAATCCAAGCAATATGAAATACACACAATCAAGCCAAGCAATTAAGGATAAATTACAATATGAACGATGCAAGGCAACACAAGCAATGTATATAATATGAATGCTATGAAAGTATGATGCTTGTATGAAATGATGCTTTGCACAAATGTAAAGAGAGAAAGGGTTAGAGAGACAATGGATCAAATGCTAACACAAAGATTTGTTTCGAGGTTCGAGCACCTTGCTCTACATCCCCGCCTACACCACCGTGTAGGATTTCCACTATCTCAACTCCCACCGAGGGAACCTCTACCGAAGAGGATTTCTTACAACCCAAGGAGTACCGAACTCCTCTCTCAATACAAACCACAACACCTCACACTAGAGGTGTCAACCAACAACCACACCTCTACCTAAGAGGCTTACAAACACAATCCCAATCACCTCACACTTGAGGGATCCAAACCAATACCACTCCGATCACCTCTACCAAAGAGGGATTCACAAATAAAAGGAGGGTTACAACACAAGAGGTTTACAACAACAACCTCAAACACTCTCTTTCTTTCTTTTTCCACAAAACAAAGATCCTAATAGTTTAGGATAGAAGATATAGCTCAAGTGTGGAAACAATGTGTTTTGGAAAACAAGAACTCAAAGAAAACACTTGGGAAATTTCTTGTAAAAGATAAAGAATGAAAGCCAATACAAAAATCCCAAATTCCAATTTCTTTGATTTTTCCAAAACCCAAAAACACAAAGAATAAATCTTGTTAGCACTTAAAACTCTTTTAAAACTCTTTTAATCACTTTAGAAAACTGGTATTTTTCTTCTTGAAAAACTTAGCCAAAATCCCCAAAGAGATGGGGTTTATATAGCCCCTAGGAAAAACTAGCCGTTAGGCTGATGTGGCAGTCTGACCAACTGCCGGTCGACCGGCCCGGTCGACCGCCAACGGTCAAAAATGTGACCGTTGGGCAGCAGCGGTCGACCGGTCCGGTCGACCGAAAATTCCCGAGAGCAGAGCTCTCAACTCGGTCGACCGGTCCGGTCGACCGACTACATGTGTTGCCAGCGTGCACGATTGTGCACATCGGTCGACCGACCCGGTCGACCGGCCACTTGGTGCGGTCGACCGGTCCGGTCGACCGAACTGGCCTGGCAGGCACAGTGCAGGGTCAGAAAAACAGTGTAAAATATTTTCTAAAAATCTTTTAACACTTCTAAAAAATTCACAAAATTTGTTTTATCATTTTATATTAAAACATACACCTGTGATAAAAATTTCAAGACAATATATCAACATATCAATTTATTTTTGTGTCTTGCAAATTTTATCAAAAATAAAACTTGTATTTTTATCAAACTTGATTTTTCCAAAACATGAATAGGGATATCAAAATAAGTTTGTTTAGCAAGTTAAACCATGTATGTATAACTAGAATACATCTACTATACATATAAAACATGTAAACTTGTTTTGATCAACTATTCATAAAAACCAAATATCAAATCATAAAACGTGTATGCTTTGTGTTCACTTGAGCATATCAACTAAACTAAGCTTTACAAATGGATCTAAAACTCTATCTAAACTAGGATACCTAAGTCTTCTTGACGATCTTCATCTTCAAGTAGACTTGCTCCAAAACTCCGTGATTCTCCAAGTGCAAAGGTATGATCTTTAAGCTTTGGCACCGGAATCAACATGAAAAGCTTCTAAACTCCTTGTTGAAGCTAATCACCAACTAATATCCTATTAATGATCTGAAACTTAGAAACACAAGAATATTAGTAAACATAACTACATGAGTGTTGATCATCATCAAAACTAGAGTGGAAGGCCATTGGGCCAACAATCTCCCCCTTTTTGATGATGACAAAACTCATGGAGTTATATATGCATGGATTAAAGATAAGCTTCAAGGAAGCTCCCCCTTAACTCATGCATACACAAATAAACAATAATATGCAATGCATGACAAGTGCATATAAACATGGTGCTCTAGATACCAATGGAATATTCAACATAAAATACGCTCTAGATACCAATTACAAAGCAAACTCTATAAATCAATCAAACTTACTATTCTTGAGATTAAAACATAATATATGCATATAAAACATAAGCATGCATATAAAACACAAATACTTCTCCCCTTTTTGTCAATCATCAACAAAGGGGTAATCAAAACCATAAATAAAACGAGGGGTAAAAATCTTTCTCCCCCTTTTTGTCAATCAAAACAATGCAAACAATGTTCTCCCCCTTTTTGTCTAAAACAAAAACAAAATCAATAAGGGGTGACTACAAACATGATATCAATTAAAAAAAATATATCAATGAAGCATCTAGATACCAATTAAACAAGGATCAATATATGTTATATGCTATATACATTCTTGAAGAGGAAGACGCTAAGTTAGCTTCCCTACACATATGCATTACATGAAGAAGGGATGACAAGCCCCAATTCACATAACACATATTATGTAATGCATAAGAGGAGATGTGAAGCTCCCCCTACACACGTATATCATATAAAGAAGAGTTGTCAAGCTCCTCAATTTATAATATACTCAACATGAATCTATATGTAAGAGAGATGTTAAGCTCTCCTTGCATATAGGAAATACAAATCAAAACTTTGAATATTTTCTTTAAACAAAATTTTGAAAATACTAATTGTAATTAAACATAAGTCTTGAATTCTTAAACATGACTCTTGAAACCAAAACAAATTTTGAATTTCTTAAATATGATACCAATTGTAAATATTTACCAATTGAAAAGATTTTACATAGAAACATTGATACCAATTGTAAGAATTGTTCATTTTTAAAAACATATAAACAACTTTTAATCATAAAGTGTGGGAGTACAAATACCAATTGAAATACAAAATCATATTTTCTCCCCCTTTATGAAATACAAACTAAAGTCATGCATAGTCTTGATAACAATTTAAAAGTAATCAATTTAAACAAAATTGAAACTCAAGCACTAGCATAAACACAAACATATATATGTATGAAAGATAGATACCAATAGAAATTGATATACTTGGAATTTAAAGCATACATACATACAAAACATATATGAGTATACAAGAAGATCAAAATGATACCAATTGAAAGAGTTCAATGATACCAATTGACATAACAATAAGTTCAAGTGTATACATCATATTATCTACCACCCAATCATAATTCAAGTTTTAAAGATTTTCAATTTAGGGCATACATGAACATGATCTCCCATCCTACCGCCCTTGGAAGGTAGGGGTTCTCAAAGATAGATTTGAAAATATAGTTTTGTTTGAAAAACTCTACCAAATGAAGAATATCGAAACTAGTTAAATGAAAAACTTGTTAACTAGCACGAAATCCTTCAAGCAAGGAATAAAACAAAATTGAAATTCACATGATAATCATCACTCTAACCAATAAAGCATAACTCATGAGAAACAAAACATGAGCAATAGATATGAGTGTACAAATAATATGTGAAGATCATAATCATGAAAAAATATTTCATTAAGCTCAATTATTCCTTAAAACATAATTTCATCAAAACTATCTAATCTTCAAGGCATATGTATGTCTAATACAAACTATAGTATACATACATATCCAAAACATAATGAGTCCACAAAATATATGCATTAAGGCACGTGGCTCAAAAAGGATACTCATGTATAGTCAATAGTTTGGATAAGATGTACATATACATGAAGTTAAATATTGACACAATAAACATGACAATCATGAAAACATGAAAAGCATGAAAAGTATGAAAATTTAGCTTTTCATTAAAACAATTTGATACCAATTCTTTTCAAGGTATATGTATGATTTGTCAACACAAGAAGTATACATACATATCTCTTAAACACACTTTGAGTCCATAATAGATATTTGCATGAAAGGCAAATGACTCAAGGGGTATACATGTATATCTTAAGGTTTGGCATAATACACATATACATGAAGTGAAAACTCATAAAACAAATCCAAAAATGGAATACAAGTTTGAAATGTATGAATCATCAAAACTAGACTATACTAGCACATCTAATGGGTTCAAATAAGCAATCAAGCCCAAACATACATAGATTTATTTGTGGCCCACTATATGTACAAGTATAATTCCTAGTCTTAATGAAAACTAACACTTAAACATGTATTCAAAACATGAAGCATCAAAACAAATATAAAAGTCATCATGATAAAACTAAAACATGATTACTATGTAAATTCACATGTATTAGATTCATGATGTACATTATAGCTCAAACAAAAGTGAGAACACTAATTATGGGTTCATATAAGCATGTGTGTCTCAAATACTATATATGTATGTCAAGGATCTAATAAACATGGAATGAACATACTAATCCATAGACATCAAAAACATGCTATAAACATTAAAACATGGAAAGCATGTAAACAATAAATGGGAGTAAAGGATTGTTACCAAAACCGAAGAAGCAACTCTCCTTGTCTCCAAAACATGGTGGTCATCTCCACCAAATCTTCCTTGAAAGTGATGCATCCAATTTGATTTCCATGAAGTCCGGAACGCATCCACTCCAAGGTGCTATCACTCTCACGTCATGTGAGAGCCCACACCTACATCAAAAACTTTAGGAGGGGTGGTCTTTGGTACCCACATCTTGTTGGGTCCATGGGGGTTAGTCCCTTCTCTAACCCAAACAAATTTCTTTGCTAAATTAGTAGTATGTAATCTATCAAAAACAAAAGTTAGCAAGGTGGCCCTTACGTCCACAATGTGTACAAGTGTACACATGAGCATACTTGTGATGGGTGTGTCGTGTGGAGCATGTGTATGCCGTGAAGGGTGTGCATGCATAAAGGATGGAACTTGTTTCTTTCGAACCAAGGTTTCCAACCGTGAGTGGTTCATGGCACATTGGCTCATAGTGGAGCCCAAACAATCTACTTTCTTTTTTAACATGCAAATATCATCATTGATCCTAGAAGAAGAAGTGTGGCATGCAATAGGTGAAGTGTGTGATACTACCCTAGCATGGCAAACATGTGCATCAATCTTATTTTGCAAAACAATATTCTTATCTAAACAAACATTCAACTCATTTGAAATAGAAATGATTTTGTTTTTCAAAGCAACATTCTCTTTTAAACAAAGTCAACTTTAGAAGACATATTTTCATTTTCTTCAAAAGAATTTCACAATCATTTTTAGACTTTAAAAATTTATTTTCTTTTAAAGCAAGTTCCAATTGAGATCTCAATGAATCCCTTTCATTATAGACCTCAACCTTCTCTTGCAAAACAATATCAAGTCTAGATTGTAAACACTTATTTTCTTTTTCAATTCCTAGACTTTTCTTTTTCAAAATCTTATATTTTTCTATAAGTTTTTCACAAACAATTGAAAGTTCTTCATTTATAGCATGGACATCAATATGATCATTTGAAGAACTAGAACAATCATCACTATCATAGTGGGGTTCCGAATGTACCTCAAGGGAGTCATTCCCTTGGACCATGAAGCATTGAGAATCGGATTCTCCACTAAATTCCTCCGTTGATTTGATTTGACACTTGAAGCTTGGAAGTGGTGGTTGTTGTCAATTTGTTCCACACTGCAAAGGCGGAATCAAAGTTAGAAACACATAAGAGATAATCTTTAGGAAGAGTGCTTCTAATGGCCTCTAGGGCTTGTGCATTGGCCCCTATATGATTTCCATCACCAAGATAACATCTCTTGGTGGCGGCAAGGAAGACATGCAAACCTAGGGTCTTTAGGTACATGGACATCCTATACTTCCAAACATCAATGTTGGAAGGGTCAAGCTAGGTGGGGTCATGAAGTTCATGGTAAACTATATATGAATGTGCAAACAAACAAATGCAAATGAGATTAGCAAGCAAATGGATCACTCCTAGGATGTTAAGCCTAAGTATCAGGAGCACTAGCTCTGATACCAATTGAAAAACACCTAGAGGGGGGTGAATAGGTGTAAGTGCTAATCTAAGAAACTAAATGCAAACTAAGTGCGCTAAATGCGGAAGCTAATGCAAATTATGCACAAACTAATACAATACAACAAGTGTAGCCGAATTCCCCTTGCGAGGCTCTGGACTAACTCCCCTTGATTCCCCTTGAAATGGGTTGAGGCGCTATGTGAAGCTCTTGTTGGATGAGTACAAGTTAGGCACACACACACAAGCAATCCAAGCAATATGAAATACACACAATCAAGCCAAGCAATCAAGGATAAATTACAATATGAACGATGCAAGGCAACACAAGCAATGTATATAATATGAATGCTATGAAAGTATGATGCTTGTATGAAATGATGCTTTGCACAAATGTAAAGAGAGAAAGGGTTAGAGAGACAATGGATCAAATGCTAACACAAAGATTTGTTTCGAGGTTCGAGCACCTTGCTCTACATCCCCGCCTACACCACCGTGTAGGATTTTCACTATCTCAACTCCCACCGAGGGAACCTCTACCGAAGAGGATTTCTTACAACCCAAGGAGTACCGAACTCCTCTCTCAATACAAACCACAACACCTCACACTAGAGGTGTCAACCAACAACACACCTCTACCTAAGAGGCTTACAAACACAATCTCAATCACCTCACACTTGAGGGATCCAAACCAATACCACTCCGATCACCTCTACCAAAGAGGGATTCACAAATAAAAGGAGGGTTACAACACAAGAGGTTTACAACAACAACCTCAAACACTTCTCTTTCTTTCTTTTTCCACAAAACAAAGATCCTAATAGTTTAGGATAGAAGATATAGCTCAAGTGTGGAAACAATGTGTTTTGGAAAACAAGAACTCAAAGAAAACACTTGGGAAATTTCTTGTAAAAGATAAAGAATGAAAGCCAATACAAAAATCCCAAATTCCAATTTCTTTGATTTTTCCAAAACCCAAAAACATAAAGAATAAATCTTGTTAGCACTTAAAACTCTTTTAAAACTCTTTTAATCACTTTAGAAAACTGGTATTTTTCTTCTTGAAAAACTTAGCCAAAATCCCAAAGAGATGGGGTTTATATAGCCCCTAGGAAAAACTAGCCGTTAGGCTGATGTGGCAGTCTGACCAACTGCCGGTCGACCGGCCCGGTCGACCGCCAACGGTCAAAAATGTGACCGTTGGGCAGCAGCGGTCGACCGGTCCGGTCGACCGAAAATTCCCGAGAGCAGAGCTCTCAACTCGGTCGACCGGTCCGGTCGACCGACTACATGTGTTGCCAGCGTGCACGATTGTGCACATCAGTCGACCGACCCGGTCGACCGGCCACTTGGTGCGGTCGACCGGTCCGGGTCGACCGAACTGGCCTGGCAGGCACAGTGCAGGGTCAGAAAAACAGTGTAAAATATTTTCTAAAAATCTTTTAACACTTCTAAAAAATTCACAAAATTTGTTTTATCATTTTATATTAAAACATACACCTGTGATAAAAATTTCAAGACAATATATCAACATATCAATTTATTTTTGTGTCTTGCAAATTTTATCAAAAACAAACTTGTATTTTTATCAAACTTGATTTTCCAAAACATGAATAGGGATATCAAAATAAGTTTGTTTAGCAAGTTAAACCATGTATGTATAACTAGAATACATCTACTATACATATAAAACATGTAAACTTGTTTTGATCAACTATTCATAAAAACCAAATATCAAATCATAAAACGTGTATGCTTTGTGTTCACTTGAGCATATCAACTAAACTAAGCTTTACAAATGGATCTAAAACTCTATCTAAACTAGGATACCTAAGTCTTCTTGACGATCTTCATCTTCAAGTAGACTTGCTCCAAAACTCCGTGATTCTCCAAGTGCAAAGGTATGATCTTTAAGCTTTGGCACCGGAATCAACATGAAAAGCTTCTAAACTCCTTGTTGAAGCTAATCACCAACTAATATCCTGTTAATGATCTGAAACTTAGAAACACAAGAATATTAGTAAACATAACTACATGAGTGTTGATCATCATCAAAACTAGAGTGGAAGGCCATTGGGCCAACAGATTCCTCAGAGAGGTTGTGTCCTGCACACAACAATTGGTATCAGAGCATCCCAGGTTAGTCGTGGGATCGTGTGTTGATTCCAAGGGCATCAGTTGCTGTTTGGCAGAGATCGTGTGTCGATCTCAGAGCAGCGTTGGAACTGTTTGTGGGATCGTGTGTCGATCTCAAAACAGCGTGTAAATTACTCGGGGAATCATTTGGAGGAGTAGATTGCTTTGAAAACTCTTCGGGGTTTCGCGTCGCGTGGAGGTAAAGATCCTATCTCTATCTAGTTTGTTTTATCTAACTCCGTTTGTTTTCGCATTGCTTTGAGGAATCAGTTGAGAAGATGGCTGGAGAAGGTACATCATCGAAAAAATCTATGAATCCACATCTGCTGAGGATTGATGTGGTGAAGTTTAAAGACACGAACAACTTTGGTATGTGGAGGTGTGAGGTGATGGATGCGCTGACGGCATCAAATCTCGAAGACACTCTACGATTGGAGAAGAAGTGCGCATCAACAACGAAAGAAGATTGGAATAAGATAAACCGTACGGCGTGTGACTTGATCAGGTCTTATCTGACACAGGATATCAAGTTTTATGTATTGCATGAGACATCTGCGAGGCAAAGGCAACTGTGGGAGATCCTGGAGAGAAGTATCTGACGAAAAGCATTGAATCGTGGTTGCAGTTGAAAAGTAAGCTCTATAGTTTTTAGATGCAAAGAGGATGCTCCATCAATGAACACTTGAATCGCTATACGACGCTTCTTACAGATCTAGTTAATGTGGATGTGAAGACCAATGAAGAAGATAAGGCGGTAATACTATTGAATTCTCTTCCTAGGGAAGAAGTAGTGAGACCTTTACTCTTACATGATCAATGGAAGAAAATTTCTTAACTACAGTGAGGTGTCTGCTGCTCTGTCAGTTTGATGCAGGACAGGAGACAGGATAGATTGTCTTCTTCGAAAAGCATAACAGCAGAGGCATTGGCGGTAAGAGGCAGGAGTTTCAATAGGAAGGGAAGAGATGATCAGGGAAGATCAAAGTCCAGATCATGCTTTAGAGATCTGAAAAGGAATCAGTGCGCCTTGTGCAAGGAACTAGGGCACTGGAAAGTTGATTGCCCGAAGGCCAAAGGTAAGAAGGTGGAGTCAAAGACCGAGACGAATTTCGCACAGGCGGATGGATCGGATTCAGACTCATTGGTATTCTCTTTTCTCTGTTACTACTCCTACTGTTGATTACTCAGATAATGCTGAGTGGGATCTTGGATACCGGAGCCACCTATCATGTGTGTCCGAACAGGGCCTGGTTTTCTAGTTTTGAGAAGCGAGATGGATGTTACACGGTCGGGTGATGATCATCCGTGTAATATAAAAGGGATGGGTACAGTCCGTATCAAGATGGAAGATGGGATAGTACGAGAATTGAAGGAGGTGAGGCATGTACCTCAACTTAAAAGGAATATTATCTCTGTTGGTACTTTGGAAGCATTGGACCTTGTGGTATCTATACGAGATGGTGTTCTCAAGATGACCAAAGGCTCAATGGGGGTTATGAAGGGAGTCCGCTGGGGAAATCTCTACTACTTGAGGGTAGTACGGTTATAGGTCAGGTGGAGACTTCTAATTCTTCAGATGATGTTGCACAGAGGTCGGCAGGTGAAGGTCGGACATGGAGGTTAAAAAATCTTTGCAAGCTCCTGCAAAGAAGGGATCATTGGAAGGTGCTGCTACCTGCAACTTGAAAGGTGAACACAGCATTCTGGACAAGAAGAAGGTGAAATTTAGCACAAGTACTCACCGCTCAGAAGGTCTTCTTGATTGTGATCATGTAAGCGTTTGGGGATCTGCTAAGACTGAATCGCTTGGAGGTCACAGTACTTTGTCTTTTAATTGATATTTATCTAGGTATTGTTGGATATATCCATGAGACAAAAGTGTGAAGCCCTAGGTATGTTGGTGAAATGGAAAGGAAGAATGGAGAAGCGACAGGTAGGAAGATCAAGAGAGCTACAGATTGGTAATGTTGAAAGAGACATGAACAATTCCTACGATTTCGCCAGAACACTGGTATTGATACTCACTTCACAAAGGTATACATGGTTGGCTAAGGAAAAAAACCATTCCTTGCTGAGAAGGTTCGGTGCTTGTTGTCTAATTTAAGATTAGACAAATCGTTTTGGGCTAAGGCGATTGTGTATGCTAGCCATCTCATAAATGGATCGACTGCGATAGGAGGTAAAACTCCATTGGAAATTTAGTCGGGAAAACTGCTCAAGATCATGGCTTACTGCGGGAATTTGGAAGTCTGACCTGAAAGTACACCTAGAGGGGGGTGAATAGGTGTACGCTAATCTAATGAACTAAATGCGAAAATTAAAACTTAATTGCAACTACACTTAATGCAACCAACGAGTGTAGCCGAATTCCCGGTGAAGGGCTGGACTAACTCCTCTTGATTCCTCTGAATAAAAGTTGAGGCGCTATATGAAGCTCTCGTGGTTAAGCACAAGTGAGGCACACAAACACACAAGCATGTATATGATATGGCAAAGTAAAGCAATGCACAAAGTAAAGAGAGAGTAAGAGTAATGGATCAAACGCAAACACCAAGATTTGTTTCGAGATTCGAGCACCCAGCTCTACGTCCCTGCCTTCACACAGAAGGATTTCACTACTCTGTCCACAAAGGACTCCCACACAGGGAACCTCTACTGAGGATTTAGGGCAATACAATAACGGGAGTACACAACTCCTCTCTTTACAAACACAACCTCTACACTTAGAGGCTAGGCACAAAGCCACCACAAATTGATCACCTCATAACTTGAGGGATGGGCACAAAGCCAATAACCATTCAACCTCTCACTAGAGGGATAGGGCACAAAGCCACCACTCCACAAATCAACCTTATCCAAGAGGGATAACACAAAGTAGGAGGGTTTACAACTTAGTGATCAAAAGACCACAAACAAATTCTTTCCCACAAAACAAAGATCCTATAGAAAGGATAGAATGATGAGCTCAAGTGTGAGAAAAACAAAAGGAATGAAAAATAAATACTCAAAGAAAATCTTTGAGAAAAACTAGAAATAAGGATGAAGAAGTTTAACCAAAACACTTTTCCCAAAAACACTTTTTCTTTGATTTTCCAAACTCTAGAAAAACAC